>JAJLRJ010000007.1:1629455-2081955 GCA_024195265.1 Dendrophyllia cribrosa
ACCAGGAAAGCGCAATTTCGGACCCTGTTAGATGTACACTGTACCTCTGTTCTTTCTTTTTCTTGTTTGACAACTGCTTTAAAATGTTTAGACAAAATGGAATTTCCTTCTTCTTATACAGCAGTTTTCTTTGCATTGGATTGGGTGACATGACTTTGTTAATCAATGGCTGGTTTGTGATCTGAAAAGAAAAGTTGATTAGGAATGATGTTGAAGTCTGTTCAAAATTATGGTGGTGCGACAGGGAAGGGCATAGGGTGTGTCGTGGCTCATAAATGTAAAAATTAATGTACATGTATATAAAAGTGATAAAAGTGACTGGATGCTAGCCCGGAAATTTAATAAAGGAACCCCCACACAATGTAAAACTCAATTTAATTATGATTGCTGTTCCGTTTTGCAACTTGCATTTCAAAGTTATTTATTTTCATTGGCTCTAAATAACAGTACCGGTCAAATATAAGTTGACAGTCTTGACTCAAAACTCAAAACTCGATCCTCAATGTTTTTTTGAGTTTCGACTGTCAACGTACATTTGATCAGTACTGTACTTTTCTTTTTATTAGTATTTGTGTATATTTTCTTGTTTTATGTACATGTATTTATTTATTTATTTTGGAAGAGTAATTACATGTATATAGCATTATTTCCTATAGGTAAATTTAAAGACAAAAAAAGTTCTCATTCAGTTTTCATTCACTCAGAAACAATCATGTGTTGAGGTACACTGTAAGAACATAAGGTACAAATTGTAGAAAAAGTCTGTGGCCATTCTGATAGAATGAATACGCCAGATGTTTGACGTACTGTTAATTTAAATGATCACAAAATGACTTAGGATTATTACTAATCTACACCTGGATGAGGAATCAGAGAATTAACTCTGTGTGTAAATTATAGTGCTAAGGTCAACCCATAAATTTCCCTGTACTGAGCGTTAGCCCTAGTAAGGAAATGTGGGACCAGACGAGGGAAAGAAAAAATCTTTGACCTTGGTGGGAGTCGAACCCATGACCTCCGGATTAGATCTTCCGTCGCTCTACCGCTTGAGCCACGAGGCCTTACGGGAGCAGATCGTGGGTAATAAGGTGGTAATTCGTGGCAATGAGAATGTGAAGGGTACAAATAAATCTTCAGCCATGTAGCACTGGTGATACTATGCAGTTATTGACTGAGTGAGAGGGCCGGACGAGAGCCAAATATTTTCCCATCCGGCCTGACCTAACTCAGTCAATAAGTATTTTATAATATGACTGGAAAGTACAAGAATAGTTGGCAGTGCGAGGCCACTTGAACTCAAGCGGGGCCAGACGGCTTTTACCGGACCGGTTCACGTCAACCCGTCCGGCCCTGCTCAAGTCACCTTGCTATTCTATTTTTTTTAGGATTGCGGCAGCGGGGCGATACGGTCATATTATAAAAACAAGTATGGTCCCTTATTTCCTTACTAGGGCTAATGCTCAGTACAGGGAAATTTATGGATTGACCTTAGCACTATAATTTACACACAGAGTTAATAATTCTCTGATTCCTTGTTTGTATCTCCAGTGCTACGTGGATCAACATTTATTTGTACACCTGGATGAGATGCTAGACCATCGAGTGGGGTCGTAGCTGTCCAAACGATGTCTGTGATTGGCGAACGATACAATTGATATATCTCTTGAACAATGCCCCTATCCCTAATCCCTATCCCAGCAGGACAAATCCATTGTTTTCTTGGCGAATTACAGACATCGTTTGGACAAATGCAGGACTACCCAGACCATCACATGGTTTTAAGTTTCCCTAACAGCTTGCTGGAAGCCATTTATTCAAATGTACATGTACATGGTATTGGCTTAGTAGTAGAATACACATAAGATGATACCTCTGGGATTTTTTTTATTTTCTTGCTTGACAGAGATAAGCGTGACTGTAGGGAGACAAAAAGGGCCACATTAAAAATGGTATAATATGCAATACAATAAAAATTATTGTATATTTAAAGGAGTGAGAGAGGTGTTTATGAAATGATGGGGATCTGTTATACCCATCGAGCAATTGTAAAAAGATACATAATATGTACATACAACATACATGTACAAGTACAGATACTTTATTGCCACATCACTTTTAACAAAATAATAGTGAAACAAATTACAATGTATCTATGTATCAGTCACGTACTGGTACTGTATTTATCACAAAGTGCTTTTGGAAACAATGTCATTGCAAGTTAAAGAAAATAACACTATAAAACATAAACATTCATTTTTAAAAACCCCAGTGGGTAAAGGCAAACTATAGCCAAGCCATTTAACCAGGACTAGTGCGTTACAAACAGAGCTGTTAATAAGGGCTGAAGTTGGGATTTCTCTCAGATAGTAGCCCTGACTACTTTGATAAATAAACAAGTCAACTGTTTTTTTTTCCTGGCTCCCAAGCTACTAAAAAATTTACTGAGAGCTCTGTACAAATCAAAGTTGCCAAGGCAGTCTCAGGATTATAACACTAGGGATCCATTATTCAAAAGTCCTGATAACTTTTTAGGTGTGGAGCTATATTTTAAGAACAGCAGAATCTATAGAACGGTGGAGTAGAAGGCAAACCAACCAGACTTTTTTTGTCAACTTGAATTTTATTGTTTGCCTTTCAAAACCAACAAAATTTGAATCTTTAATGTAAACATTACCAGTTTCCCCGCGATTTTTTCCTTTTTTTTACTTTGCGCATTCCCCACTATCTCAGAGCCTGGACCAGGCTAACATAAAATAGCTTTCCATGCCAGAGAAATGGATCCCACACCAGCTAAATGCATCTGAAACTAGCATTGTTGTTTAGTAAACTTTACATAATGTTTAAAGCACAGACTCTGGTAATTTATAAATAACCGTACAGCTGTACATTTTTTGTACTCATACCTGATCAGAGGTGTGTTTTCTTTTTCCATGTAGTGGTGTGACGGGAGTTTTGTTACAGGTAACTGAAGGCTGTCTGGGAGGACCAGGAGTAAGGAGACAGACAGGCTGAAAATTGGCATTAAAAAGGTAACATTACAGGCCTAACATGTACATGTAACTGTACATAATGTACAGTGTATAATGGTTCGATTGCAGTGTTGTATGTCATACATGTACTTTGCCATAGGACAAACTTCTGTACAAGGTTTTGATAACTTTTTCACATTTTTTTACAGTCAGCTTGCAAAACGATGTTACTGTAGTGTTAGCTTCTTTTTTAAGTTCTACATGTACTATGTAGTGTACATTCACTTTCAGACAATTTAACAACTCCAGCTCGATTATTTCTTACATGTTTGTTGATTTGCCAATCAGAGTGAAAGCCATTAAGTTCTAAATTCAAAAGGGGGTGGGGGAGGCAAGACTAGATCACGACTAGATCACGACTAGATCACGGAGGGTCGTGGGTTCAAATCCCACCTGGAACTCAGAATTTTTTTCCGAGTTTGATGCTATTCTCTCATGTTTGAAAATTTTTAATGGCTCACTTTGGAAATTATTATTTTGTTAGGTAATAAAAGAAGAAGCTAATGTACATGTATATGTTGTGGTTCAATTTTTTCTTTGGTTTAAAAATTTTCAAACCAGTTTGATTTTTGTTTTCCTTTGTCTTAGATTATGATAATGAATCTGAGACAAAGGAAAATAAAATTAAACTGGTTTGAAAATTTTCAAACCAAAACAAAAATTAAACCACAACATAATATACAATCACTCTTACTGTACATGTATTGTATGGCATGAGATAACCAAAAAGTACAGGTATTTACGGCACATGTACCTCCACAGGTTTTCTTTGCTTATCGACTATTCCACATCCCATGCTCCAGTCCTTATCGCTGCATCTTGCCTCACCTGTGCCAGATGGAGCTGACGTCAATGATTTCTCAACTGTAACAGAACTCTTGTTTGTTGTAGCAGAAGATGTTTCTAAAAGTTTCGACTTCCCTGCAGTTTGAATATGACTTAATGCACTGGATGCTTCCAAGGAAGAGTCTCTGACAGTTACATCCAAGTCTGAATCATTAAACAGATCATCCAAGTCAAGTGAAAATAAATTCTTAACAGATTGACCCATGGAATCTGTACATGTCAACACCCTGTTTTGAGGTGGATCTTGACCTTTTTCAGAACATCTGTCGCTATTGATAGCCTTTGAATTGTTTCCTTTCACTTCTGATGTTTCATTACTTTTGCTTCGTTCATCTCTATTCACTCTCAAAAGGTTGTCACTCGACTCAATATTGTTTTCTGTCATACCGTTTTCTTCAGTCATATTTTTGAAGGAATTATTCGCAACATTTGCACTATCAATGATCTCACACAAGGATTTGTCACTAATTGTGTCACAGAGTTCTGCATTGTCAAAAGAACTTGGGAGAAAAGAATCTGCTTGGGCTAATAAGTTTGTATCTTCTTGACGAGTGGAAGGTAACTGAACAGCTTTATCCATGTGTCCATTGATGTTTGTTATTGCCTTGACTTGCGCTGAGTTTGGAGATTTCCACTTATTTTTGTCTTGAGTTTTTAGGTTTGCAGTTTCATCACACAGTGATGTATCTCTTGACAAATTATTGTCATTAGTGGTGCTGTTATGTGGAGCATTGTTGTTCAAATGACATTCAGAATTATTTGTTGTCTGCTTGCTGTGTTCCGTGTTTTTTGCACTCTCAAACAATGAGTTTTTATCTAAATGGACAGATGTCCTGTGCTCACTTCTTTCCTTCTTTGAATTGTTAGGTTTATAAACAACTTCGCCATTTGATCCACAAACATTTGCAACATTATTTTCAGCATTTACAGCATCGACATTACTTGAAGTATGAACACATGAGGCAACACCATTGAAAACTTCTTCAGCCACATGCTTTGAAGTCACAGTTCCCTTTTCAGTACCTTTGCTAGGATCAGCTTTTGTCCTCTCTGAAATGCTGTTTTTCTCGTCAGAATAAAACTCTTCTAACAGGTTACTCAACAGTGTCATGACTTCATCTTTGTTTATCAACATCACACTAGTTTTGTTGGGTTCTAGATTGACATCAAGACCATCTGGAGGGATGTTAATGCTAAGAAAGGCAACAGGATATCTATTGGATGCACCAGTTGTGTGACTGTTGTAGTACTGCTTGATAAGCTGGGATAAAAGAGAAATTATTAGGTATCATACGGTAATAATAAACTTCAGTGACACAAGTGAGAGTTTAAAAAAGTTAAAGGGGTTACCGGCAGTTTCTATAGAAACTGTGGAGCTGCTTTGGTAGGGACGCGAATAACTAAAATCATTACAACACACATGTACTGTATACAGGGCTGTCATTAATTTTGTAAGTAGCAGGCTGAAAATGGAAAGTAGGCGGCTGGGCACTCGAGCGGCTTCTTTGGCGCGGACGCCATATTTTTTTCCCGGAGATTATGCGCAAACCTGGGAACCACCTGTGAAAATGTTCCAGGTGCTACCAACAGACCTTGTAATACAGACTGATTAATACATCTTTACACTGTACTTTGACTAAAAAATTAGAAAGGGATGTCTTACAAGTAATTTCTATGGACTTTTTTTATTACTGCAAGCTTTCTCTTCAACAGTAACGGTGAAATGAAACGAAAGTAGGCAGCCAAGGATGGGCAAGTAGCTGGCTGTTTTGGCCGGCTACCGGCCCTTAATGACAGCATGGTGTACAGGTACAGTAAGTGTATTGGCCACTGTTAACAGATTAAAAAAGCTGACATTTTGAGCACTAGCCATTCATCAGAGGGGGGCTTATAAATAGCATTTTATCCCCCACCTGGTTACTGTAGCTCAGTTGATAGAGAGCCAGTCTGCAGAGCGGGAGGTCGCAGGTTCCAATCCCGGCCGGACCAACACTCAGGGTCTTAAAATAATTGATGACGAAGGTGCTGCCTTTGCTTTGACATCTGCAAATGGTTAGACCTTCACGTGGCTTCATACATGTAAGTGTTGTAAAGTGCTTTAAAACATGTGATATGTGCGCTTTATTATTGGACATAACATTCTAGAGTTTAATATGCATCAAAACGAGTGCAAATATGACACGTTAGTACACTTTTTATTGACCGCACGCTAGGAAAAACAGCTTCAAAAACTTAGTTTTACATGTACATGTAGGAGAAGATTACAGTTGTATAATAAATAATTTATTCAGCAAAACGTTGTGTAAAACAGCTGGGCATTTTTACTTGTCAGTATTCATTTTTCTCACTGAAAGGCTCCAAAAAATAAAAACTGACTCGTAAAAATACTCAGCAGTATTACACAACTTCATGTTGAATAACCTCAATATACTAGGAGTAATCAGAGATTAGGGCATTGCGTTCGGCAGTTGAAAGGGGGGATTTTAATTTTTGGTTATTGGGATAGATGAATATGTCTATGGCATATTGTCAAATTAAGGGTTATTGTGTACAGTGAAACCTGTATTTACTCTGTGTATGAAGACGGTAGGGAAAGTTTGGTAGCAGAAAAAAAAATTAAATCCTTTGAAGTTTGTTGTAGTTGTCGGTAAAGAAAAGTGCTTGGCGGTCCGTTGGGAAAAGTGGGAAAAGTGCACCGAATTTGCATATGTCAAAACGGTAATTTGAAACCTGAAAACATGCTGGCAAAAGCGAAAGTCGCAAGTACTCTGTGTATGAAGACGGTAGGGAAAGTTTGGTAGCAGAAAAAGAAATTAAATCCTTTGAAGTTTGTTGTAGTTGTCGGTAAAGAAAAGTGCTTGGCAGTCCCTTGGGAAAAGTGCACCGAATTTGCATATGTCAAAACGGTAATATGAAACCTGAAAACACGCTGGCAAAAGCGAAAGTCGCAAGTATTTATATAAACAGACTATGCGCTTCTACAAATTCTCTGTTTTCTTTGTAGTTTCGCTCGCCAAATTAAGATTAAGCTTTTCCAAACTCTCAGCCTTCATTTCCAAGTTTTCCACCGCGCTAAACATCACAGAAAGTTTGGAGTGTCTTCGAGAATAAACATAAGCCGCGTTTGGTTTCGCGAGCATTCCATCGATCCATCCGCATAATCTCCATCAAAGTGAGAAAAACATTCGTCGCTTGATTCTTGCTCGTTTTCTGGCTTGAATCTCGCTCGTGTCTGGCCATAAATTTTCGAACGGGATGGCTTGAATATGGCCCGATTCTAGCTCAGTCAAGCCATCCGAATGTCATGGCGGTACATACATGTATGTCTCGCTCTATTCTTGCTCAATTCTCGTTTGTTTGTCTCGTTCGTGTTAGCTGAATCATCGCCATGATTTGATTCTCGCTTGAAAATTATCACATGGAATCGAGGCTATGTGTGCTAGTCCAAATGGAATCGAGGCTAAGTGTGCCAGTCCAAGATGGCATCCAAACCCTGAAATCACATAGCATCCAGCCCAATTCCTCCCACAATCCCCTGCGCCCAAACCGATACCCGACGAAATTAGAAAGTGTCCTCCTATCGTCGAACGCAAAAAGTCTTGTCCTTTCTTTTATTTTATGGTACAATCCAAAACAAAGAAAAAGAAAAATTAGACTGGCATTTTTTTTTTCAAAAATTAAACCACAACATGTTCGACTAACAAGGACTTTACAAGACAGCTTCTACATTATATGTCAGAACTCTTCAAGATTGTATGTACAGGGATTCTGACAGGGTGCGGGAAAAAAATCCAAAATTGTGCGGGAGTTTTGGGGCAAATTGTGCGGGAAATAACTTCGATTGTGCGGGAAATTGTGCGGGATTGCGCAATCCTGTGACCAACCAAATATTCAATCACCAGTGTTCTAGCCAGGCCAGAAAAATATGACAGGGAGGAAATTCTGCATAAATGAAAAATACAAATGGATGTTTTACTTTGGGGATTAAAATGTACCCAGCAATCGCCAATTTGCGGCTGTTTTTCTTCACCAAAGTTTATTCGTCTCAACAGAATCACATTGCGTGACACGATGAACTCGATCGGGTATTAAAAACCGAAATACCACCTCTAAATAACATGTTTCCTATCTGAGCGAGTTCCTTTCTGAAAAATCCGTACATTTTATGTAGTGTGAATAATTTCCATTAAAGGTTCACACAATTTCTTCGCAAGTTTGCCGCAAAAACACAACCTCGAGATGTATGCAAATTGCATGCTAAATGTAATTTGATAGCATGTTTGTTTTGCATTTTCCCGAATGAAAACGTCTTTCACTTGATTGAAAAAATAAAATCCAGTATCATGATCAAAACTTAATAATTTTCTTCTATCAATCCGAATTTCCAGCGCTTTAATAGTTTGTTTGTCGATTCGCAAACTTGATCAGTTCTTAGCGAAAATAATTCAGACAGAGTGACATTCATTTCGGCGCGACCGAGTACATTTCTTCGGTGTTTCTTCTTCGGTCCCCGACATATTAAACTGAAAGAGGAAGCGAAAGCGCTCGAAAAAATATCAACAGGCTGCTAAGAAAAACGACATAATGTCTGGAAAACGACAACTAAAAAGCTACGCGAAAAATTCTGTAGGAAGTCGGAAAGAAGTATAAAAACTGAGACTAGTTCCCAGGACGGCGAAGAGAACGCCTTGTTGTTTTTATATCGATCCGCTTGAGCTGTTCGAGGAAAGCGAGGGATTTCTCAATTGTTTGGAAGGAAAATGGGCTGAAATTAGCCTAAAACGTTTCTCGAAATCTTGGTAATCAATAGAAATACCTGATTTAATTAAAATTTTAAGCAAATATTTCAGTATTGTGCGGGATTGTGCGGATTTTTAGGAATTGTGCGGGTTTGACCGAATTGTGCGGTCCCGCACCCGCGCACCCTGTCAGAACCCCTGTATGTACATTGTACATGTACATGTATTTTGACAGGAAACTTACCTGAGAAATTTGCTTCATATTAACAGGCCTTCCATTAACAAAGACAAAACATCTGTCATTCACTGCACGTCCAGTAACCTCTACATCAGACCCAGGCTTTGGAAGATACCCAAGTACATGAATACCAGAGAGGCTCTCATCATGAAATTCTATCGCACCCATTTGTGCCAACAACCCTGTTCCAAAAACAGACAACAGAGCTGTTCTGTGATTTGAAACTTTACTTTTTTGCCAGATGACTGCCTTGTTATGCCGCAGGGAGATCCGCAAGGAAGGGTGTACTAAGCCAAAGGCCATCACCAAATCTTCAACTCTTTTCAACTCATCTTTGCACTTTTTACTGTTGCTGGAAAACTGTTTCCTTACAGGGAGGTTTTTGAATAGATTTGATGCAATGATGGTTGTACCAGTAGCAGTTGGTTTAGGCTGAGTAGCTCCTATTTTGCCATTACGTTCAAGAGTATACAGCATGCCGACTTGATCAGTCTCTATCTTGGTTAAAACAGAAACACTGCTCAATGATGCAAGAGAACCCAGCGCCTCACCACGGAATCCATATGTGTTGAGAGATTTCAAGTCATCGTCATTTGATATCTTTGAGGTGTAATGTGGTTGAGCCATAAAGGGGGCATCTTCAGGTTTAATCCCACAGCCATTGTCACGAACTTCTATTCTTTCCAAGCCCCATCCATCCTAAAATAAGACAGTAAGACTTGATGGTCAACAAATGATAACTATTTTTTCTTCTATTCTCCCTGTTATTTTAAACTCGCTATTTTAAAAGTCTGAAATGGGCTACATGTACAAGTTGGCCTTGCTGACCACCATGATGATTAGGATGTGAAAAACCTTGTTCTTTTGTGCAGGAAAAAGGGAACAGCTAGGAGGCTACGGATAATAAGGATTAATTAGGGAGGGCAGGGAAAAGGGAGCAGCAAGGGCAGGGAGGGGGAGGGGGGTTGTAAAACAGAAGTGTTCATTCAATTACATTTTTCACACATTTTTTGCTCAACTGAATTCTATCCCTGGAAAAGCTAGTCAGCCAATATAATATAAAAGCTTATTATACAGAAGCTTATATGTTGTGGTTCAAATTTTCTAAAACAAACTGGTTTAAAAATTTTTAAACCAAAGAAAAATTCGAACCACAACATAGGCTTAAACTTTATAAGCTTATTAAAAGCTATATCAAAATAACTGATTTGTTGTGGTCACTGACAACAATGACAATATAAGTTAAGCTTAATGTGACCTGTATTTACTGCAGTTAATAAAGAGTGAATCAAATAGGGAAGATATCAATGTCATCACCAATTGTTATTAATGTGCCAACCAGAGCCTTATTGGCTGCCGAAACAAAGGGTTCTTTTGTTCCAGTGGTTGGCACATTTGAATAACAATCATCCCTATTGTAGATGACCCACAAAGAACAGCTCACCAGTTTGATTTCAATGCTCGTTGCTCCAGCATCAAGTGAATTTTCAATCAGTTCTTTCACCGCCGAGCTAACACAAGTAATCACTTGCGAACTTGCGATCAGCCGAACTGTAGACGAAGGTAGCAGATTCATCGTGCTAAAAATTAAAGAAATATTTCTCGAAAAACTTGGTAGCTATCTAAGGCCTACGCTCGTTGTGCTTTTTCGTCCGCCATCTTTGTTTTGCGCGGGAAATTTGTCGGGGTCATGTGATCAATCATCGGGACGTTCATTTGCTAACGACAATCATACGAAGACTTACGACCTCTCACGGGTTATTTCGAATATTTACGACAACTGCCCGACGTGGACTGATAATTGAAATATCAAGAAGAACAATGGGAGAATAATATTGACAACATAATGGTCATATATCATATTCCATAATAAAGTGTAAACAATAGAGCAAACACAATACCCAATCATTTTCTCCTATTTTGACGTTTTATTTACTCAAGGGAATACTCAAAAAGCACAATTATTCATGAAATTCATGTTACATATTGCCCGTTGTCAATGGCAATAGCAAAGCCCTTGTAAACGCTTCAAGTCACAACACTTGATTTCGATTGATGCGGGTATCTTGTGAATGATTCTTTCAGTTTAACCTACACTAATGAGAACGTTTTCAAGGAATCTTGGTAAGATGTAGATATATATTTTGTTTAAAGTTCCACCCCAAATTTCCCATTCTTCGAAGACAATCGGACTGTAAAAAGTCACGATTTTTGCCGGGAACAAGTCTATGGCACGAGTTGCGGCTCCGCACGCTAACAAATGAATTCTGGCTCTTTTCAGGTTTTGAAGAACAGAAAAAAAGAAAATGGCTTTAAGAAGACAGTATACAGCCGAAACAGAGAATCTATTGAGAGAAAAAGGACTGAAATGCGTTTGTGAATTATGCGATTGCGGGTAAGTAACATGCATAAGTTACAGACTTCGGAAGCCTCAATTATTTTACTAATTCGACACATTTGCGACTCTGAGAGCAGCTGTTTTTATGGTATGATTACAGAAGTTCAAGTGTTTCTGAAATCAAAGAATGGGACATATTAAAATGTGCAGAAAATGTGCAGAAAATGTAATAACTATAAGCTGTAGGCGTCCACCATCTTTTCATATCATGTGTCGTTTTAGCTGTATTTCGAGTAAACAGACCGCGGCACATTTCCAATTTTTAGTTTTATCTTTTAATTACAGCATCTTATAAATGTTACTGGCGCTTCCAAAAATCATTTGTCTTAAATGTTTTTATTCAGGATAATTTTATTAAAATCAAAGACAGCCGATAGTGTATTTTGGCTTTCAATTTATCAATGCAGTAAGTTCACAGCCTCGAGCCTTTTTCGCCATTATACACTGATGTATTCAAAATTGCATGGATCATTGGTGACATTTGCGAGACTCATTTAATTTAAAAATAAATTTGTAAGAAAGAAATCGAGGTATTAACTTGATATTATTATTTTATCTTCGAAAAAACCCTTTTTTAAAAATTAAATGTATTCGAGAATGAGCGATTTTCCGGTTACAATGACCTTGCGATATCACGAAAACGACAAAATAATACCTAGTGTACATACGAATTTGCGACATTTGGCAGTTTTCACCCTCTCAGTTATACCGTACTTTTATTGATAATGGCTTTCTGCTCGAAAATCATTATAAAAAGCGAAAGCCTTGTTTCTTTCCTCTTCCAGAGCTCCAAAGTGAAATCAGTATAGTTGAAAGTATTTTTTAGTAACGAAATACTTAGAATTCTTAGTTATTATTTACACGAAGCTTATTATGGCTGATACCTTGTCTGAATTCATTGAAAAACAAACACGTAATACGCTGAAGAAAAAAGGCGACCGTAAAGGTCTTACACTTTGTACACGAAGCTACATTTGTATTTTCATGGGAAATGCGGTTTGTTGAGTTTTTGATGAAGCAAACGTGAAGCGACGGAGCTAGAAATAAGTCTGCAATGTTTCTCTTTGCATGTTTGCTTTACAACTGCGTCACTCACGCGTAAACCGAGATTCCTCTAAAACCACAGTCCGAAGAAAACTGATTGAAAACCATATTCTTCACAGCAGAATATAAGCATATAGCTTGGTAGGCCTGTGTACAGCTAGTCTGCCCCCTCCCTTTGGGTAGCCAAACGGTGAAAAAGTTATGTAGACGTACATACAGGTGCAAATTTGAGTTTTATCAAAGTGGATGAAAGTTTATATTGCAAGTAAATGCAGGCATATGTAAAAAATGGCTCAACGAAGTTGCAAGTCGACGTAAGTTCCCTTTTTGATGTCAAGGAAGCGTAAAGCTCCGAAAGCGTGGATCCTCGCGCGCGAGCCGCTTGCATGGCGGTAACCCCACTCGCTCTAGACCTTTTGACCACGGGATTTCTAACCTGCAAGGCACAAATGCCCTGTCTCCAGAGGTCCGTTTTCTAAATAGCAGTCTAACTGTGGAGCTTTTCTTTAGGGGATACCATCGCCATGAGGGTTGTACCAAAGACTCACAGAAAATGAAATCAGTGTTTAAGCGGCCAGGAATGTCTGACGTGAAGACGGATTATCAGCACACATACACGCTCCACGAAGGAACCAAGCCGCGTAACGCCAGGAAACCGCTGCCCCGATTGAGAAATCCCAACCCTCCCCCCATGGATTTCAGGACAGTACAGAGGACCGAGTTCATTGAGCGAAAACCAGAACCACAAGGAATTTGTAAGGTATGGTTTTATCAACAGACTGTTTTACCTGGCAATGGTTCTGTTTGACCTTTGTATTTGATTAGCTTTGTTGTCATGTAACCTTCGACTGAAAGTAGCACCCCTCTGACTTGGAAAATGACGATTAAATTTAAATTGAAGATAACGACTTCTAAAAACATAAAGAAGTAAGTTGACCACTTCGTGCTGGAGCTACATGTAATGATGTTCTAGTTGTAAATGTTGTAGTTTTTTCCAGCTAACGTTTACCAAACATACGGCCAATCCCACCGAAGGACTCCTGTAGAATAGTTACAGAGATGCTCGCAGGAAACTGTGAAGAAATTCCTAAAATGTGAACAGGCGTGACTCAAATGTATTGTTACCTCTACAATGTAAAAGGTTCCAAATTAATAGAAGAGGTTGATTGCAAAGTTCTATTTTTGCCGAGATTTTAAAAGCAATGACACATGGCTACCTTTTTGTCCTAAGACTGGGTACTCCAAGAAATACAACCGCGGACATTTTGAAATTGAGGACCTTTTATGGCACCAAAATCGCATTTTTTTATTCCTAAAAAGTAGACGGGCATCCCCCGGTGGGGCATCCCCGTCACTTTACAATTTACCTTGGGTCATGACGGGCGTCTCTTCCCGGGCGTCATAAGCGCCGGACAACTAAACTGATTTTAGCATATAAAATGATTTTTGATGTAGATGTCCTTTTGTTATCTAATCTGACTTTTATCTCTTTCTTTTTTTGGCAGTTTGTGGAAGACTACAAAAGACCAGACGAGAAAATCGATGGAAAGACGGTTTATGCTCAAGACTTTGTCGACAGAGGCCCCCCAAATGTGGTGAAAATAACCCGGCCACTCACAGTCACACAAAACAAGGGCCTGAAATTCCAATCAGCTACTACTCACAACGAAACGTTTACCGCGAAAGTGCCAAATCCACAAGCCCCATTTGGCGAGTTACCATGTTACACGGGTAACATCCTTTACCCCGAAAAAGACGGCAAATATGACGTGAAAACGTGGAACCAAGACGTGTACCGCGGAAAGTTCGCGGCGCGCCCTGACGCATTCAAGCCGAAAGAATCGCAAGTGACCATTGGCATTGAAGGAGATCACTTCTTACGGACAGTTCATAAAGATGAATTTAAGACACCGGAAAGCGACGCTAGACAGGAAGCGAAGATTCGTCAACCGACCCTGAAGACCGAGAGGCGTGCTAAATTCCGCGGCGACACCCAAGCCAAGAGTGACTTTCCTGGTTTTGGCGCGAAAATGCCCTTGCCGCCAAAACCCATTGCACCACCTCCTGCGACGCTCCGATTGGCTATGAACAATGCTCAGGATTTTGAAACAACCAACAAGCAGTTTTACAAGATCACGTGGGACCCGAACAAGATCGAACGCACGAAAATCTTGAAGCCCGACGGCGGAGAGTACGTCGCACCGGATAAGAAATTCGCTTCTACCACCATCACTAAAGAAGATTTTAAAGAGAAAGAGCCCGTGAAGTTAACAAAGATAAGACCGCCCTCAAAGATTGGCCCGAGCAAAGCGAAGTTTTTCGACGAAACTGCTTACGCTGCGCAGTTCAAGCCTTACAGTAAAGTTCCGTATGTCCGGTATGGTGACTTCCACGAGACCAGCTTTTATCAGAAACCAGTTGTGAAATTCCACCAGGGTGGATCCGTTACAACACAAGACTTCAAAGGTGCTGAAGGTGGGCGACCGAGGACGTGCATGAAACCGGAAGGGAAGTTCGAGAAAGTGGATGAAAAGATGTCTGGTTTAACAGTTTACACGGAGGCTTACAATCGAAAGAAGCTTCCAGATTGCTCGTATCTTGAGTGGAGATCTAAACACTTAGGAAAGAAAGCTTTAGCTACTGTTTGATAACTTGTACTTTAGGAGTTAGAGAATTACTAGAATTCCATTTTTTTCTTAAAAATAATTAATGCGAACAGCACGGACTCTGCGTTTGCACCCTTGTTTGTTAGTTCCCTCACTACCATCAAACCTCTTCCCCAGGCCCTTACTCGGCTTCTCGTCTTCTGATGCTCGGTGCAGAGGAGGGTGCAGAGGAGGATCCAGAGCCCTTTTTCTCGAAAGTCCCGATAACGTTTCGGACCCGGAAAGCTGTTTGTGTGCGCAGTTTACAGGTTCAAGATTCAAATTCTGTTTGTTTTGAAAGCTAAATTCTAAGTTGGAAGTCGGGCTGGTTTTCGGATAAAAACTTAATCACCATTCGGGTTATCGGAACTTTCGAGAAACGGCCCCAGGGACGGGACGAAGAGAAACTCTAGGAACGTGGTTGACTGAACCAGGGACGCATGCGCTGGGACGAAGTTATTTGTTCTTCTTTATTATACACTATTAAAATATGACATTTTGTTAAAAAAAATATGGAAAAAGACAACAACAAACTGTAAAAAAAAATTGTAGATTGTTTTAAAAATTGTTTTTAGAAAGAAAATTATTGTATTACAGTCATAAAATTAATGCACATACTTACACAAACAGGGCCGTAGCCAGAAAAAATTAAGGACTGAGGCAACATCCATGGTTAAATTCCCCGCCTAGCTATTTAGGGTCTTTATGATGACTACTTATCATGACTGAGGCAAGTGCCTCGGTTTGCCTCATACTGGCTACGGCCCTGACCAAAGGATAATATCTCAAAGTAGTAGTTTCCAATGAGTTTCATGAAGTGTTATAAAGATTTTTATATTGTTTACTTAAATTTATGGGTTGGCACAGTTTACACTTGATTGTCGGAAGTAATTGCGTTTGTTCACTCAGGCCTTATGATTGGTTAGGAAAAGCGCGCCGCTTTTTTCCCGCGCTTGGCGCCGGCTGTGTGTAATTTATTGACATTCTGATTGGTTAACTGTATTGTCTGCGTCTGTTGTAATTGACTAATCACATTTCAGTACAGTACATGCACGAGTGAGATCTGGGTACGAGATTAGTAATTGACTAGATCAGTTAATTTGATTTTGTCTTTAGTAAACCGCTCTATATGACAAAATGAAAACTGCGTACTACTGTAAATTGAACAACTTAGGTATACAATAACTGGCATCTACAACAAGCGGAAATGTGTCCCATTACCTGTTCCATTATAATTTTATAAAGTTACTATCAACCTTACTTTGATTTGAAGCTTAAGTTTTCCCTCGTGTTGATAAATCTCTTGAGTGAACAAAAATTTCCTGCTTTTAAAGGGATGTTTGTCATTATTATGAATACATTGTATAATTTTCCACTTTGTCTTTATTGTCATGAAAATACAAATGCAACGTGATGGTTATGTATGTTATAAACCCGCTAATAGATATCGGCTGGCCAACCGCTGATCAAGAAGCCCACGGAGACTTTTTTTAGACGTAAATGAAATACGAGTTATCGCGAAGACACTTCGGGTAGCCCTTATAACCTCTTTTACAATCAAACCCGTAAATAAACGGCAGAAGGCAATATGTTGATAAGTATTCTGGATTAGCGTGTCGACAGCAAGCGTCGTGTTGTAGACATCCTTGATGCAGACAGCAGTCCCCGCAGAGCCAGTCCCAACACCAGCACTGTGCGCCACACATTCCGAAACATTTACGATCTGAGCCTCTGCGTCTGTCTTGGCATCCGATTAGCTTATGTTCCTGATTGATTGAATCGTTGTCATGGTTCCCAAGTGTTTCATTAACAGGTGACCGAGGAGTGATGATATTTTCTGAAACAAGTTTTTGAGGGCGATAAAATGGATGCCACGTTTGCCCGTTCGCTTTTGCCCCTTCGCTTTCGTGGCTTTGGTTTTCGTTTGAGCTTGGCCAGGGCCGTTTTTCGTAAGACCCGAGCTGTCCTAGCGACCGGATTAATCCGAGACAAAAGAGGTGAAAACGTTGCATAGCTTTTGGGAAGTGTTGATGTAACGGGTGCTTCCTTAATGCTGATGAGATCTTTTGCAAAGCAGCAGCTTCATTTTTGGTTAAAACCTTTCTCTCCGTCTTCTTTAAGAGCGCCCAATTTTTGTTTCGTCGCTGAATTTGTTTGAGGAAAATATAATTATGTCTCAGTGATTGTGTTCCTGAAGAGAGTTTCTTTACTTTGCGTTTGATTGCCTTCATAAGTAAAGATATTGAAGCCAATCTTGGCACTCTGATGTCCATTGATTTGTACCTAAAGAAACACGAAGAAACGCAAATATTTATTAGAAAACAAACGACAAACCTATGATAACTGTCTACAGGAAGCATACAGTTAATCATTTTAGGATTTAATATTATAGGTTTATCTTACAAACGTTTCGACTTAGCTTGCAAGCAAGCTCTGGGGCTCAGGGGCTGGGGGAGGGGGAACCCAAGCCCCGCCCCCACCCCCACCCTCGAGCCCGAGCGCTTGCTTGCAGGCTGAGCTCTTCTTCTCAGTCCAAGACACATAAGTTGTTCTTTACGCTATAATCGGGCGGGAAGCAAAGTAAAGGAGTTATAGATCAGGCCGGGACGGATCCAGGATTTTGAAGCGGGTGGCTAAGCTTGTATTTATTTTACATTTTAACCTTTTTTTTTGGCGGATGAAGGGGAAAGCTTGCCATCTAATCCCAACTCCCAGTCTTATATCTTTTACTCGTTGATGTTTAGAAAGAAAAGAAACATCCGAAGTACTCTATATATCTGGATCAAATTAGAATTTTAATATGTTGTTTTTCTTTTGTAGAGGAAGGAAAACAAGAGAAAGCGGAAAAGAGAGGCCGCGAGGCTGAACCATCAACAAACCCACAGGGAGAAACTGTTGCAGTGCATTACCCCTACTCCCTAAGATATTGTGACTGAAAATGAAAATGGACGTTGCATCTTCTCGACTTTTTAACAAGAAATGGAGTAAAATGTATATATAATCTAGTAATTGCCTCGTACACGTTAGGATATGTTGAGGCTTTAATTTTTTTTTCTTAACAACTTGTGACAACAAAGACTATAAATCACACAGCGATGTAAGCCATACAGGCTGTTGTTGAGTCTAAAACACTTCTTTGCTTACAGTCTCAAAGATGATTTAACTTCTGTGATTATCGCTGGACCAAATTAAAGAATTAACCAATCAAAGGCCAAATAGATGAAACTGTTCTTTTAACAAGTCGCCTGAAGTCGACTGCTCATGAGACTAGCCGCTGCGACTAAATAAAAGAAAACCCCAATGAAAAAAAAAGTGTCGCTGTAACCAGTGACTTCGTGTAAACAGCTACAGGCGACTTCTTGGTTCACTGATCGCGACTAGTCGCCTTTTGCGTGCCGACCTTAATCAGCCTGTGTCGCAGACCGGAGAAGACTAAATACGAGTAGCTTTGAATGGTAGGCTGCAGACATAGAGATCATAACAAAGATGAGTGTGAGTTGTAACTTATACCGAAATCGCCGAAAACACTAACAGAGAAGAACCTCAATAAACAAATGAATGCGCTGTTTACTTTGAATGGACTGGGACTAGAGCGACAACTATAGAAGCCTCAATATGCTACGCTATGCTTGTTATCTTCTCCAGTCGAATTGTAAAACTCATATGAACACATTTATGGAATTTGCGCAATATGAACATGAATGTACTAACTTTTAAGCGTTTTTTGGCCAATATTTCGTCTCTTTACTTAACTTCTTTGTTTTCATCACTTTTGGAGATTTTTTCTTCCTATTACAAGATAATAAGGCCAGCTTAAAGCAAGCTCCTGGCCATAATCATGAAAACACGATATTTCAGTCGGGACAACGTCCCTTTGATATCTTAGAATTTGTTGACGTTAGTTATACTCTGCAGGAATAGAAAGGAAAGCCCAGATATGCTATTAAATACCTTATCGAGCACGACAAATCGTCTTACCTCAAAAGGCCAGTTCCAAGAGCTTGTGTATAGTGGATGCTTTCAATCCTGTTGGTGCAATACAAAGCCAGTATATTGCCACTTTGACTGTGCGTTACACGCATTAACTTGTTTGAAATGTGGAAACACACAGTGAGAACTTGATCGTGGTCTTTCCAACATCCTTCAACTGCTTTGTGCTCAATTCTTTTCAGTTCTAATCCGGGCAGTGAATTCTCTGCGTTATTGGCATGAATCTCTGAGTTCACAAATTGGAGGCCAAAAAACAGCAACAAAAGAGATGACGCCATTGTTGTGTATTTTTTGGTTGTTACTGCAAGAAACTTTGACCTTCTTATTCTAATGTGACTGACAAGAACCCAAGACTGGACTGGTAAGATTTTTGTAGACAAAACAACCAAAAAACCGTGTGATTTGAAGGGTTACCGTCTTGGCCATACAAGTTAACATTGATCATTGTAAACAAGCTTCGTCACATGAACAAGATTCTAACGCTCACGTTTCATGTTACCCATACTAACCACAGCTCGTGTGTTTCAGAACATATCAACGAGTTGTGGCTTGGAGAATTTGAATAATGGCACGATTCAGGCACAACTTCATTCCCAGGCTCTTCCTCGAGGGATGGAGAGGGGATCGGGGCTCAAATGAATCCAGAGTTATTTACTCGTAGTATTGTAACAAATGTGTACAAAAACGCGCTCTACCAACGCATATTTTCGTATATTGGTCTTATATATTGGTCTACAGTCCCTACACGTTCATTTAAGCAAGAAACTAAGACCGACTTCTCATGAGTATGTTTGTTGCCAGGGAAATGAGAAAATAGGTAGAGAATTGAAAGGGATAAATTTTACTTTATATCCTATAGAATACCTAACGAGAAGAAAACTTACCTTCAGTACAGCTTCCTATCTAGAACTATAAAACAATGGAACAATTTGGCTGCCATGTTGGCTACAGCTCCTAATATTAACTCTTTTAAGAGTGGGGTTTGTCAGCTAACGCATTAAGAACTTTAAGAACTTGACCGCGACCAGAGCACATAAGCCTCGAAGAGAGGGACTGCTCTCATTTTGGTAAATGTAAATGTAAAATGCTTCTGTCCAACTAGAGCAGAAGGAAATGTACTTTATGTTAATTAATTCCTTTTTCTGTTACTGATCACTAAAATAGTTCTTAAGAGACACTCTCCCTATTCACCGGGTGAGACGTGGCGAAAGGTCGAAAATACAAACACCCAACTATATCACCCAGAGATACCTTAATGTGTACTAGTAAATGTGAGAAACTTATTTTGTTGTGGAGTTTAATATTTTTTTAGAAAATAATTAAAAGCTCAAGACGGCCCGATTTGCCCAAAAATCACAAATTCGACCTCAAATACCGAGGGGTACAAATCGATCTCGCGCACACGCGCAAAGCAAAATATTATAATTATTTTCAAAACACTTTATTAGGAAGATAATTCTGAGCTGTTTGAGCTATAATTCACAATTATAGCGCCTTTATTTTAATTTTGGCAGCTTTGCAAAAGTTGGTAAAATTTCAGATTTTAAAAATACCGAATTATACACTTTTTTCGAATTATTTAAAACACACTCGGTATAGCTCGTAATTCCTTCAAACTTTCAAATTAGCAAGTACATGAGTTGTATTTCAGCTGTGCATAAAAATTAGTCTGGTAAAATTTGATTCTGAGAAGACCGGCTGCATGTTATTTGACCTAAATTGGGCTAAGCTTACAGGCCGAAATGTAAACATTCGGTACCGACTTTTGTCTAACCAGCTATACAATCGTCCCGAAAATTATGCAATTACTCTAAAGGCTATCCAAATTAAAAAAGAAACACTTATTTTGCAGCTTACCTGGATTCTAGGAGGATTTGCGGTCCTGTAATTTTGTATTTGTTCTGTTCGAACCGGGCTTGATGAAGAACCCGTGAAGAAACATTTCCAGACCATTGTTAAGGCGTATTCCATCCCTGGCAAAATTCTCGCTGTTAACGTCCAATTTTCTTCATGTGCATTTGTAGTGACTTTTATATGTATCTCTTCAAGCTTTTGTTCTGATAACTTTCTCGGTATCTAAAACTTTTGAGGGTGAAACGTGCTAATTTCTGGGCGAGCTGAAAGGTCCAGCAAGGCGCCGAAATGACAACTGAAATATGATCGCATCAGTGCCTTGTCACGCAATACGCAGAGTATCATTATTGTAACGCGAGTTAAAAACACGATTTCTCTTTGAAAACATAATAAATGGACGATAAAACATAACCTCGTATTTTTTTAAAATATTATAACTTACTAAAAAGAAATATTTCTGATTAAAACATGCGTGTATTTGTTTCAGCATTTTCCGCAGCCCAATCTCGAAAATGAAAAGCCGGGAAAACAAGTTTTGATAGAGTGCTTATTTTGGTTCTGTGCAGAAGAATTTTTCATAATTTGATTCCGAAAAATATTGAAATATTGAAAAAAAATGTTTGCAGGGCCTGAAAAGACAAAACAAATTGTTTGCAAACACGATATGTGTAAAAAAAAATGTTTGCAGAGAAGTCAGATAAATTATTGAAAAATATTAGTTCCAAAACTGAATATTGCTCAGTGATGATTCTTTCCATTTGGCTGCACAAAACAACTCCTTCACCTTGCCTTCGCAAAAAGCAGCCAAAAAAACTCTTCGCTGTGCCAGGGCTAAAGGTCCGGGTTTTCATTCAAGGAATGCCGCTTACCTTGCCATTTAACGTTGACATTCTGTCCGAGAAAAGGGCGAGTTTCAGAAGTCTGTCATCTTCCTGACGATATCACCATCAAAGCTAATGGTCAATAACTGTTTACAAGCTAGTTATTTGGAGTAACCTATGGCGATGGGAATCATTTTAAATCAGCAATGTGCGTGCCTTCACCGCTGGTACCACAGCTAGGCCGGGTGGTACGAGTATGATGATGATGGCCTGCGGGAACAACGTCAAAAGAGGATCATCCCCCCCTCCAGAAAATAAAGGTCCGTCCCTTGGAGGTTTCATTCTATTTATAGTGGTCGCTTTCTTAAACTAATGACATTTCTTTCATGTCAATAGGAATTTGCAGTGAATGTAGATCAACTCTGTATGAACGAACGAAAACCGCGCGCCAAGACCCGAAGACTTCTGACATCACCGAGGGTGTTCGTAATATTTCCCTGGTATGTATCGTATTGTATTTACCTGGGTACGTGAGACAAGGCGCGCAGCAAGGAAGGGGTAAGATAGATGTTAAATTGGCTTCCTACCATGTTCCCGCTAACCGACGCCCGCCGGGGAACTTGTCTGTAGTTTCCGCTGACCGCGACGCCCTGGGTACCAAAATGGGCAGTCAAAGTCTCTAACGCGATACGCGCAGTAAATTTGTATTACTTTTTATAAACATTTTGAACATACATTTATAGGCTGCGTTTTGAAACACTCTCAAACGTTTTTTCCCATGTCATGTTATTTTCGGGGGACTGGGGAGGAGCGACGCTGAGCCCCTCCTCATATGATATTGAAGTATACAAAACTAGTTTGCGCGTAAGTGGTTATAAGTAAATATCACTTAAAACAAAGTAGCCGTTTGCGGAGCCATAAAGTTGTAGACGTTTCGTTTTCTCAAGTTCTCCAAACTAGTGTCGATTGTAATGAACCGTTTTGATTGCATTTGCTGGATAGTTTCTGTGTATGTTAAAATAGTCTGGCAAATCAAATCAAATCAAAGCGGCGGTTGTGCAAAATAAAGACACTGGTAAATAAAAATTATGCGTCATAAAATTTCCCAACCACCTCCCCACTTTCTCCGAGTGAGGAGTAAGTCTTGCGTTACAATATAACGCTTCTGCATATTGCGTGACAAGGCACTGTTGCGATCATATTTCAGTTGTCGTTTCGGCGCCTTGCAGGACCTTTCAAGTTGGCCAGAAATTTGCCCGTTTCACCCTCAAAAGTTAGAGATACCGAGAAAATTATCAGATACAAAGCTTAGGGAGATACATATAAAAGTCACTACAAATGCACGTAAAGAAAATAGGACGTCAAAGGCGAGAATTTAGCCAGGGATGGAATACACTTCAACAGTGGTCTGGAAATTTTTCTTCAATCCCGGTTTGAACAGAACAAATACAAGAATTACAGGACTGTAAATCCTCCTAGAATCCAGGTAAGCTGCATAATAAGTGTTAATTTCAAGGGGATTTTGAATTTGGATAGCTTTTAGAGCAACTGCATCGTTTTCGGGACGACTGTATAGCTGGTTAGACAAAAGTCGGTACCGAATGTTTACATTTCTGCCTGTAAGCTTAGCCTAATTTAGGTCAAATAACATGCAGCCGGTCTCCACAGAATCAAATTTTACCAAACAAATTTTTATGCACAGCTGAAATATAACTCATGTACTTGCTATTTTGAAAGTTTGAAGTAATTACGAGTAATACCGAGTGTATTTTTAATAATTCGAAAACAGTGTATAATTCGGTATTTTTAAAATCTGAAATTTTACCAACTTTTGCAAAGCCGCCAAAAATAAAATAAAAGCGCTATATTTTTCTATTATAGCTCAAACAGCTCAGAATTGTCTTCTTAATCAAGTGATTTGAAAATAATTATAATATTTTGCTTTGCGCGTGTGCGCGAGATCGATTTGAACCTCTCGGTATTTGAGGTCGGATTTGTGATTTTTGGGTAAATCAGGCCGTTTTGAGCTTTTCATTATTTTCTAAAAAAATATTTAACTCCACAACAAAATAAGTTTCTCACATTTACTAGGACACATTAGGGTATCTCTGGGTGAAATATTTGGGTGCTTGATATTTCGACCTCCTGCCAGGTTTTTCGGATCTCACCCGGTCGGTAGAGAGAGTCGCTCTTAACACCTCAGTGTTGTAAACAATTACAATATGCTTAAGGACTCTGGAGGCATGCAGGATACCCTCCATAACTTTTGCAACTGAACCGATGAAAAAACGGAAGCAAGCAATACGCGGACCATCGCCGATAACTACAGCACACGTCGTGTTCATGACAGCCTTTATGATAGCAACAGTCACCACAGAATAATTTCCAGCACCAGCATTTCAGTCCACACATTCCCATGCACTTGTTGTTATGTGGATCGTTGCTCAAGTCTTCACAGTGATCCATGTATTGGCGATTAGAGTCAGCGGTTTCCGCATCACGCGCAGGCGTATTCGTTGTATTCACGCTATTTTCAGCCTGTAAGCTCATGGACAGTATGTGGAAAGGTTTGGTTATTTCATAGCTGTTTGCACTGTCGTGCAAAGCGTGTGAAGCGCGCTCTAAGAGTTGCATTTCTTTTTTGCTTTGGAGTTTTTCCATGGCTCTCTGATACAGAGCGAGGGAGTATTGTTCGGCATTGCTTGTCAAAGCAGACGCAAAGGAAAAAGTTGTGTGCGCTGTATTGTTTGATATCTTGGCTGCTGTTATGAACATGGGCACTGAAGCTGAATGATGCCTGTTAATTGGAATAAAACGAAAACGTTATAAAACGTTTTTAACATTTTCACTCCCGAGTATGACTAGAATCAACATTTAAGAAAATATCCCAAACTTCCTTTTTTTTTTTTTTACTTTATTAAGACACATTCCACTACACTAAATACAAGCAATAAATAATGCCATTAAAAATTACAAATCACATACAATGTTTATAAAAAAGAAAAGAAATACAAAAAAAAACTAAAAAAAAAAACAAAGCAAAGAAGAAATATATATATATATATATAGATATATACAATTATGTATACAATGTGCCCTCCCGGTTGTTACCATAATGGCTTTATGGCAACTCCTGAACTTGGGCACAGGATGTACGGTTCTATATATATATATATATATATATAATATATATATAATATATATATATTATATATATATATATAATATTATGACAGCCTTTATGATAGCAACAGTCACCACAGAATAATTTCCAGCACCAGCTGGAATGAATGTTCATATAATATATGAACATTATATATATATATATATATATATATATATAAATATATATATATATATATATATATATATATATATATATATATATAATATATAATATATCGACGCTAGAAAGTCGGGGACGCGGGTTCGAATCCCGATCAGGACAATTTTTAGGGTTTTCACTTTGTGTTTATTTATTCTTTATTTCACTTTGTTTAAGTTCATTTGTGTTATTTATATTCGTCAAAAAGGCCTAGAAGCCTTCCAGTCAGCTCCTGTGAAAACACTGGGAATTGTTCGGGAGGCCCGTGAGCCATAAAGCCTTAAGTTTGTGGGGAAAGCGAAATGCCGCGGAAAAATAGAGCATTGCATTGCCTACTTCTTACACGCATTGTTACTTAATATAAACGTCTTCATGTAAAATACTGAAAACTAAACAGGACCAAATGCGGAACTGCTGGGAGCTTTCATTTGAATGATCATACTGAAGAATTTCAACTACAGACTCAAAAGTTAGAACCCCTTTGTACAGTATAATAAACAGTACCACAGGAAAGTACTGCTCAATAGCTTTCATTTGAATGGTCACTCTTTAGGATTCCTTCCACCCGGCCTGACAGACCCAAAAGTTAGAACCACCTTGTACAGCATAATAAACAGTACCGCAGGAAAGTTACTGCTCAGTAACTTTTATTTGAAAGAAGAATTTCGACCACGTGCAGACCCAGACGAAACAACCGCATCACATTAATCAAGATTTGACCGTTAAGTATATATTTAAAAAGGCAAATTATTCCTCGCGAAGCGAGGTTTATAAATTTGTCGCGCGGATTCGCGTGGAATCGCGCGTGGATCGCTGTAGGGCGATGAAATCTCGATTTGCCTTTACATGTATCGCGTTGGTGTCCTGCAGTTGCCTAGCAACAGAGGAATTGCGTCCACTGACAATGGCGCAGGTTCACTACCTCGTGTAAGCCTATAGGAGCATGGTAAACAAAGATGGCGGACGGCAAACGGTACGCGAACCCCAGAAAGGACCCTCTACGAACGGTTTTGGTTTCAAAGAAAAAGTGGAACGGCGAAAAGCCTCATAAGCAAATCGAGACGCCACCATAGTTTCGACCGGCGGTGCACCCTCCCCCAGGCTTCGCGAGGTTCTGCGAGACCACCTATTTCTAGTTTTTAACTCGGACTCAATGACCCATTCCCCCCCCCCCTTGGATGGGACGCTAATCCATCGCGCGCGGTGTTACCTCCAGCATTCTGTTGCCGGTACCCACCTATGAGGGTCATTTATACATCTGTGTGCTGAGACATTGTGGGCCAAATTTTTTTGTCTTAACGGGAAAAAATATAACGTGAATGACCACTCAAAATTTAAGAGCAAATCCGTGCAAAAATCAAACATTGCACGGCAAAGTTAAAAAACTAAAATTCGCTCTTCTTTTGCATACAGGTGGTCTTTAGTAAGTATACAATTGCTGTGTAGTTTTTTTCTTGAAAAATTTATTTGTTTCTGGGAAAACGAAAACATTTGTTTTCAGCCCCGGGTTCGATTTGGC
This sequence comes from Dendrophyllia cribrosa, assembly GCA_024195265.1. Taxonomy (NCBI): domain Eukaryota; kingdom Metazoa; phylum Cnidaria; class Anthozoa; order Scleractinia; family Dendrophylliidae; genus Dendrophyllia; species Dendrophyllia cribrosa. The sequence goes on from JAJLRJ010000007.1 coordinate 1,655,904, forward strand.
GACACCAAACAGGCTTAAAATAAGTCATGATTCACTCGACTCGCGTATCAAAACTACTGCGCTAGAAAAAGCTGTCATAGTTACAATTTGTTGTACAACTTGTCATAGTCTAAAAACCATGATTTCATAAAAATTAGATTAATCTAAGTATTCAAGGGAAGTCAAAAGCTTATGGCTCTCCCGTGCTCCGTAAAACGCTAGGCGAAAAACAACGATGATTTTGAGCATGTGCCTTTGTTCAGAATTTCGTAATATTAAGAATGACAATACTAGAGTTGACGATCTTTCAAAATATGTAAAGTTTAGTTTGGGGAAATGAATTTGGGATTTTTAAGAATTTGTTGAAAATCGCGAACGAAAGACATAAAATCACGCCATCTTGTGTGTGCGTGACCAACAACAAAAACAAAAACGTTTTTCCTTGAGATATCTTGGCAACTATGACGCCAAAAAACAATGGAAATATACAAACCTTTACTTGCATATGACATTCTTGAATGTCCAAAGTGTTTCATTTCGCCGTCTGTATAATTTCATTCGTGAAGTTTATCATGAACGGGTCTACGAAATCTGCGAGCCAGCGAGCCACGCGAGCCACGGTGCGAGCCATGCGAGTCATGCGAGCCATGTCTGTGAGCCATTTGTGAGTAATTCCGTTTTTCTTCAATTGGTCGGGGAGGTCGTCGATTATTCCACCAGCAAACATCCCGCACCTGGAGTTTTACCTGCGACTTGCCTAGCCGCCATCATTGTAAACGGAGTTACCTCGCTCCCAGGGTCCTCTCTCTTTCCCTGTTGCTGGCGCGCGAAGTATAAAATACTCTACAGTGTTCCTCGTGATGGCTCAATTGGGAGATGTTTTCCTTGTTCTTTGTTTCTTTGTTATTTAAAGAAAATTTTTTTTCTATTAAAATCGCTCAATATCCGCCAAAAATATTGAAAACAATTCGATAAAATTTATTTAAGTTCAAGACATCATTTTTTATTCTGAGAATGAAACATACGGCTCCACCGTAGGGGTATCCAATGACAGCTGTCACTCATTGCTATCCACGTGGAAAATCATTCAAGAAAAAAGAGAACAGCGCACTTCAGTTCAGTTCGAATTTCCTGTACTGGCGACAAGAATGGTAAGTAAATCGCGTAATTTAAACAGGTTTGCTCTTTAGTGAATCAAATTTACCAGAACTCTGACAGTAGGCTGACTGTCGCATGTGGTTGTCTCTTTCCTCGACTTCAGTGTATAAGCAAACTACCTAGGTACTCATTCATCGTTCCTTATAAGATCGGAATGACACTAAACATCAGTCCTGACGTGGAAATTACGGAAAAGCTGAAGAACGATCTCGCTTTAGAGTAGCTATTTCTACCTTGTTTGACTTGTTTGGTTATCGCTGAATGGCTCTTGTTTTAAATACCTGAAAAGTTTATTACCAATCAAGGCTTATCATTTCTAAACAAATGTGTTCAGTTTCGATAAAATAATGTAAATAGACACGTTGCCTTAAAAAATGTCCAACGAAAGTAGGAGAAGGTTTCCAGTGCATTGTAAGACATTTCAACCGGATTTTTTTTGGACGTGAAGTCGTAGAGATGAGCAGAGATCGATTGTTGAGTTCTACGGGCCGCCATCTTGGTTCCTAAACGCGAGCGAAAACTACAGAGAGTGCAAAATTCTCGTAGGTAGGGGTGCGGGGGCGGAAAATTAACTCCTCCAAATCCACGCTATTAATAACCTGCACCCCTACTCTCGGTAATTTTGCACTCTCCCCAGTTTTCTCTCGCGTTTAAGATGGCAGCATGGAAAAATCAAGGACCGTGGACAGTCAGATTCCGATCCTTTTTTCATTTTTATATTTGTGTTCTTGCTTGGAAAATGTAAATGTAAGAAATAAAAATTCTTAACATTTATACTGTGGCTCGCATGACTCGCGTGGCTCGCATGACTCGCGTGGCTCGCATGGCTCGCTGGCTCGCAGAATTATAACACTCATCATGAACAGGAAGCCCGTAGCCACGATCAAAAACGCTTTACTTGTCGCTGAATTTTTCCTAGCTCACTTTACACTTTCGTACTCTTTATACTGTTGATACAATTTATTCCTCAAATTTCTGGCGGAAGCTGTAAAAGGGCTGACAATAAAGCGAACTAGTTCAATCGTGTGTTCCTAGTTTTCCATCCTTGCATAACCGTGAACCGTTTTGAGACGATATGCAAATTACGTCTCAAATTTGCATATCAGGCTGAGCAAGCGTTCGTGACAGTCACGGTTGGTACATGAGTGGATACATACTTGTCTAATACTCTGACAAATTTATGCATAGCATTGTACTTTAAATACATTGTGCTGTATTGTGCCGTTCTAGAATGTATTGTTAAACTATGATCATATAATACAATACAATGCTATGCATGGAAGGTTTGAAATAAAATTGTTGTTGTTTGTTGTTGTTGTAAAAACCCCTAAGAATTCAGAACGCGGAAGATTCTTTGTTCCATGGTTTCCTAATTTTCTTTCTAGGACCAGTAGTCCATAAGGGTGTTTTAGAGTTAAATGCCTTATAGCACTCCTACATACACTAAAAAATATCACATCAGTTTTTTTTATTATTTTCATTATATCAGCATTAATTAATTAATTAGTTAATCTATTATATTTCTTAATGCTGTGCATGAAACGTACTGTGCATTGATTCTTTTCCGCTAGTTTTCAATGTGTTTTTAACTTCATTTTATTGTGTTTATTTGAAGGAGGAATGTTCCTCTCACAACTGAAGCATTGTTGATTGTCGCACTGTAGAAATGAAACTAGGGCTGGCCTGCCTTTGTTGTTGTTTTACTATAGCAGTCCAATCGGATACCAGAAGCGGAAGTAGAATACTTTATAAAACTCTAAAAATAAAAACAATGGCAAGTAAATGGATCAAATTTTCTTAATCTTCGTACCTGCGTTTGAAATCCAGGCCAACAAGATCTACCCCAAGCCAGCCCCACCCATGTAATAAATATTGGTTTTCTGTCAATACTGTATTTTAAAACGCACGAGATCTCTTTCCTGCTTTGAACTGTATTAATTGAAGACTTCCGAACAACAATCATCATACTTCAAAAAAAAAAATATATATATATATGGAATTTTGGCCACTGTGAATGCCTTAATATCCACCTTGTGTACCAACCGTGATTGTCACAAACGCTTGCTCATTTGAGACGTAATTTGCATATCGTCTCAAAACGGTTCGCGGTTATGCAAGGATGGAAAACTAGGAACACACGATTGAACTAGTTCGCTTTATTGTCAGCCCTTTTACAGTTTCCGCCAGAAATCTGAGAAAAAATTGTATCAACAGTATAAAGAGTACGTAAGTGCAAAGTGAGCTAGAAAAAATTCAGCGACAAGTAAAGCGTTTTTGGTCGTGGCTACGGGCTTCACTGTTCATGATAAACTTCACGAATGAAATTGAACAGACGGCGAAATGAAACACTTTGGACATTCAAGAATGTCATATGCAAGTAAAGGTTTGTATATTTCCATTGTTTTTTGGTTTCATAGTTGCCAAGATTTCTCAAGGAAAAACGTTTTTGTTTTTGTTGTTGGTCACGCACACACAAGATGGCGTGATTTTATGTCTTTCGTTCGCGATTTTCAACAAATTCTTAAAAATCCCAAATTCATTTCCCCAAACTAAACTTTACGTATTTTCAAAGATCGTCAACTCTAGTATTGTCATGCTTAATATTACGAAATTCTGAACAAAGGCACATGCTCAAAATCATCGTTATTTTTCGCCTAGCGTTTTACGGAGCACGGGAGAGCCATAAGCTTTTGACTTCCCTTGAATACTTAGATTAATCTAATTTTTATGAAATCGTGGTTTTTAGACTATGACAAGTTGTACAACAAATTGAAACTATGGCAGCTTTTTCTAGCGCAGTAGTTTTGATACGCGAGTCGAGTGAATCATGACTTATTTCAACCCTGTTTGCATGTGTTTGTGATCGGCAAATTGTGCCCTGAGTTGATAACGACTTTCTTCGTTTTTCTCGGAAACAAATAGATATTTCAATGAAAAAACTACATGGCATTCATATACTTACTATAGACTATCTATATGCAAAAGAGGAGTGAATTTGATTTTTTTCAGCTTTGCCGAAGATTTGCGATTTTGTTTGATTCTTGCACGGATCTGCTCTTAAGAGTGCCTCTTAAGCTGTCTCGCAATTTGCGATCGTCCTGTCGAAACCTTTATAACCAGTTTTTAAAAATTAAATCGAAACCACTACATTTTTTGTATAAATGGTAAAACGCCGCTCAAAACTAACTGAATCTACGTTCTTTGGTTTTGTCAAAATTCTGAGAGCCACATTTAGAAATGAAACTCAATTAAATTTTCTCCTGTTATCCACTTCGAGTTGATTTACTCGACATAAATCGATCCGTCATGACACTGATCGCACACGACACTGAATTTTTACCTGCTTTGTGATGTTTACGAAATAGGTAATAAAACCGTGAAAAACAGCAGGTTCCATCTCTAACATGGAGAGGATTAATATATTATAAACCAGTAATTAAAAGGAACTAAATTCAAAATACTGAATGGAAAGAGAATTGTGTATATATTAAGATTAGATACCGCTTCTTACCAGACAAAGTTGTCGTCCAGAACTTGGGCATGAAATCTTTGGTTTGGCAATTTTCTATATGTCACAAGAAGATTGTTTTGCTTGTCTGTCAGTTGAAGAAATCCCGGTTGAATCTTGAAGCACAAAGCCAAACTGTTGTTTTGATTGTAGCAGCCTTTCACGAGGGATTCTGAGCGATTTTCAAACTTCAGGACTTCGTCAGCGCGTCCTTTCACAACAATGCGTACGCAAAGAGATGCCAAAATAATAACTTGAAACACTGAAAAATTCGACGAAATCATCTTGAAAATTCATGGGCTGTTTTCGCTATCCAAACAGGCCTTCTTGTTAGGAATTTATAGCAAGGTGGGTTTTATTGTTTCTTGCAGGTATCAAACTAACTGATTGACCAATAGCAATAATAGATCTACATTTGTATTGGTAAAATTACACCAACTTCCCTCTCTATTCATTTTTTCACCTGTTTTGTCGAACTCTCGAACTAAAGGTTCAATTTCGACTCTGCTTTTATTATTTTTAAACGCGCGCGCACGGCACAAGACAGAGCTGCACAAAAAATGAAAAATATGAGAAACTTTGTTATTTGAAATCTTATTGTGCTGACCGTTGACAAGAATAAAATCTTGAAGTTTGTTGGCTTTTTAACCCCACGTTTCAGCTGATGTTTTGGATATTCGGATATCAAAAGCTTGCTGTTATAGGTTACGGAACCAAAACAATAGATTCTGGAGTGGAGAACATGGAATCGTTTTCTAAAGTCGCCGTTTCAATTTTGTTTTTCTGGGATTTTTCGAATGTTTCAGTAGGGACGAAAGGCGAGAACGCATAAGAATGTACGACTTTTCAAACAATAACGTATTTGTGTGGACAGGGTCTCTACTGCGTCCACACTTATCGATCAACCTCGTTCCCAGGGTCTCTCTCCCTAGCTGGGGACGGGAAGGAAGGATATCCTGGGGCCCGTTTCTCGAAGTCCCGATAACTTTCCGGGCCCGGAGCTAAATGTTAAAATCAAAATCTATAGGTTGTATTAACCCCCAAACTAGCCGGAATTCTATCGTCACCTTAGAATTTTATTGCTTGGCCTTTAAAACCAACAAACATGTTTCTTTAAAGTGAACATTGCAGACAGAAAATAGCTTTCCGGGTCCGAAAAGTTACCGGGACTTTTGAGAAACGGTTCCCTGGCCAGATAAGGCCGATTTAGACGGACTGTTGCATGCGACTTTTGTTGCGTGCGCTTGATGCCGGCAAAATCACATACATCGCAGCTCCGGTGAGATTATTCGTAGCTACAACCTTTATACAACCTTTCGTAGTTTTTCAAAACATGTTTCAAAACCACACGACATTTTTATAACGTACATCGACACTTGTAAGGCAGTTGTAGGTTTAATTTACACGATACGATTCCCGTTGTGCCGATTCCTGGTGGCTTATTTATTTAAGGTACTTTTGAGGGGTGGCTTATTAGAGAGGCGAGGCTTAATGGGGGGGGGGGGGGGGGGTATTGAAATATGATATCAACTTTATTCAAGCATCGTAATCTCAGGATTAAACTTTAATGTTACAATTACATTATTTTACGGTATGTTTATCGTATAACTTGCATGTGACAAAGTTGTGCCGTCTGAATCGGCCCATGAGTTTTAAAACGACGGCCGAAAAATAAACGCCGGATTTGTAAATTTTCCTTTTTTTATCGACGTTTTTGATTGGTTTATTGTGGACGAAAAGCAAATGTAGAAACAAATACGCTTAAAGCTTAGTTGTATATATTTTTAACGTCTTTAACATTGACCTCGTCATATTTAAGTCCTTTTTCTAACATTTTTTTTAATTCGCCTTTAAAATTTCACTTTTTACTGCACAACAACCATTGAATTAAAGAGTACTTAGATTTTGCAAATGCAAATCGTTCATTACTTAAATCAAAACTGTAATTTCTTTATTTACAGCTGGCAGGTGAAACCATCATTTATTTATTTTTCTTTCTTTACAATTTATTATGCTGTACAAGGTGGTTCTAACTTTTTAGTCTGTTGATGAAATCCTACTGAAAGTGTGATCATTCAAATGAATGCTATCGAGCAGTACTTTTCTGTGGTGCTGTTTATTATGCTGTATAAGGTGGTTCTAACTTTTAAGTCTGTGGATGAAATCCTAAAGTGTGACCATTCAAATGAAAGCTACTGAGCAGTACTTTCCTGTGGTACTGTTTATTATGCTGTACAAGGTGGTTCTAACTTTTGTGTCTGTGGATGAAATCCTAAAGTGTGACCATTCGAATGAAAGCTATTGAGCAGTACTTTCCTGTGGTACTGTTTATTATGCTGTACAAGGTGGTTCTAACTTTTGAGTCTGTGGATGAAATCCTAAAGTGTGACCATTCAAATGAAAGCTACTGAGTAGTACTTTCCTGTGGTACTGTTTATTATGCTGTACATGGTGGATTCTAAATTTTGAGTCTGTGGATGAAATCCTTAAATGTAACATACTTCACTAGAAAAGCTACTGAGAGTTTTCTGTATATCTCTGTGTATATCTGTATATCACTTCACAGATCTAATATGAAAAACTGAACGCAAAAATTGAAATATATTTTAATGGAAAACGAAAACAAATGAAACATTTATGATTTCAGTAGAGAAGCGAATGAAGCAAGTTTTGGACATAAAAATATTGGTGCTTATAATGTCATTGCATATTCATAGCCACAGGCCTTAATTCAAAATCTTGCCGTTGTTTCTTTAGACATTTTCCTAGAGCTTCTTTAAATATCGGCATCCTAAAGCTGTACACAAAAGGATTGACCATAGAATTCGCCAAACGTAGAACATTTACGATATCCAATATCAGAGGAGAAAAACATGTTGTGCAGAATTCTCCTGAGGTGTACACTACAAAAGCTGGCAGCCAAAACACAAGTGACAGAGCAGTGACAATGAAAAATGTCCGTGAAAGTTGTAACAAAGTTTCCCTCGATTGTCTTGATCCTTTGTGGACTTGTAATTCCGGTACTGAACAATTTAAGTGAGTGCGTATCTTAAGATAACTTGTACAGATCACCAACAGAGCAACGCATAGACTCGAGTGAATGGCTACTGCCACATACACCCCGTCTACCATCGTGTAATATAACGATAACACAGACAGCCCAGTAGTGCAGAAACCAAATGCCCAGACAAATGAAATGCTGTAGATGTAAACTCGAGTGGTTGTTACACGATGACGAAATGGCCATAACACTGCATATACGCGTTCCAAAGAAATAAGAGCGAGAAAAATCACAGACGTGCTTGAACCAAAGATAATAAATGCAGACGAAGGGTTTCGTGACATCGGCTTTCCTTTTCTAACCGCGGCGACTTCGGGCACTTCGGGTATCTTCTCCATTCCTAACATTATTGATTGAGAGACTCCTACGAGTAAATCGGCGACTGTGAGGTTTATCAGAAGAAAAACAGTTCGTTTCATTTTGAGTCTCTGGGTCCAGAGAACAAAAATTGTGAACGTATTTCCAATGATGATAATGGTTGACTCCAATACAAAAATGGCGAATAATACAATGGAGGCTTCGTGGAACATGTTGTTGTAGGTATATGGTCAAATTGAGAAGTGCAAAACTCGTTAAAACTTCAAACAGCCAGGAATAATGAACAAAAATTCAGCTTGCTGGCGAAAACCAACCACAAAAGTAGAAACAAAGGACGACGAGAACACTTTGTATTCGTTTATCTTGATAACATCACCCGCACTGCTTAAAACAAAGTGAAGGTGTGGTCAAAAATATGATCTCTGACAGGAGCTTATTACTAAGAGCTCCTGTCTCTGATTTGTGTCTTTTCATATGCAAATTGATAAAAATATTAATTCTTATCCAGCTGTAACAATCATTTTCGTTGTCCTTTCTCTGGAAGTCGTAAACTCGCTTGTAGAAACAAGAAATCTGTCAATTCGAGAGCGGATCTTATTTTAAAGAAATTTTTGACCTTATATAGAGGTGGAATATTTTTATTTCTTTTCCCCGCAAATATAGGTGACAAAAACTAAAATATATCAAATTGAAATATTTCGTTTCCTAATGCGGTAACCAAGTTTTCACGACGTTATCGGAAATTACACAGTATTATCGGAAATTACACAGTACTTTGACGAACTGTCACACTCATGACAGGATACATCTTGCTTGTAATACAGAAGTCTTTTGTATTCTACTGTAATTTGCTGACTTTGCTATCTCGAGGCTTCCTATAAGATTGCTTTGTTTCTCTCTGGTGTGAAGAAAGCCGAAGGAAAATCTAATATGTTTTAAATTAAGTTTTAAATTGTATTATACCTTTTTCATATTGCATTCTAAAACTTAAAAGAGAACAACGCGTAAATGAATTAATTCCCTCCCGGCATAGTAAATCGAACCCAATCGAACTAAATTTCAATCGAACTCAATCGAACTCAATCGAACATGGATTGAGTTCGATTGAGTTCGGCAATCGAACGAAATCGCACTCACCGAAAAGAAAAAAAATCAATCGAACCCAATCGAACGTTCGATTTTCGAACTCGTGGTTTGTGTAAAACAGGCGTTGAAAATCTATAACCAGATCTTGGAAGCTCGAGTTACTTCAGCCCGGAGTGTAGCGCACGTGTTTTTCGTAAACGAAGAAATTCCGCAGAAATGGCTTCAGATGCGCTGTGGATTGTAAGCTTCAAATGGGTAGTAAAAGGCTACCAGGAATGCCGCTTTGACGTCAAGGATGGCGAAGTTTTCAAGGTTTTAAAGAAAATAGGCGAGAAAGGCCGTGCATTCCGAATTGCAAACGAGCGCACCGGACAATTAGGTCACCTTCAACGTGAACTGGTTGCTTCCCTGTGGCCTGTAAATGCTTCGATAACTTGGTAAGTGTTCTGTTCTGTTCTCTTAACTGCCGTGGACAGTTTATAAATGGGGTTTCTGTTATTGAATAAATTGTAAAAAAGCACAAGAAAAACCTACTTTGATAGGCTTGCTTTGGGCTTGCCTTGTATAGGTCTCGGCAGAGCCAATCGAACGCAATCCATTTAATTGTGTTCGATTGAGTTCGGTTTCCGAACTCAGTCGAACACAATCATATCGATTGAGTTCGATTTGTTCGATTAAATTCGATTTGCTCGGAAATCGAACTCACTGAAAGTCCGGTGTTCGATTTCGTTCGATTGCCGAACTCAATCGAACTCAATCCACGGATTGAGTTCGATTGAGTTCGATTTTCGAACGTTCGATTTACTATGCCGGGATTCCCTAGATGGTCTAGTGAAATCTTTTAAAACCCCTTACCTCCTAGAGTGACCGATATCGAAATAAAATAATTCCTTTTTGTAAAATAGAGCAGTTTCAATTGAGTGTCGTAAAATCAAAACCGAACTAAGTACTCTGGTCAATCACAACTGAGGCAGTCAGCTGAGGCAGTCATTTCAATGAACCAATTAGAACTTGAAGCAAATACATGTGGCCGCCGCCAAGCGCGGGAAACAATTCGAGTGTGAGCAAGTCACGATTGGTTTTGGTTTTACTTCTGTTTGGTTGAGAAAGTGGCTCGTGATTTTTACGAGGAGGAGCAAGTGTTCTCCCAGTACACTAGAAGAGTACCACAATTGTTCAAACGCTACATTGATGAGATCGTTGGAGCTGCCTCTTGTAGTCGCGATGATCTTGAATCGTTTATCCATTTTGTTTTCTACTTCCACCCAGCTTTGCAATTTATGTACACTATTTCCGAAACTACACTACCTTTCCTCCCGCATCTCTGAAGACACGATTCAAACCATTGTTCACTACAAGGAAACTGACACACACAGCTATCTTCACTACCAGTCATCCCATCCTCAACACTGCAAGAAAAGCATCCCCCGGATTTCTTCCACAGGCTCAAACGTTGAACACGAGAAGAGAAATGTCGAATTCATATCTCCCAGCAGCCATGCGACCCGACCAAATCCGAAGAGAACCCGATCTATTCCGAAGATGTCCGAAGTTGTCCGAAGATGAAACAGTTCCGAAGAATTCGGAAGTTTCCATGAACCTCTGACCTCTGTTATTGTAAAGTTCAGAACGATAATAACTTACAAAAGAGTGCCATATTTTCATGAATGTAACTATATTTTAACTGGATCATGCGATCAGCTAAGGTTGATAGCTCAAATCTGTAAGTCAGGCGTGAGAAATTGCTCCATAGGCGTGAGTGGGCGTGAGAACGGAGTTTTGGACTCGCAGGCGTGAGACAGGTCTACAAACGATACTCTTACGCCGGCTTTGAACAATTTTTTGAAGGTTTTTCGAAGATTTCCGAAGACTTTCGAAAATTTTCCTAATGCTGTCCGAGCGTTGTACCTCCGAAGTCTATTTCCGATCACTTTCCAAAAATTTTCGAAGATTTCCAAACGGTGTCCTTAGATTTCCGAGGAAGAGCCGAAAACGTTTCGATTACGGCCTAACCAACACCTGCTTGCTCGTTTAACATCGGACAAACACGGTACTAAACGTGAAGATATTTTGATATTTTTATTCTTGACATGTGCCGTTTAGATATGACTTTTCTCGGTGGGAGAGATCCTTGTATTTTATTGAACGTTATTTTTCATAGCTGCGCTAAACTTTCTGAATGAGTAAGTCTAGTATATATTATTTTCATATATTCCATTCATATAAGTCTAGTTTGATTTGTTTGCCCGCTCAGAAATCACGTGGGTAATTAGCATTATAATAATATACATGAAAAAAGTACTCAATTCTGATTGGCTAGGAGCAGTGCAGTTCAAGTGTAACACCGGTGCAAAAAGTGTAACACCAGTGCAAAAAGTGTAACACCAGTGCAAATTACAAATAAAAAAAGCTGCAAAAATGTTTTAGAAATTTTTTTTTCATGTGATAATTATTAATAAGTAATCATACGGTTTTCTCGTTCAATTTGGGATTAATTTGCACTTGTGAGTTTTTCAAAAAGCCGAAGCGGCTCGTGCAATTTGAGCTCGAAACCGTATGATTACCTATACTAATATAAAATCCTACTTGGCGGCTATCGTGAATAAGGCCAATTTAAATGCGGCGTTATTATTTCTCGGGGGTGGCCGACACATCTTGAGTTATTAATAAACCTCGAAGTTCAAAGACATAATAATGTGTACAGCTATTTCAATAAACATTGTCTGAAGAATTGTGTATTGCAGAAGCAGAAGAGTATACTAATCACAATGCTCATTCCTAGATCTATTATTCAAAGAGATAAATTTAATGGTACAGACTGTCAGTCCTATCGTTGCCTCCGAATTTGCTCATCGGCTTCTTTATTGCAATCCGCTCTAATCATCTTAAGAAACTTGCTACAAAATGGTTACCCTCAAGGCATTATCAGGTACACTGAACATTAACGATGTTTTGAACAGAAATAAAAACAAGCCAAACAACCCTGTTCAGCTGCAGTTCCCAAGAAGGATATCATTATCCTTTTACCTTACTTAGGTCTTCACAGCAACCACGTCACCAACCGTCTTCAATCCTGTGTATACAACTTCTATTCTTGCATCAACCTCAAAATTATATTTCAGAACACACGCCGCATCAAATCCTTCTTTCCATACAAAGACCGCCTGAACCGCTCTCAAATGTCTATTAAAGTTGTCTGTAAAGCTGGTTGCTGGGATTGCGATGAATTCTACATAGGAAAACAAAACGACGACTTCATGACAGAAAAACCGAACATTTTAAGGCCCTAACTAAAAGTGACCATTCATCAGCCATTGCTGATCATATCAAAATCACTGGTCACAACATTAATTGGGATCATTTTGATATTTTAGCGTCCGGCAAAACGGACTTTCACTGCAAAGTCAAGGAGACTTTGTTGATTCAATAACTACAGCCGAGTTCCTTAAATGTCAACGTCAGCAGTGAGAAGCTGATGCTTTATTAGCTGTAGCTTATTAGGACTGACAGTCCGTACTATTGTTTTTCTTAATCTTGGTTCCAGACACTTAAGTTTGAACTATATAAACAGTTTTCAAACACTGTAACGGTTACTTTTGAAACTGACGTATGTCGCTTAGCATACGAAACGTCAAGTTTTAATTATAAAAATGCGTTGGTTTACCATGTTTATTACCGCTCATGCTTTTTATTTCTTAAAAAACAACAACATTTCATCTGTTTTACCTTTCTCTTTTGGGCGCTTTTAAGGGGTATATGTCTAAACATAAACCGACTGATCTGCAGTATTCTTCAGCTGAATATCAGAAGGTTTTTAGGAACGGAACTCATTCCCCGATTTTACAAGCTGCTGTTTACTTACCTAAACCTTAATTGGCCTTTTTTCGCGTCAAAACTAACAGTTTTATTCCTACGGAAACGAAATCATAATTGCCTATGATGCGAAATGTTGGAAGTGACATTTTCACTAGAGACAACTTTATTTTTATATCATATTGTAAGAATAGCTAAGGCATCGCGAGCAGCTAGTTTGCGAACACGAAGGGTCCGTGTTATCCCCGAGTTATCCATACGTTAACCGAGCGTTATCCGAGCGTTATCCGCGGGTTATTCCCGGGTTATCCCCGGGTTATTCCCACGTTATCGCAGGATAATCCTTACATTATCGCAGTGTTATCCCCGGATTATCCCTGCATTATCCACCGGTTATCCCCGCGTTATCCTTACTGGTGACATGTGTGACATGATGTTGCGTGATATGTCAACTGTCAGTTTGCCTTGCAGCGAAATAATTTCCATACGGCATTAGATAATACCCAAAAAGACTCACAACAAAGGCTCTACTTAAATACTCAATTTCTTTCAGTGGGATATATTGACTCCAATTCGATCGACAAGTGGAAATCCATTAAAAAAAGCACGTTTCATAAAAGCAGCTTTTTACATGAACTGTTCTTTGATATTAGATTAATCGGTTTACTTGTGCGCACGGCCGCAGTTTCGATTTATGCAAAATTTGTTAATGCGGGCACTGACATCAATGCAAATGTGCGTTTTTTCAATTTGATATTGGTAAATTTCGGCGACCTCTATTTTAAAAGATCACGGATTTACAGTGTCGAATTCATGTTATGTTATGTTTTCTTGCAGTGAAGGTATATAGTTGAATCGATCGATTTGTGTTCCAGTTATTTTTGTGAGAACTAAACCTTGACTAATTGCTCTAGCATTTTGGTTGGATCTTATTTTAAATCATTGTTTACAGTTACTTTCGCTAGATTATATTCAAAGCATTTTCAAAACATTTGGCAAACGGTAATAAGCCGTGATTGTGTTGAAAAAGATGTCGACTGCGATGCAACCGTTAGCAGAATCACCGAGTTCCACTAGCACTGCCGCCGAGGTGGATTTTTCACCGTCTGTCGATCATGAAGGAAAGCAAAAGAGATGCGGAATAAAGTCGCCTCGAAAGCGGGTTATTCTTATTTGCGTCGTGACAGCCATCTTGGCAGCTACGATCGGGGTTTTACTTGGCTACTTTGTGCCACGATTGTTGAAGGATTCGTGTAACGACAAACTCTCTTCAGCCATGGACGATGTTCAAGACAAGTTTGCAGATCAGGTCAGCACCGGTGAGCTAGAGAAAAATCTCAGGTAAAAAATAATTTACAGTGTAAGGTCCTTTACCTAATTACAAATTAAGGATTTTATTCAGCCTTATAAGCTCTTATACCCACCGAGAATCACCCTATACCGGCTTATAAACACTATCTTATATGTAACACAGAAAAAATATTCAATGTGTGCATTAGTTTTATTGAATCTTCCGGGTGGCAAACCAGGTCTACTAAGGATCGCATGAGTTTATAGACTCCAGTTGGAAGCTACTTTGTACAACCTGCATGATAAGCAGTACCACAGGAAATAATTGCTTAATTCATTTGATACAGAATGGACTCATGATAGGGTATCAGTACAACACCAGTAAAGAGTAAGAAACACATTTAGTTTAACTTTAATAAAAGGGTTTTGAGGGGTAATAATAAAAGAGTAATTTAGCTTGGTACCTTTCTATTATGTTAATATCTTTTTGCGTCGACGAAGGAGACGCTTCCTAATCTTGTCGGCTAGGCGGAACGAATCGAGAAAAGTGTCGGTACCAAATCTGCGCCATCTTGAAACGTCACAATAGTATCCAGCATGCTTAGCGCGTCGTCTAAGCGGAACGAATCGAGAAAAGTGTCGGTACCAAATCTGCGCCATCTTGAAACGTCACAATAGCATCCAGCATCGCGTGGAAATCAGGCATCATCCTGGGGAGCTGGGGTTCCGAAATGTCACATGTGAATAATCTATTTGTCTTGATTTAGTTTCGGATATTTTCCCGATTTTGGAATCGTACGGCTCAATATTTCAATGCCTACTAAAAGTACGCAGTGGAAAAATTGGACAAAGGTTCTTCTCCGGACCAAGTAAGTTGTTGGGTCTCTTTGGAATCAAGCAAGAAGTTACAGATTTTCCTCGCTGCCGCTCTGGTATGTTTTGAATGTTCTATCTTGATTTTTGCTGTGGTTCTCTGCCTGATTTGGGAAGCTTTCACCTAAATACCGACGTCGTTCTTCGCGATGTTCTACGGTACGGTGCAATTCGCTTATGTCTTGTAGCAATAATTCACTGACCGGCCGTGCCAGGCGAACGCAGATAATTTAACTTTACAGTGCTCGAAATTGCGCCTGTATCGGGCGCATTTGCGACTAAAGATTTCGCAGTTTTGTGACTAAAATTTGTCTAGCTAATAAAGGAATTATATTCAACAGTCTTGTGTCTTACTTGCAATTGGTAGTTGTAATTTTATCCGAAAAATCTTGCGAAATTCACGTTGAATGTTGCGTGACTTAAACGTCGATTTCATGCTCCATTTACGCGGTTTTCTCAGAAATTTCTCATTTCCGGTTCCGGTATTAGTACATGTCCTGAGGAGTATGACTTCAGAATCGGAGAAATAACCGAAATGAAATCAAGACAAATATACTATTTATATGTCGGAAAAATCTGAGACCTTTCGGAGTACACAGCACGGCAGGATTTTGCCCGATTACACGGCGATAGCGTGAATTTGTTTGATGACGGCCCGACGTTTTTGCCTGCGTGACATATCTCGCGACATAGCCCTTTTGAACAGTGGCTGAATTAATTCATGAAACTGAAGTACTAGGCTAAGACGAGGTGCCACGGGATAAGGAGACGCACTATAATCTATGATTACTACTAGTAATATCTTTGTATATTTGCGTCGACGAAGGAGACGCTTCCTAATCTTGTCGGCTAGGCGGAACGAATCGAGAAAAGTGTCGGTACCAAATCTGCGCCATCTTGAAACGTCATAATAGTTTCCAGCATGCTTAGCGCGTCGTCTAGGCGGAACGAATCGAGAAAAGTGTCGGTACCAAATCTGCGCCATCTTGAAACGTCACAATAGTATCCAGCATTCCCAGTGCGTGGAAATCAGGCATCATCCTGGGGAGCTGGGGTTCCGAAATGTCACATGTGAATAATCTTTTTGTCTTGATTTAGTTTCGGATATTTTTCCGATTTTGGAATCGTACGGCTCAATATTTCAATGCCTACTAAAAGTACGCAGTGGAAAAATTGACGAAGGTTCTTCTCCGGACCAAGTAAGTTGTTGGGTCTCTTTGGAATCAAGCAAGAAGTTATCAGATTTTCCTCGCTACCGTTCTGGTATGTTTTGAATGTTCTATCTTATTTTGCTGTGGTTCTCTGCCTGATTTGGGAAGCTTTCACCTATTTAAAATACCGACGTCGTTCTTCGCGATGTTCTACGGTACGGTGCAATTCGCTATATGTCTTGTAGCAATAATTCACTGACCGGCCGCGCCAGGCAAACGCAGATTAACTTTACAGTGCTCGAAATTGCGCCTGTATCGGGCGCATTTGCGACTAAAGATTTCGCAGTTTTGTGGCTAAAATTTGTCTAGCTAATAAAGGAATTATATTCAACAGTCTTGTGTCCTACTTGCATCTGGTAGTTGTAATTTTATCCGAAAAATCCTGCGAAATTGACGTTGAATGTTGCGTGACTTAAGAAGTTTATCACGGGAGCACTTTTTCAGGCTTTCTCAGAAATTCCTCATTTCCGGTTCCGGTATTAGTACATGTACTGAGGAGTATGATTTCAGAATCGGAGAAATAACCGAAATGAAATCAAGACAAATATACTATTTATATGTCGGAAAAATCTGAAACCTTTCGGAGTACACAGCACGGTAGGATTTTGCCCGATCCCACGGCGATAGCGTGAATTTGTTTGATGTCGGCCCGACGTTTGTGCCTGCGTGACATAAATTAAGGTACAAGGTCAAGACGAGGTGCCACGGGATAAGGAGACGCACTATAATCTATGATTACTACTAGTATGTTAATATCTTTTAAGCTGGGGTTTTGACATAACACTGTCAGGATTACATATTGTTCAGTATTTTATTTTAATTGCTCCAAGAAAGAAAGCTATTTTTATGAGTTAATGCATGGTTATTTCTGAAACCTCTTTTCTTTTCTAAAAGCTTTTACATTCAGGGTTCCCCGGGGTTCCAGTTACGGACAACATCAAGGCAACATCGCTCAAACAAAAGTATTAGCGATCAGTTGTAAAGCTGTGACGCGTGGAAATTAGGGACCGATCGCTAATTACGCCTTAGGGGGAGTACGGGGGGGGGGGGGGGGGGGGAGGGCGGAGGGGGGTCTAAAAAGAATAGTGTATGAAAATTGTACCCCTACAATAAACTTTCAAACAAAAATTGTATCCCCCACTGCAATAACAATTTGAAAAATCTACCCCCCCCCAATTCGTCAAATGAACTTGCTTTTACTGCTTTCCTTATGCTCCTATTCAAATTCCAGACCTTGAAGATCCTTGAACAGCGCCAAAACCTTTGAATGCATAGGTCCACACGACGCAGAAATTAAACTTGCTGGTAATTGTCGGATCTCCCTTGTGAAAAATCTCGTGCCAGGCGTCGCTTGAATGTGAAAATACAAAACTGAATGCACGGCTGGCACTACGGCAAAGGGCAGATTTATTAAATGGCCAATATTTCGACTTATAGAACTAGTCTTCCTCAGGGCCAGGGCTATACTGAAAGAAAACATTGTAACGGCTCCTAAACTTTGAAAAATACATGGTTATAAATGATTGGCTAATACATGACATGTAGACAACGCACTTGTCAACATAAGATAAAAATATCATAAAGTGAACCGAAGGAACGAACGCTGAACTCATTTTTGTATCATACAGTATATAATATTTTTATCTTATGTTTACACTGTGCGCTGTCTACATGTCATGTATTAGCCAATCATAATTGGCCCCGAGGAAGACTAGTTCTATTAGTCGAAATATTGGCCATTTAATAAATCTGCCCTTTGCGGCAATGCCGTAGTGCCAGCCTTGCATTCAGTTTAGTATTTTCATATACATGTAGTTGCTACCTTTTGTATGTCTTAAAATTTAACTCCCCGCCTCACCTCGTGCAAGGGCTCTATCGTATCGTTGTCGCATTAAATGTTCTACGAAGTATCAGCCTTGCTTAGTTTATACTTTGTGATTTTAAAAATAACCCCCGCAAACAGAGCTTGTGTAAAAAAATTGCCCACCCCCTCAAAAACCACTCCCCACCCCCCCTAGGACGTAATAAACGATCGGTCCCTTTACTTAACTCGTAATTAACGATAAAGTTTTAAAGATAGCACTTTATTTTGGATGCATCAGCAAACATTTCATTTTGTAGGTCTTTCTAGTTCTTATTATCCAGTACAGGAGGCAATAATCAGTACAGGAGGCAATAATCTGTCCAGAAGACAAACATGGCTGTTATTTACCGCCAAATACTCTCGAAATACTTGCATACTAATTATGTGAGTTGATTTTCACGCCATCTTATTAATCGGACTGGCTTTGGGTCAAGCCGCCAGATTTATAAAATGCAAGTGATGCTTGGGTCATTCTTTTTATGGACGATAAAATGTCAAGGTCAGGGATTCTTATATTACTCGAATTATCTTTCACCGCAGCAAAAGGGATTTTTATATTAATACGATAACAAAATCCAAAAGCACAACCACAGTACTGTCAGTCCCAGCGAAATGAGGGAACAAGAGATGGTTTCAATTCATGTGTTTCCTTAGGCTCTATTTCATAAATTTGAAAACCAATGGATTTTCAATGCCAATGCCAGTGTGATTGTAATGGTTAGCAAACGCGCTAGGAAAATGACACTTGTGTTATTGACTCATGCATTTTAGCAAGTGTGTCAATAAACTCATAGCATTGTATAAATTTCTATACAAGACACTTGGAGAACATTTATATGTGCGAAGAAATACATGTGGGCAATATTAGAAGATCTGGTTGAAAATGCAGATAATAGAGACATGAAACATGGAAACAGAAATGAATAAAAAAATTCTAGCGTAAAAGGCCCCCGAAAAGGCCACTTGGCATTTATTAAGATAACCTGCAATGCATTTGTTAAAGATGCGATCTAACAGATTTAATATAAACATGTACCTTGGAGACTCAGTTTTTAAACGGAAACATGTTTTAGGTAGCATTATACATTATACACTATCTTCTTCGACTCATGTTTGATCTCGTCTCACCTCGTGTTTACTCTTGAATAACTTATTACGAGGAGTATAGATCGCATATTCGAAACTCTAGAAGTACCACGCGATAATGATTTTCCCGCCGTTTCTCACTCAGTTTTCACAGCTATTTGTAAAAGCCTCCTATTACACTACGGAATGTGTAGATCAAGTGATTTGTGATCTGTATATTCTTTAATGAGTGCACTTATGCTAAGAAAAATAATTCAGATTGCAGTTAGTTTTCTATCTTGCTTCCTACAGTTGGCTTTCATCGCATGCTCACGCCCTGAAAATAATGACGCAAGCGAATCACCGGCCCCGGTGACAGTCGGCGGTTTCTTTATTAATAAAGAGCAGGAAAACAGGTCATATTTCCACACTTTAATTGTGTCCTCGTTTTTAACTCGTGAATAGGCGAGGCGTTGATCGAGTTGTAGCATACGGGGAACAATGTCCTCTCGGTTGATTGGCTGTAAGCGATATGTAATAGTTATCTGCCTTACCCATGGGGATGGCGTTGGAGGGAGAGGACGGTGAGGACAGTGGGGAGTTAGACACAGGGGTGCGGTGTCGGTGGGGAGTTAGACACACGGGTGCTGTGTTGGTGGGGAGTTAGACACAGGGGTGCTGTATTGGTGGGGAGTTAGACACAGGGTGCCGTGTCGGTGCGGAGTTAGACACAGGGGTGCGGTGTCAGTGGGGAGTTAGACACAGGGGGTGCGGTGTTGGTGGGAAGTTAGACACAGGGGTGCGGTGTCGGTGGGGAGTTAGACACAGGGGTGCAGTGTCAGAAGGGAGTTAGACACAGGGGTGTGGTGTCAGAGGGGAGTTAGACACAGGGGTGCGGTGTCGGTGGGGAGTTAGACACAGGGGTGCGGTGTCGGTGGGGAGTTAGACACAGGGGTGCGGTGTCGGTGGAGAGTTAGACACAGGGGTGTGGTGTCGGTGGGGAGTTAGACACAGGGGTGCGGTGTCGGTGGGGAGTTAGACACAGGGGTGCGGTGTCGGTGGGGAGTTAGACACAGGGGTGCGGTGTCGGTGGAGAGTTAGACACAGGGGTGTGGTGTCGGTGGGGAGTTAGACACAGGGGTGCGGTGTCGGTGGGGAGTTAGACACAGGGGGTGCTGTGTTGGTGGGGAGTTAGACACAGGGGTGCTGTGTCGGTGGGGAGTTAGACACAGGGGTGCTGTGTCGGTGGGGAGTTAGACACAGGGGTGCTGTGTTGGTGGGGAGTTAGACACAGGGGTGCTGTGTTGGTGGGGAGTTAGACACAGGGGTGCGGTGTCGGTGGGGAGTTAGACACAGGGGTGCGGTGTCGGTGTGGAGTTAGACACAGGGTGCGCCTAAATACATGATACATGTGTGACCACATAAACTATTAAAATAAACTCCAAATAAACTTCAATCTCCCGTTTTGCAGGTTCTTTTCAGCTGAGCCACATGTCGGTGGTTCGGAAAGACAGCAAACTCTCATCGACCACATGGCGTCAAAATGGCGCGAATATGGCTTCGATGACGTAGAAATACCAGAGTACCAAGTGCTTCTGTCTCTGCCACAGGAAGACCAACCCAACACTATTGAATTGATTACAAATGGATTGGTGGAGTACACTATAGTTGGGGGGATCAAAGTAAGCTTGTACTTATGGTTATTAATTACACTTTTGCGGGCAGGTTGGTTTAAGGATTCAGAATTTCCTTATATTATTATACAAGAGCCTGTTTTTCGATCATTTTCCTGTTTATATGAAAAATATGTTTTCACTCCGATCTTCTTCTTATGATCTTCGCGGCAATTACATTCTGTCACTCAGTAAACCTAGAACAACTAGCTAAGGCCTTAATTCGTTTTCTTATTTTTAGCTAAACTGTGGAATGCGCTGCCTAATTTTATCCGTACTAGTGTGTTTACAGACTTTAGAAGGAAAATTCAGGGTTGTAACTTTGTGTAGTCGCTGTTCACTTAGCTATATGAAATATTTAATGATATAAATTTATTTGTAAATACTATATATTTTAACTTTATGTTCTCGAAAATATTAGCTTCTGTAAACTACTTTGAAATTCGAGAGAAAATAAAGTTTATGTATGTATATATGTGTGTAAGGCCTAGTCTCTGTCGTCATGCTGTTTTCTTAGACGGTAAACTTTGCTTCACACATTGTCACTGTCCACCCAGATGTTAGCCTGCGAGGCTCGGTGCTGGGAGAGGGGGAAGCGAGAGCTTCTTCGCAGGATACACACATGTATAAATTGGTACTGCGATCATAATGTGTAAACCTGCGATGGAATAATATCTCATCCAGGGGGAGTAGCAATACGTCTGGTTGCTTCATCCTTGGTATAAAGCTGGTTACATTGTGACCGAGTGGGCTGCCTGTGGTTACTCACCTATAAAGGGACTCCGATCCGACTGTATGCACACTCCATCACACACGCTCATCATTTAATTGACCTTATCAGGTTGTCGTGGAAGTTAATATCCTATCTGTTTCTATATTAGGTACTCAACTCACAGGGCGAATCGAAAAGCTCGTTCCAGTACATTCCTTTCCTTGCTTTCGCTCCGTCAGGTGTGGCTGAGGGAGAACTGGTCTATTGCAATCGAGGAAGTGAGAGTGATTTGCAATTATTAGACAGTAAAAGCATCTCTGTGAAGGGCAGGATTGTGCTGATAAGGGGATATAGCGGCGCTGTGAGTAAATACCGGTAGATTTTCTATAATTCCCCATATATTTAAGTGTACACATTTCCCAGACATTCTCGACTGCCAGATCTGAAAAAAATTATATGGTCGGTCTCTTCCTTGGTTTGTCATATTATTCCCCAAATCTACCAAGGATTTCCTCTTCACTCAGGTGAATAAACGAGTACCGGGAACAAGGGTAACATTCTATCCAGAGGGAGTAATAATGCTACTAAAGAATTAATGCGGACAGGTTTCAGAATGCGGACAGAATGGTCGAGAGGCAAACAGTGTAACTGAGCCTGCGTGGCAGCTTCCTTCCCTTTCCATTTCTAGAGCCTGCCACTCACACCATTGCTAGGCAAGTTTCGAAACAACTACATACCATTTCTGTGTCTTGTTATGACTAGCAAAGGTTCTCAGGTTGCAAGTTGAAGAAATAATGGGCTAACTTTGCGCCATAAATTTGTTTTTATGCAACTTGTGTTGAAGTGCTCGTGTCTGATTTGCATTACAAATGGTATAAAAAAAAAAAATTGCCTGTGCGGTGGATTACCTGAAGAATTAGGAATAATATCCTTTTCTCCTGTTTCAGGTGACCGCCGCTGCCAGTCGAGGAGCTGTTGGGGCGCTTTTATATGTTGATCCCAAAGTGGTTGCACCAGATGGACATGACGGCCAAGAGACGTACCCCAACACTCGGTGGATGTCAAAAGATGCAGTGTTTTCTAAGGGTCTGTTTGTCCATTATGGCGACCAGTTGACACCTTATTTACCTTCGATTCCAGGAATGTATCGTAGACCAAGAAATCAATCCGCCTTGCCCACGATTCCTGCACAGCCAATCTCGTACGGGGACGCATTAACCCTACTCAGTCGGCTTAAAGGTAGTCTTTAGCAGTACTTAACGAGAGAGTCTACCACTTCGGGGAACATAAGAGTAAATAATTTTATGGGAAATCTTCTTCAGTATACAAAAGTTTGATGTAGGCCTGGTTGCCAATGCCGAAGTTGCTGTACAAATCATAGTTGCTATTATATATTGCAGGCTACCCAAGCATTTTGTCAACTTACAGTTGGGTCATTCACATCATTCAGCTCACAGTTGTCTCTGACTACAGATGGCCAGCGTGTAAAGAGATTGCAAGTCGAGCCTTGAAAAACTGCTAAAATCTAATTATGGTTTTGATGCAAGTTTCTCTTGAATTTTAGGACCACTTTTTATTTAATGGAACTTGAATATTTACTTATAATTTTGGCAAATTTTTAACTTAAAAAAATCCCTGCGAAATTAGCATATCGGTAAGGGACCACCCCTCCCCCCCGGGGGGAATTCCACATAAAAATGACGTGGGTGCTCGCCGTATCTTTTAGGGATCACAAGGGTGATGAAATTTAAAATGAGCACCGTTAGAATTATCGCGGTACCTTTTAAGGCATTGATTCGAATATGTATATTTGTTGTTTTAGAATTGGTACCTCTTAGGAGTAAAAATCCGTGGGAGCCACGCCCATCAAACGAGATTCCGGAACCAGTTTAGGGTTTCTTTTCGAAAATTTCTAACTGGCATTCCCGTCATTTTAATTTTTAATATGAGAGTTTCCCCCGGACCAAAACCCAGCGCATTGATCAATATGCCACTGCATGTTTCACCTACATTTACTGATTGTTTCCTTGTTATTCCGTTAGGAGATGAAGTGCCGTCCAGTTGGCGGGGAGATCTCAAGGTCACCTATAGATTCGGCCCAGGTTTCACCA
Source organism: Dendrophyllia cribrosa (assembly GCA_024195265.1). Taxonomy (NCBI): domain Eukaryota; kingdom Metazoa; phylum Cnidaria; class Anthozoa; order Scleractinia; family Dendrophylliidae; genus Dendrophyllia; species Dendrophyllia cribrosa. Next base: position 1,679,626 of record JAJLRJ010000007.1, read on the forward strand.
AAGCCAATAGCACTGTGCGACTGCGAATTAATAACAAACTGGTTGTGAAATCGATATACAATGTCATCGGAACTATCAATGGTCGGGAGGAACCCGATCGCTATGTTCTGGTAGGGAACCATCGGGATGCGGAGTTTCTTGGGGCGGTTGATGCGTCCAGCGGTTCTGCAACTCTTATGGAAATATCTCGAGTCCTTGGAAAACTTAAGCAGGGCGGCTGGCGACCACGACGAACGGTGAAGCTGTGCAGCTGGGGCGCGGAAGAGTTCGGCTTGGTTGGGTCTGTTGAGTGGGTACAGGAGAATGCGAAGCTACTTGCAAACCGTGCTGTTGTTTATTTGAATACTGACGTGGCAGTTGGTGGAAACTATGTTGTAGCTGCACAGACCTGTCCCATGATTGAAAACGCGATTTTCTGCAGAGCCAAGAAGGTTAAAGATCCAAGCAAGAAGAGCGTGTACGATACCATGGTCAGTAGAATGCCGGCGTCCAAAGACCACCCTGGTGAACCTGCCACGTTACCGTACTTATACTTCAGCGATTACTTGCCATTCTACATGATTATCGGAGTCCCCTCTGCCGATTTTACTTACTTTGATGGACACGAAGAAAACTTCAATTTATACCCTGTTTACCATACTCAAGAAGACAACTTTCACTGGGTGAAAACTTTTGTGGATCCAAAATTCGAGTATCACGCCACCATGACAAAGCTGGTCGGAGGAATGCTTTTGGATTTTAGCCAAGCGCTTGTTTTGCCTTTAGATGTGGCTCGTTATTCCAAAACATTACAAAAATCTTTCGAATCGTTGGAGAAGATTTTGGCGGCACTGAGCATGAACATTTCGACAAAGTTTGTCCGCAGTGCTATCAAAGAGTTTGTCAATGCAAGCGAAATGTTTCAAGTTGCGAAAGACAAACTGACTGGAAATGAAAGCGCGCTTGTTCTAAGGACAATCAATGATCAACTTGTACAGGTAGAGAAGGCGTTCATTACTCCGTACTTGAAAGCTGTTGATCCAATGTACAAACACGTGTTTTCAAGGAACAGCCAAAGGCAATCGTTTCCTGGAGTGCGAAATGCTGCGATAAACGCATGGGAAACAAAGGATTTTTCTGAAGTTAATCAACAGCTGTCGCTGGTCGAGGAAGCTATTTTGTCTGCAACTGACATTATTAAGCCTGTAGTTTGTAAATGAGATGCAAGAGGAATTCTAGTACACTAATCAGTGATGGGAATTTAAAGCTAAGTTAAAGACTAACTTGTTAAGGTTGCTTTTAAAGTTTGATGCGTTACATTTATATTTTATCTGAAATTCAGTATTTTATAGCATTTTTTACAATTAGTAGATTTTATACATTTTAATAGTTTTTAGTTTTCAATTAGTTTTAATAGTTGGAATGCTAGTTGGAAATTTAGTATGTTATATTATCAACTTTTAAGTTTTTAACTGTAAGAGCGCATTTAATCATACTGAGGACATGGAAAATGCGCTATATAAATATCAGACATTATTATTATTATTATTATTATTTGAATCCCTGTATCAGATTGGGTATAACATGGCATTGTATTTTCTATCCAATCGGCGATCAGCCTATCGACTTACTTTCGTGACTTTTTACACTTCTGATCGAACCGATTTCGTCCGTTTTATCTTCTCTTCGCGCGGATTATCCCCTCCTGTGTCTCCAAGAATGGGAAGTCCGGAAGTGGTCAACGAATGCTTTGGGAATATCTTGGGACTAGACTGAATTTTAAAACTAATAGAAGATTAGGCGTACGGTATTATTTCGTGCAAAATTCCAGTTGCTATATTTCCAATTGATAGAAAAAAGAAAATAATTGGAGACCTAGCCTCTTGAGGATTTGATGTGGCACGATATATATCATCTTTAGTTAAGAATATAAACTGTAGTGTTTTTAACTGAGATCTAGAACAAAACCTTTCGTTTTATAAACTTGCGAGTAATTCAGAATTAATGACCTATTCGTTATTTAAAATGGCTGCTAGCTCGCGTATTTCCCGTAGGCAAGATTCTGCAGTTGGCTTTGTGTGTAAAAAGTTTTAAATAAAATTGTATATACATTATAACTACGATGTTAAAAGAACAAACATTTAACGCATTTATGTAGGGTAGTTGCCATGTATATTACAAAAGCATATATTACGTGGAACATCTCACGAGTGATCAGACAAAATCATTCCATGCATGATCTTATCCCACTTATTTAACTGTTTTTTTTTGGTGTAAATTCGTTTTAAAGCGGGACCTCCCACGGGCGATCAGACAAAATCAATCCATTCATGATCTTATCCGGCTCTTATTCAACTCTTGTTTAAGTGAAAATTCGTTTTACAGCGGAACCTTCCACGAGCGATCAGACAAAACTCTAGGTAGCCGATGACAGCCATTTTCTAGTTTTTTTTTATAAATGGAGTTTCATTCGTATTTGAGAAGAAATGACGGAACACTACGTGCCCTCAACTTCGTAAAAGAATCGCGATTAAAGTTTTGCGCCGGCGCTATCCAGTTTTTAGCACTATAGCTATGCTAACAACACAGGAGATTATGGTGGTTGTCACCCGAACACATTGAGGAAGATCCTCAGGAGGGGATGGCCTGGGTGCTATATCCAATAATTCGCAACAACAACAACAATAACAACAACAAAGGAAGTAAAAAAAGAAAGAATAAATTTTCGCGTTGTGTCGTAGTTTTCTTTGTCGAAGCTGATTGATTATAAAAGGTTTTAAGTTTTACCACTCAACACGGAGAAAACGAAGGAACCCAAAGTTTCGGAGAATGCCTTTTAATAACCAGCTCCAGAATATGGTATAGGCTTGATGCTTCTTAAAAACTGTCTCTGATCTTTGTTTTACTGTAAGCGGATTGACAAATAAAGATCTCGCCATTATGGCTGTAGGACCTAAAACGGGCGAATTTGTAAACAGCAGCGATCAATTCAACTCGTTAAAACTTCGATGATAGCTTACTTGTTTTAACTGTTCAGTGCTGATGACCCGGGGGTGGTGGTGGGGTCTTCTATATAGACTTTATAGGGATGATAATCGAAAATTTTAAAAACCCCTAAATGGTACCAGAACCTTGTTTTATGGGTGTGGCTCACATTAATTTTTACCCTTTAGGGGTATCAATTGGTTGAAGAAATGTTCCTGTCAGCATTTCTTTCTAGTTTAATACCCTAAAAGTTATCAGAATGAGGCTGGCAGTGGTAATTTTAGAAACAAACCACCTTAGGGGACACCCCTGTAGAGCGGACTCTAAGGAGGACATGAGTTGCTGCCTAGTCCCGGCCGAATTTCACATGTTCGTCTGTAACTAAATGAATCGTTGCACCTTTTGAGTTTGAGGATAAAATCCTAACGTGCGACCATTCAAATGGCAGCTATTGAGCAGTATTGCACCGTGGTACTGTTCATTTTACTGCATACATGTAGTTCTACCTTTTGAGTTTGTCCCGCATTTCAAATAAAAACTACCCAGCAGTATTTTGCTGCGAACGATGTTTCGAAATAAACGTTTCCATTTTTGTTGGATACTCATTGGTTTAAACTACAAAATGAGAAAGTCAACAAAATTATTCACGATATGCCACCTCTTCATCCTTTTTTATAACCTAGTATTCTTCAACAGACTGTCCGTATTAACAGCGTGTCCGTAATTAAGCAAGTTCTTATGAATGCCGTAATTTCTCTTTTTATTCCGTCCGAGATTGTAGCACTGAAAAATAGTGCTTCGGTGTTAACGTTTCTTGTTTGTATTTTGCACATGCTGACGAGGCCAAGAGGGCTAATTTACATGGATATAAAAGAAAAATAAAATAGCCGCCATTTTGGAATAAGGTGTATATTGAAAAACACCTTTGTTTACGGATGACCCTGCAGATGGAAATAGATTGCAAATTAAAAAAAAGGTTCTTCTCTCCTACCTTGAAATAAAGTAAAGGAGAATTTCCAGTGACGTGTTATGTGTACGTGCGTACGTGCATGTATAACGTGCGTAAATAAAATAAGAGACCATGTTTGGATGCATGGTTTTCTTAAACGTAAAACGTTCAGCGCGGTTCAACTTTTAAATTCAAGCCGCCTACCTGTATACACTCTCTTTTTTATATAAGAACGTCTAAACTGGGATTGGATATTTTTTAGCGATTTGATCCTCAAAAACGTTCTTTATCTATCTCAGTATATCATAGTCTTTAATAAGAAAAAAGAAATAATGTGGAAGTTCTTCAAATTTGGCAATTATTATACATATTTAGCTAGTTGTTAATGTCGTAAAGAGAGACGTTCTTAACTAAATTTTTGCCTTAGGTATGTTCTTAGCACGTTCTTAAAATTCGGAGCAAACTCAGTCTAGACGTTCTTATAAAAAGGTTCTTATACAAAAAGAAAATAGTACAATATCTTTTGCTCTGAGTTCAAGCACGTACGCACGTAAAAATTACGAGACAGTGGTAATCTTCAGTGGAAAGCTTTTGTTCATTCTTCGAATGAGAATTACGTCATGTCATGTTGCGCGTTTGAAAGGTTCAAAAGTCTCAGCAAATCCCTGTAACAAAGTCCCATATAATTGACTAATTTATTTAACTTTAGCACAGTTAAGCCTCCGAGGTCACCACTTATTTCATTAATTTATTGAATTTAGTTGCCAGGTCACGCTTTGCGGAAGGGTTTTCGAAGACCAGTAATTACTTTTTAATTATGCCTCTTAATAGCCTCTTCAGCTTATAGATCTACAGGAATACCGACGTTGATAAGACCATCGGTTTGGTTGGTGCTAGAACTTCAGGGAATGTGCAATGCCTATCTTAACTACGGTTAATTTCTCCTCTGAGCCCGGTCGTCATGTTTCGTTCTCCGAAATTTATGTGGAACAGAGAATCTCAAACCAAACAGTGGCCTTGGAAATGATACATTTTATTTTATTTTTGTTTATTTTAGTCCTGGCATTGCAACATAACAGAAAAATACGGTAGTATGATAAAACGCTGGGGTAAAACAAACAAATCCATTATTAAGATAAACATCTGTACAAACAAGATCATTTCAAGCATATGATAGTGGCAATAAGAAGATAGCACACAAGTACTTCACCTTATAGATAAATAAATACTTAACCCTTTAACTCCCAAGAGTGCCAAAAATCAAAATTCAAAAATATCCTAAATTAGATTTTGTAAAATACTGAGAAACAAATGGCACCATGCAAAAGTACTGCCAAAGAGGTTTCATTTGAATGGTCACACCACAGGATTTTGTTGACAGACTCAAAAGTTAGAACTAGACTACATGTCTCCATAATTGACTCTGGGAGTGAAAGGGTTAAAAATTTCACGTTCTTTGGTTATCTTGAATGTTCGAGTTACTTAAAATATTCTAATGATGCATGTGTCTCAGCAAACCATCTGGACTTTCACATTCAGAATTTCAGAATTGTGTTTGTGGACAATATTTTTTTTATGTTTTGGTAAATAATAGCCTATTATTCTCTTCATCTCGACATGTGATATTCAGTCGTATGCAAAAACATGGAAACGGGGTGGAGATGGGTTAGTTAAAGCAAGCATTATTAGAACAAAAACAAAACTACAAGTTGACAGCTGATCTCGCTAAAATAATGGTTTTCCATACGTGTACAGGTAGCATTATAATTGTGAACAGTTAAGGTAATCGCAAGGACGTAAAGTAAGCATTGCTTAAAGTGCTTGGGTGATTGACAGTGTTATTAGACCTCCCATGCACATTAAAAAGAAAGCAACACATCACAAAAGAAAATGCACGAGACGTCAACACTTCTTAAGGAGTTTAAGCAGATTTTACAGGTAAATTTTTGCACGCATATACATCTCTTTCTTATTGTTGTACTTTTACCTCAATATAATAAATTCCCGGTTTCTTTTTTTACATATTTGAAGAGGGCCGACAAGGAGTAGCATCTCATTCAAGTCCATTAATTGATTTTCATGGTTCTTCCTTCCGTACCACTTAACGGCTTATTATTATGTTTTTTCATTGTGTGTGTGTGTTTTGCTTTTTGTAGTTTGCGTGCGTCAGAATTAGTTAGATAGCGTGCAAACATGAAGGAAAGCTATACTTTTGCCAGCTGTCACCATGCCCAGTCGAATTACATTTTCCTACCCACGTAGTTGTTGCTTAACCCGCATAAACGTACAGAACGAATTAAGCTGAAACACGTACAAGCTGTAAAACAGTATCATACTATAAACTTAATCTTCCGATCCTGACGCCTTTCATTCAATTAAAAATTCTTTTTCTTTAAGAAATTCTTTTTGTTTAAGACAAAAGATAAATGGGTATTCAATTAAGCTCTCAACATTCCAGCCCTTAATACCTACATAAAAAGCATCAATTATATGGGATTTAATAAATCCCTGAGGCGATTTTACTATTATTTGATATCATGTAAACCTTTGCTTTTCTTTGACTGTTTACCGCTTTCATATATTTGACGTCTTCAATTCACTTCTGTCTTTCTGTGCGATATAAGGCCGTATTACAGGGCAGTTGCGCAAGATGGAGTTGACAAGCTCAAAATTGCGACTTGCTCCATCGGTGTCTTCCGAAGGTGACTTATTCAGAACATCACCTCGTCTTGGCAAACGTCAAGCTATATTCATGCTAATATTTGTGAGTCTTGTTGCGATCGCTGCCGGTTTTCTTATCGGGTACTTTGTGAAAGGAAACAAGGTTAACAGAGAATGTGGTTCGGAAGAAAATCAGATAAATCACAGCAAGACAAAGCTAGTCTCCGTGAGCGAAGTGTTTAGCAAATTTAAAACAGAAGTAAGCGCAGAAGAGCTAAGAGAAAATTTAAGGTAAGTAGTTACTTTGACGCACTTAGGTACATATATGGCTCAAACAACAAGACGCGGCTTAACCTGTTGGCTACCGAAATTGAGCAAATATTTATACTTTCACTTCCAAAATCAAACCTCTGCTCATGTACCTCTGCTCCTGTAGAAGGATTCTAACTTTTGAGTCTGTCAAAAGATCATAAACAGTAGATTTATTCAGGTTGAAAATGGCTGAAAGAATAACGATTCGAATGCAGACTGGTGGTTTTGTTTTGATTACGTCTAGTTTGTATGTTAATGTAAAGCTAGATCCCTTTACCTTACAAAAATCTAAAAAAATTATTCCAACCCGGAGAGGATGGTACGGAAGATTGAGATCGACTGAGATCAAAATCACGGAATAAAATCCAAATTTACCAGAATTTTGGCATGGAGGAAATACATTTGTTCTATTTCAGGCGGATGGTTTAATGTTACATTTTATTCAGAAGTGTAGCCACCGAAACGAAACGTGCGTTTTCTATTTTCTAATGAGCAAAAACTACAATTTGTGATGACTGCGGTTCCAGTTTAATTTTTACAGGCCAAAGACAATATAAGCATTAGTAACACTAACTTGACAACCAGGTGACACGGCGAAGTATTGCACGGTTGACGTCATAAGCCCCGCTCGAAGATGAAGTTAAGCTGCCAAAAATATCGTTCACTTTACAACGGTTTATTTTGGTTGAAATTCATTTCAGTTGATGGATGAAGCAAAAGCATATCCCTTTGTCTTGGCGCCAAATGTGATAGGCATTCCCGACCAATGGCTAATTGACATTTGCCTAAAGGCCCTGTCGCACTATTGCGTATTAAAGAAACGTACGAGTTGCGTATGAAAATTCATAAAATAATTTTCATACGCACAAAATTCCCTTGAAAATACAGCGTATGACCAGCGTACCTGACCTATGAGTAACGTACCTATGGCGTAACTCTCGCGTATTCAGCGTATGCCTGGCGTATGTTTAGGGTATAAACCATACGTCCGAATGCGCACAAAATTTTTAAGCATGCTTTTTCTGCCTGGCCGTATGCCAGCGTATGCCACCGTAAACGACCCTGCTTGAAACGTATACAACCTATGCCTAACTTACTCCTAGCGTATGTCAGCGTATACCATATTCATACGCTGGCATACGCCGCTAGTACGATACGCACAGGATACGCAATAGTGTGACAGGGCCATAAAGGTTCAGGGCTTTCGAAGAAATCATCGAGGCAATTCTACTTGTCTTAGTGTGTAGATAAATTTATTTGTTGTGATAGAGCCCAAAGGATTATTTAAAGACCGAAGTGTTTAGCTGGATGGGAATCGTTAAATTTTACAATTAACATATTTTTGTACATATACCCGCGAGAAAGATGGTCGTTTATTTTCATTAGAACTGACGGATGACAGCTGTCAGTCAGATACGCGACATTCTCGGCTATTAACAGATCCCCAACAAAAGTACATTTTAATTCTTTCAATGTTGGTAAGGTCTCAACAATTTTGAATTTTTTCATTTTAAGCGATGTGACTTTAAAGTTGGTGTTCGAATACGAGAAAAATTTGTAATAACGAGCTAGGGAAAAACAAATTCTGTTTATTTGCTCTCGCCATTGCAAATTCAGTTGCGGCCCAAGCACAGCGCCGAGGGATGCAAATGAACTACGCGGTATAAATTGAAACATATCAATAATATTTGACGACCGTTGCGAATCTTTGGCGCGAAAATAGGCGCCAAAACAGAGCGAATTTTGGCCCGCCTTTTTTTTTAAAATGTAAATATTGAGGTAGTAAAAAATAATCAAAGTGTGAAGCATTTATAATTTATTATCATTTAATCCAACCGGAGGAGCACTATTCGTTTGCTTATATTTCTTCCCTGAGGTGTTGTTTAATACACTTTGGCATTTATGATTTGCAGATTTTTTTCCAGCAAGATTCATCTGGCTGGCTTGGAAAGATCTCGAGAATTGGCAAATATACTGGCGCGAAAATGGCAGGCATACGGGTTCGACGATGTGGAGATGCCCAGTTACAAAGTATTGCTGTCATATCCAATGGAAGACAAGCCAAATATGATATCCGTCGTGGACAGCAATGGAACAATAGTGAAAAACATTACGGAGCAGTTACAGGTGACAACTTACATTGCATTATTTGCTTAGCAACTTCCTTTGGGAAGAATATTTTAACAATGTGAAGAGCAAAGTTACGTATACGACAAAGCAGTTTAGGGTGCAAATACTAACGAAAAGGAGTATAAATACATCGTATGAGACGGTTATTACACTCAATGCCAACATTCAGGAAGAGATGACTATCATATAATTAACAATTTCTTTAGCAGGAAGGTGTACACATATACCATGTGGCACTGATTGTTTGCAGGACTTTAATTTTGCGAATGGGCGTTTTATTGGGGATTTGCACGATTTAAATAGTGATTTGCATCATTATTTACGTGTAAATAGTGATGTTTTCATATATGTTTTTTTTTGTACAATAAATTTTTGCTGAGAAACTTTTTGCGGGAACCATTTTTTCGGATCGTGAAAAATGTAGTGGCACACGGTAAGCCAAATTAATAGGTAAAAATATCAAACCGTATTACACAACGTTTGGCTGAATAACCTCTATATCAAACACAAGGAAGAGTAGGCTGCAACTGATCATTAAATACAGAGGAAACCAAAAATATAAAACCCACAAAATCTATGGTCGTGTTCTATTGGGATCAACCGTTTCAACCTAAACCGGTTTTGGTTGATTTCGTTGAGGCGTTCCAATAGAACACTTTTCAACCATTTTCGGTTTTTTCGGTTTCAACTATTTCAACCAGGTTCAGAGCTGGTTGAAATGGCTGATCAACCAAACCAACCGAAAACGGTTTTTTCCCAATAGAACACGAAAAAAATCCAACCAACCGAAAACGGTTGTCCCCAATAGAACACGCCCTATGCTAATTAAGATCGAGTTTATGACTTTCTTTGTTCATACTTGATGAATTATTAATGAGTTTGAGAACGACAAACCTATACCGTCTGGAAAAATCTTTGCATTCAATGTAACCCGTTCACTCCTAGAGTCTTGACTCAGTTACTGGAGACATGTAGTATAGTTACTTTTGATTCTGTGAACGAAATCCTATGGTGTGACCATTCAAATGAAACCTCTTCAGCAGTACTTTTACATGGTACCATTTGTTCTAACTTTTGAGTCTGTTGACAAACTCCTATGGTGTGACCATTCAAATGAAACCTCTTCAGCAGTACTTTTGCATGGTACCATTTGTTTTTCAATATTCTACAAAATAAAATTTGGGATTTTTCTTAAATGTTTGATATTTGGCACCTTTGGGAGTTAAAGGGGGTCTTAATAGAGAAAGGTGATAACAATCAGAGAGTAGAGGGGGTACTCAGAAGAATGAATAGTGAAAACCATTTGCTTCCCACCTTCCAAAAAGACCATAATCTACAACATCCTCCCAATGGCCTTCTCCGCTTTCAAAATGGCGGGGCGGGCGAGGAAACCCATGGACAAGACTTGGGGACGAGGTTGCATGATCTAGAAATTTGTCAGCACTACCCCCGGCCCACTCTGGATAAATAAATCGCTTCGCACAACACCGTCAATTTCATATCCGAGCCGTACCACCCCAATCCCCCCCCCCCCCCCCCCCCCCCCCCCCCCCGCAAAAAAAAAAAAGACTCTAAAATCTCTTACTAACAGGCAAAATGCATGTGTGATAACTACATAGGTCTCATCTGGACCCGGAATGAACAAGACATCTCTTTTCACACCATACACGGCTTACTCAATGAATGGTACGGCTGAAGGAAAACTTATTTACATCAACAAGGGAAATGACAGCGATTTCGAGGAGCTGGAGAGACGCAATATTTCTGTAAATGGAAGCATACTTCTTTCCAGGAATTATTTTGGCTTTGCTGCATTGGTAAGTACTTATCAGGTTCAATACCACCACCCAAACCTTTTCAGCCTTAATACCCGATTCAAACACGTAGTGGTATCAAACCACGAATTTTAATCCCTAAAAGGTACGAAGATCACCCCAGTCACTTTAACATGGGAATCCTACCCGGGCTGTGAGAAGAATTATAATACAAAGACAAGTCCGATGCCCTTTTTATGGCCTGCTTCATTTATTGCTTTCAATCCATTACTAGGCTACTGAGGCAGTCAAAAAAGGTGCAAAAGGACTACTAATGTACCCAGATCCAAGGGATTATGCCAGGGAAGGTCTCGGAGCGAACGCAACTTACCCTAATACGCAGTGGCTTTCCTCAGACGCAGTGATACTGGCGGGGATTTCCAGCAAGCTTGGAGATCCGTTGACACCGGGATTACCTTCTCTGGACGGAATGTACAGGACTGCTGTTAAGGACATCCTTGATATTCCACGTATGCTCCTTCAACCCATATCATATGGCACTGCTCGTGTTCTCTTGGAACAAGCTGGAGGCAAGTGTGTTTGTTTTTATCCAATAGGCCACTTCGAAAAATACCATAATACTCTTTAAAGTGCAGGTTTGGGTGGTGCTTGATGTAAGCCTGATTTTTCCAATTTCTTTTGTTTTCAGCACGAACTGCACGTGCTATGCTTCAACTTCTTGGCAATTTGCATACGGTGCACATTTGTATACGAACACACAATGTTATCTCCTAGCGTTCCTACATGTACTCTGAATCCCATTGTGCCATTCTAACAAAGGAGACTTGAATAATTACACCCCGGTGAGGCTGAGCCTACATATAAAAGATTATTATGGTATTTTTCGAAGTGACCTATTTACGCCCGCGTCTCCCAAGATCAAGAATACCACACACCAAAATTTGGTAAAACTATTTTAAAACAGCATTACTATGAAAGTACTGCCGAAGAAGTTTCATTAGAATGGTTACATCGAAAGATTTCGTATACAAACTCATAATTGACTCTGGGAGTGGAAAGGAGGTTAGGACTCTGGGAGGCTGTGTCCACTATATTCAGTTGACACGAGGTGTAGTATTAACTATGATAAATTTATAAAGAGATGAAATATGTATATGCTTGGTGAGCTGTAAACTGTTTGTTTACCCCGCCTGATTGAGTTACTGTTTGGCTGAATGATGACTACTAATAATTATATTACTTTATTGTTGCAGGGAACGACATACCTTCGGAATGGTTCAATGATCTTAACGTCACATTCAAATTTGACGAAAATTACCAGACAGGAAATCAGACAATTAAGCTGAGCATCAATAATCAGCTGGCTCAAAAGACCATCTATAACGTTATCGCGACCATAACTGGTCGGGAGGAACCCGACCGCTACGTCTTCTTGGGAAATCACCGAGACGCCTGGATTTACGGCGCCGCAGATGCGGCAACAGGGACCTCCGTCTTGAAAGAGACAAGCAGAGTCCTAAGCCGGCTCGTGAAGAAAGGCTGGAGGCCACGGAGGTCAATAAAATTGTGCAGCTTCGGAGGTGAAGAATTTGGCTTGATGGGTTCAATTGAATGGATGGATGAAAACTCTTTGATTTTTAAGGACCGCGGGGTTGTTTACCTTAACACTGATGTTCCAGTGGGAGGGAGATATACCCTCCTAGCGCAGACAGACCCACTTCTCACTGATCTTATTTATAAGTGGACAAAAGAAGTTAAGGTACCAGTTGACGAGGAAAACTACGACTCCATGTTTAATGTGATGCTAAAGCGAGGACCAACTCCTTTAATCCCAGGCGAACCACTTGCCCCACCTTTCAAGTTTATGAGCGATTACATTCCTTTTTATTTCATGGCTGGTATACCATCAGCGGATTTTAGTTATTTCTATAATTATAGTGAAAGTAGCGGATGGCAGCTGTATCCACCTTACCATACGCAAGAAGACACATTTTATTGGATCCAAAAATTCGTGGATCCCAAGTTTGAGGTCCATCGCGCCATGACTTTACTCATGGGAGGAATGTTGATAGATGTAGCTGATTCCAAAATCATCCCTTTGAACGTAACACGACTGAAGGATTCCTTACACAGAGCCTACTCTCAACTAATCACACTCAAAATGCCGATTATCAACGAACAACTTGTTCAACAAGGGATATCGGCTGTAAACAGGTCTCTCGTTATATTCTCGAAACGGTGCGATTTGTTTGCGTCCACAATCAGCGAGGTCCGCAGTTCGGAAAAAGTCGATTCCTTGAAATTACGCATGCTTAATAACCAGCTGAACCAGGTGGGAAAGGCTTTTATCAATCCCAAATTGAAAGGCTTCAATCCTGTGGTGTTTCAACATGTTGCCTTTAAGGACAACTTTGAAGGCGTTAAGGTCACTGCAACTAAAGAAACTAATGACACATCGGAGATCGAGGAGCAACTGTCAATTGTGTCAGTGGCTATTTCTACAGCAGCTAAGTTTTTAAAGCCTATGAAAATTCGATCAAATGATTAAGGCTACATCTCCTCTAAAACAAACACACGAACAAACAAACAAACAAAACATGTTTAACCTACTCGTGAAATTTGCTCGGTAATAAGCAGTAACAAATGTAGGAATCTGTGGCCGGATTCACGATAGTCTGGGAGCAGGCTCTCAAACTCGGGGGTTGGGGTTGGGGGTGCGGGAGGGGGGGAAAAGCTTCTTCCTGTCTCCCCTTCCCCTTCCCCCTCCACCAACCCCGTCCCCGTCCCCGTCCCCGTCCCCGTCCCCGAGAACGAGAACTTGCTCGCACGCTGTAGATTCAAAAAGCCCTCCTAAGTTAAAATGTATCATAAGTATGTTTCTTAACAATAGCCTTTGAGAAACAGTTATTAGGATATACGTCTTACCTTACCAAGGCTTCATGAATCCAGCCCCTGAATTATAGCTTCTCAAACTCATTTAAAAATGAACAAAGAAAATTATAAGCGTAACACTGGTTTGGAAACAGATCTAATTAACATATATTTTGGCGATCTTGTTCCTTCGTTTTATCTCTATTTAATGATCAGTTTGAGAAAATTGAAATACCTCGACTGAATCGGTTTAAAAAAATCGGCTGTCTCGTTCTTTCAACCTACTTCTTAGTGTTTGGAACTCCCGATAAAACGCTCTTCCTCGATCGTGTTTGACATATTACTTCTACAATTCAAAACACGCGTAAAAACGTTTACATTTTTATGTCAAAGCATACTCCAAGATAGATACAAAGAAAAGTGTAAAATAACCTTTAAAAAACAAGAAAAGGTAACAGGCAATGAATCAGCAATGTTTTAGCCCCCCCGGGGTGGGGGTACTCACATATGAAAGGGGTGAGGATGCTCGTCGGAAATTTTGAATTAAACCCCTAAGGGACGGACCATTAGAAAAGTGATGGGGGGGGGATTTTCAGCTTGCACGAATTTTTTTTTTCGCCCATTGCTTGTGCAGGATTTTTTTTTGCAGGTGAAACCCTCTGTACGAATTTTTTTTTCAGACAAATATTGCTTTATTTTTCATTTACTAATTAAAAAAAGGTGTAATACTTAAAAACCATTTTTGATCATTACGTATATTTGAAAAATATATATTAGGAATAGTCCGCTACGTTGCACAAGACTATATCCTATTATGGAACGCATGAAGCAAACACAACTTGACACCAGAATTACACGCCTGTTGTAGAAAAAATATGCAGTGTATCTTGAATTCATTGAGACATACACGAGACCTCCTCTCTACAACACTAAAAGAACTGTTCTTTGTGTCAGAAAATATCATACATGCTATGAAATTAAGAATAAAGCCTCAGAAAGAAACTCAACTTAACGTCGGATCGAAACTACACCAATGCTATTGGTTCAATTAAACGAGCCAATGAGAAAACGGAACATTCGATCCTTCCCAAGAGTACAAAAGCGGCAAACATTTCATGTACAACGGAATAATTTCATATTATTCCGCGAGACAGTTACTTATGGGAGCAACTGATGAGGTTCACCTAAGAACCGAAACTCGAGTCTTGCTTAAGAAAAACGTAAGAATTCTCTAGCGTCCGTGAGATTTTCAATACAGATCATCATATCTGTTCAAGCCATGTCGGGATGCAATAACGCCATGATGAAACAACGGAGGTTCTTCAAGCTCCAAGAAACACTTCTCAGAAACAGAACTATATACAGCTATTTCAATTAACGTTGTCGGATGAAAGCTCAAAGCTACAAGCCAAGATAGTTGGGATCGGCGCAAAAGAAACGTTTTTCCCGCTCGTCGCATCGCTCATTCGCCAGTTCGCGCCGTTTCGTTTCGTTTCGCCGCCTGATTATCTGCATGCCTGGAACAGGCACTCGGTTTACTCGTTCGGTCTTGACTTGTAGGCTTTGAGCTTTCGCCCGACAACGTTAATTGAAATAGCTGTATAAAACAAGGAGCTAAAACAGACGCGGATCCAGGGATTTCTGAAAGGGGGGTCCGGGTTCATGCCTGCCCGGAAATTTTTCCAATTTTACCCTCTGAAACGCCATTTCCAGCACTCCTGAAACTCGTTTGTTAAGTCAAAAAATTGACAATCAGTCAATTGGTGGGGGTGAAACAACTGCGTATAAAACAATTTTATTCTATTATTTTTATGAACCACAAGGGAGACAGGTCTGAAAGGGTGGGTCCGGACCCCCCCCCCCCCCCTCCGACCCTCCTCCTGGATCCGCCACTGTAAAACATAAACTGCAAGAAGTCATGATTCCAATAGAGACACGGAAGCTTCAGACTTTGATCTTAGACGCCTACATCCGTGATAAAGATCCACTTTCTCACAAGTCTTGCACACCGCAGACTTTGACACTAAATCACGGCAGGGGCGTAGCCAGGAGTTTTTCAGAGGTACGCACAATCAATTTCCAAACACTCCCCCCTACCTCCTCCCCCACCCTCAAGTCCCAAATCTTTCTTTTTTTCCGACTTTTTCAGGTACGCACGTGCGTACGTGCGTACAGGTAGCTACGCCCCTGCACGGGCTGAGAGATTGACTGATCCTAGCATATTCAAAACAATAACAAAAACTGCAGCCGATCACTACATATCTTGCAACAAAAGTTAGCCAAAGAAGCCCTAACATATGCCAAGAGAGCTAGCATAACGAAGGCATAGAGAAACAATAATTCCATAAATGGCTACACAGCATGAAAATCTCCTGTCACTTAAGAGATTTTTATCCCAAAGATCATCAAAGAGTCATACAATACATATCGAGCATGCAAAACTGAGACAGAGATAATAGTGACTAGTCACAATTCTATATTGGTGATCTAAAGGGAACAAATATCTCGTAGACCTTCTTGGGAAAGCATTTCTAAAGGCTTCTTTATACATTTTGCGACTAGCGGGAGTCGTGTGTTTGGCCTGTCACCCTTATAATACTATTTATAAATAATAGTATAGGAAGGCCCCAAGAATGTTTTGAATTTTTGAAACGCCAAGAGCGCTATTTTCAATAGGCACTTTGGCAGCTTTTATATATTAAATAACAACAATATAACAATAATAACAACAATAATAACAACAATAATAACAATAATAACAACAATAATAACAATATATTAAATAACAACTACAATAGGACTTCTCCTTCTGCATGAATTTTTTTTCTTTGCCTTGAACTTTGCACGAATTTTTTTTCCTGGCATTTTCCCTTGCACGAATTTTTTTTTGTTTTTTTTTCCCCACCCCCCCCCATCACTTTTCTAATGGTCCGTCCCTAAAGGAGATCAATCTGAGCGTGGCTCAAGCTTTTTTTGACCCCTGAAAGAAAACTTGTTGAACTGCAAAAACCGTGGACGAAGATCCTGCTGGTTTTTCGTTGGAAAAAGAGACCATTTTGAAACACAGACCAATAAAAAATATAGTATTTCTTCGCGTGCAACCCTAAACGAGACCTTAACGGCTAAGTATAATGGCGTTTTACCCAGAACACCCTAAGTGAGACCAAAATCCGAAATTTACACCCCTAAGCGAGACGGCGAGCATCCCCGCCCCTTTCACATGGGAGTCCCCCCCCCCCGGGGGGTTTTAGCCTTTCAAAATATTGGGGTAATTGAGCAGCGATGAGAAACGAAACATTTATTATGGTCTAACAGTGCAAGATTATTATATATAATATATTTTAAAAACAAACTAATAATCTCTCCAATAATTATACACGCAAATGCAAGCTTCTAAAAATTACTTAGGAATAAGCACAAAGGCCTATGACTCGTGTGACTCGTGTTCGACCTCTACTTTACCTTAACCCTCGGACGTACAAGGTGGGGGCGGCCTCTCTCCTCCGCAGAGGCTCCTATCAGAGTAAAGAACAGTAAAAGAGAAAATGGGAGCGCGGGGAACGATGGTTCACTTTTTACATCTACCCAGCCTCCGCTCGTGTTTTGCGAAGCGTGGAGCGTGACTAGGAGGCCTCTGTGGAGGAGAGAGGGGGCGGCCATATTGGTGGTCATTTTGGATGACTTCACGGACCCCCAGCAGCGCAATGACCCATATTATAATTCAACACATTGATACACTGCTTAAATATGGTCCAAAAGTTATCGTTATACGCTATGTCTACATGACGTATATGGAGGTAAATTTCGCATTTTGACAAGAGAATGCAAAAATGACGGACCGGCCTCGATATTTTTTCTTCAAACTGTGCTTTTTTATCAATTATAAAACTATTATAGCGCTCAAGCTTTCGCGCTATAATAGTTAAATATTTACCTTATCTTGTAAAACACATCCCAGGCTATCTATTAAAGGTAAAATATTTTCGAATAGTACCACGGTGGGGGTACAAGTTTGCATGTACGTCCGAGGGTTTATTTAAGTATCAAATCACAGATGGCACGAAATAGTTTATTACTGGAATAGTTCTGTATTGCATCAAAGCTGACAACACTCGGGAGGGAGGGAGGGAGGTAGTTTGTAAATGCCTTTGTAAACGTTTGAATTCTCTATCCCCTCTGAATATCAACTCCTCGGCGCTCTCTGTCAATCATGATCCCTGTCAATCATGATCCCTGTCAATCATGATCCCTGTCAATCATGATCCCTATCAATCATGATCCCTGTCAATCATGATCCCTGTCAATCATGATCCCTGTCAATCATGATCCCTGTCCTTAGCGTGCGCTTATATTAGCGTAGGGGAGGGATTTCACAAACTCCTACTTGGACTTGTACTGACCTGTCACTTGTAGATTACTGTAAAAGTCTATCATTAGTTAAATTACAGTACAGAGTGAAGTGTGCAATTCTTTTTGTTTTTCAAATGTAAGCAGAAACTTGAACGGCAACTGGTGATGGAATATTTACTGTATAACCACAGGCTTCCCAAACTCAAAATTCGACTCTACATACGTGGTGTATGCGACAGCTTGTGTCTATAGAGAAATGTATGGGAAAATCACGGATTCTCTAAAATTGGGCAAATAACTATCTATTTTGAAATAAAGTTTACCTACCTCAAATGTGTCGCTTACTTGTGTCTTGTACTGAATTTGAAGCCATTCCGACGCCATAACAACGACTTCGAATAACTTCGCTAAATGGCGTCGGAATGGCTTCAAATTCAGTACAAGACACAAGTAAGCGACACATTTGAGGTGGGTAAACTTTATTTCAAAATAGATAGTTATTTGCCCAATTTTAGAGAATCTGTGATTTTCCCATACATTTCTCTATAGACACAAGCTGTCGCATACACCACGTATGTAGAGTCGAATTTTGAGTTTGGGAAGCCTGTGGTATAACTAGTCTAAGAATTTAAAACTATCACATGCGCTTTTCTTAAACAAAAAGGTGACTGATGGAATTCGTCTCCAGGGCTTTCTTTGTGTTCAAAATGGCAGCGTCCATCATTTACGTACGTACGTATATATGCACAAGGCTTTTTTATATACAGTTTCAATCTTTTTCACGTATCGGTGAACACACTGCGTGGCACGATGTATAATGGACAATCTTATTGGTTGAATTATTGCTCGATTTTCCTCGACGAGCGTATAAAATCGCTGGTACCGGCATACTTGACGAATGAGGGCTACCGCCGCGATCGATGAAAATCCGCGCTGTCGCAGTATCGGGCATACCTGGCGATTTTCGCCAATCGTCGCGATCAGCGTATATAAAATCGCTAATTGTGTCGCTGGCTTTAGATAAGAAACTTTACGCTAAAACGGGGCAACCCTGCGATGGGGGGAGTAGGCTCCGACATGTGGCTCGTGCACAACTTCAGACCTACCATGCCTAATCTGCTTCAAAGTGTTAAAAGCTTCTGTAGAAATCCACAAGCTCGTTCATTAACTGCATCCTTTTTGAATAAAGCCAACAAATGGTCCTAATTCTTTCTGTAGTCTTATATGATAAATAGATAACCATACGGATTGGAAGAGCAATTAAGGCCCGAGCAAGTTGGATAGAATTTTCAAATGTCATTTGCGCTATATGTGTTAATCCTTGATTGCACTCGTACTCTAGGAACTCTTACTGACACAAATAAAAACTGGTAGTTTCTTGGTGTTGCGGATGGTGTGATCACCAAATGACGTAAAACAAAAGATTCAAAAGACACTGAACAATACCCACACCACAACACAAAAGCTAACCAACAATGGCTTCCGCAACACCAAGAAACACCCCCAAAAAACTAAAGAAAAAATGCATAAACAAGGGCTATAATTTCATAATTAGCAATTCTAAAATGTTTTTTGATTCAAAACAGTGCCTGCGTGTCCTAAATTAAAATTAGAACAATATCAGTAATTCATTTATGACGACTGTTCACGAAACAGAAAACGAATATTTAAGCATCCCCAACAAAACGTTTACAGCGTTATTTTTATTGGTATTGTTTCGTATTCCAGAGATTCTAAATAAACAAAACGCGATGAGGTTGAACAAATTGGCCAAGTCTCAACGAAAGACTGAATTATTTGAGACATTTGAGTTCGTTCAGGATACAACTTTCAATGTCCCTGCTGAAATACCGTCATGTTTTCATGATTATGGCCAGGAGCTTGGTTTAAGTTTGTTTTATTCTCTTGTATTAAATGAGAAGAAAAAAATTGCCAAAAGTGATGCACGCGAAGAAATATGAACTAAAAAGACAATAAGATCAAAAATAATGACTAAAAACCTTAAAATTCCACCAGAATGGCACTGAACTTTAATTTGATTTCTTGACCGCCTGTCATGAAATCAAATTTGATGAGCTGTAATCCACTTCCATCCTTGTAATCCTGCGCTTTTTCTCCAAACTACTGCTTCTGTTTTGCTCTATAGAATATTTTTATTCAATTTTAGTTTCTTAATTATCTATTGTTCTTTTTTACTATTTACACCTGTATACTACTTTTAACATATCGACATTTTTTGACTTGATAATGACGTTAAGCTAGCGTGGAAACGTCGCCACTTTTTTTGAATCTTAAAATGTTTTTAAGTAATGTTTTATCGCAATTTTTTATAGTTAGTTGTAAAAACATGGAAATGAAGTAAGCACAACTTCGTCATTTCGGCGGCCGGGGCAGTGTTTCTTTACATGTCACGAGGAGTTCTAAAGTGTGACGTCACAAAAACTAAAATTTGTGAAATTATGGGATTTGATTAGATATTCGGAAAGGGCATGACGAAAAATGCCCGCATGCCAAAAATCAGCATCTTTTTGCAATTTGGGGGTGAGATATTGGCACCGTTATGATCTAATGACTCCATACAAATCCTTCTATAGCTAATTTTGGCCTTTGTTCGTTACGTCAATATTCATATATTAGTGCTTTCCAGTATTCCTGTGTTCGCTAAAAAAGGAGCGGAGGGGACAAGACCTTACCCTTTTTCTAATTGCGGAAACATGTATAAAATATTTAAATTAAGTCTACTTAAAAATATTTCCAAAAATATGTTGAAATATCTGATTAAACTAATTATTCTTATTTTTATTGACAACACAAAAATATATTACAGAAACAATTGTTAAACGAATTGCGGATTTTGATATTTTTATCAAAATCTAACATTAATTTAACCAAGAAAATTTTGCAAGTTTGTTCCATGGAAATCTTAGAGAGTAAATTGGTCCAAGAATTCACACACTTTTTTCGTGCCGGAGATGTTTGAAAGAAAGTGTTCTTCGCAGTTTTATTGCCACAATATTTGATTTGTTTTCATCTTTTATTCGGAAGGCTACAGAAATACATTCATTGTGCTGTGTTATTTCAGGGACAAAATAAAAGTGCTTCTATTGGATTAATACTTTTAACAATTTCTTTACCTTATAACCAACGAGAACGTAACGAAATTGTAACATAAGATACGGCGCTGGTCAAATAAATCCATCTGAAGCTTGATTAAAAAGATTATTTTAAAGATAACGTGCGTATCTTTTTCGTATTGCCTCAATACAGAAAATCCCTGTGAAAGAATGTTGTCCTTAAAATATAGTAAGGGGAAACACATCGGGCCGTTTAGAATTTCGAAAATCCATACTCTTTATTAGTTGAAAAACTAAGAGCCTGTTTATACGGTCTCGGGTACCCGAGACAACCCTCCCCCCCCCGAGACAACTTTGCCGAGTGTTTATATGAGAAATGTTGTCCCTGCTGACCGAGACAAAGTTGACCCTACTTTTAAAAATATGCAGCAAATATCGGCAAATTTAATGGCGGCTGCGACCTGAACACGGCATTTCTGGAAAACGAAAAGTCTTTGGAAAGTTTGAATGTAATTTTCGTAAATAGGTCACCAAAGGGTTTCTGCTGACCAAATATGAAGAAATCCGAAAATTCAGTTTTGACGGCGAGTTCTCGATATTTACAGACAGCCGTTCTTAAATATTCACAACGCTGCCGCGTAAATATTCAAATCTAAATACAGCTATCGTATACCTGTTCTATTGACTTTGTTTCCAGTTCATTCGATCACTGTGGGCTTTGCTGATTTACATTTTACTTCTTTAATGCGAATTTGTGTTCTTAAACCTAAAAACTTGGCTTTCCGTGACACGCAGAACGCCAGTGAGTTGTCCCAGATAGGCGAGCCAAAGTGTTTATACACTGTATGAGAAAAAGTTGTCCCGCCTGCCAGGGTTACCCTACCTGCCGAGGTAGACATCTCGCCCAACCGAGTTGTCTCGCCCCCCGAGACGAGTTCTCGATACTCATGTAAACCGTTGGTTGAATTTTTCAAAGAAATAAGTGAAAAGTTAGCTCGGCCAGGGTAACTCGGGGGGAGGGTTGTCTCGGGTTCCCGAGACCATATAAACAGGCTCTAAAGCTGTCATGTGTGGCGACACTGCAGGAATCAACCCCACACATGAAGGTTTGGACGACAATTCATGAACCAACCGTTTGTCTCTTGCGATACAGTTATGTGTCCAGCGATGGAGATGCAGTTAATCCTTAAACTATCGAGCAAGGCCGAAACCAACATACAACTAATTAAATTTTGTAAGTAAGAAAATACTGCTCAATAGCTTTCATTTGAATGGTGACACTGTAGGATTTCATCCACGTAGACTCGAAAGTTAGAACCACCTTGTGCAGCATAATAAACAGCACCATAGGAAAGTACTGCTCAGTAGCTTTCATTTGAATGGTCACACTTTAGAATTTCATCCACAGACTCAAAGTTGAAACCATCTTGTACAGCATAATAAACGGTACCACGGGAAAGTACTGCTCGGTAGTAGCTTTTATTTGAATGGTCACACTTTAGAACTTCATCCGCAGACTCAAAGTGGAAACCACCTTGTACAGCATAATAAACAGTAGAGTTTCATCCACAGACTGAAAGCTTTGAAGCAATACTGCTTAATAGCTTTCATTTGAATGGTCACACCTTAGAATTACATCCACAGACTCAAAAATAAGAACCTGACTGCCAGAGGGCTAATAGGTAATACTGAAGACAAGTACACGTAATAAACTCACAATATTGGCGATAATTGGCCAAAATAAGACGTATATTCTTAATATACAAATGTGGGGAAATATTTCTCACTCAAATTTTTCTTACACCATCACAGAGTTATAAAGAATCTTTTTCGACAATGAAAAAAAAAGGGGGGAAAAGGAAATAAACTGCACTCTGATACTCATAGGAAATCTCAAACAGTTGTCTTATTGCAGAAAAGTAGTAATACACTTAAGGCTAGTGAAACAGTTTTCAAGCGATTCCTGTCTTTTGACTTAGATTTCTTCTCAACCCTGAATAAAAAAAGAAAAAGGTGAAGCGAGATCTCTAGCGTTGCTACATAACGTTTCAAATCATGATATATTTTTTGTTTGTGTTAAGAGATTTTTCAAAAGACAAGATGTTAGAATATTTCATTGACGTTGAGCTTTTTGTGCGCACTACTAATGTGACAAAGTGAAATACAACAATGATTCAATCATCATCAATGATTTTGCAATATCCAGCAATATCCATGGTTGAATGTAACGTTTTTGTTCAAACTTGATACCAATATATTACTCCTTAAGAGTCCATAATAAAAGCATTGATTTCTCTATAGTTGACTACATTTGCCAAAAGGACATTCAAGGATGAAGAATCTGCTTGTCTTCGCTCTGGTTGGCTTCGTGCTTTCCATTGGGTCTGCCTTTCCGTTACTCAAGGAAAATGATGCGGCTCCAAGCGACGAGATCGTAGAGATCAGTCAAGGTTCACAAGATGACTTCGCTCCTGAGGAAACATTGTAAGAAATTATAGATGCATAACTTAAGACCCTTGCTTCATTGTAGGTAGCATTGCGCGAAAACATTGTATTCTTAGTTTGTATGCATTAGGCTGAGCGTAAAACATGAAAATTTGGTTTTATCACTAAAACTGAGTCGATAAGGTAAATTGGCCACCGTTAAAAGATTAAAAAAAGCTGCCGTCCCGAGCGCTATCTCTTCGTCAGAGCGAATCCCTGATGAAGGGCGAGCACTCGAAACGTCAGCTTTTTAAATATTTTTCAGATTTTTATAGTGGCAAATTTAATTCCCTTATCAACTCAGTTGATGAAACCACTTGAAATTTTCATCTTTCACTCCCCCACCGACACAGGACCACAGTAACCCGTTTATTCATTACTGCGTACAACATTTTAGATAGCAAATGTTTGTTATAGGGAGCAAAGCCTGTCTTGAAACATTTCATCCATAAAAACACACACACATACAAAAACCCGCTTGCCTTGCCTCAAAGAACAATGTTTCCTACTCTGGCAAAACCTAAACTATCTTACCACGAAAATGTTACGTTAGGGAAAACGAAACTTGTAGAAAATGAACAGCACAATTGAAACGTTTTTTTTTTTAAATTTTTTTATTGAATGGTCACACTTAATTTAAAATTCACCTAGAGTTAAAAGAAGAACCATAATATTAGATAAAAGGTTTTATTACTTTTTAAAAGTTCAATATCAATTCAGACAAAAGGCTCCTTTGGTCACGATAATTATTGTGTAAGATCGCCTGGAGGTCTTTTGTTGTCAAATTTATAAGTCAGAAAGAACTTGATATTTTTGCAGCCTCTTAAAAGATTTTACGTCGCTCATATAGTATACATAGAAAAGCATTCACTGATAATTATATTTTTTTTCTAGGGTAGCGCATATTTACTTAAAAACTAAACATGTAAAGTATGTCTAAATCATTTAGTACATATTAGACATTCTATGGTTACAAATCTAAAGGTTTTATTGAGAAGTAGAAAATATATCGCTTGGTCTATATCGTGCTATTAAAAATATTAAAAAGACTTTGAATTGGACAGGATTTGCAACGCTCTATCGATGGAGCTAAAATAACCTTATATGTTACGAATCGTTAATTGAGATCATATGCACCCATAATAGAAATTAATTTAATGACTAACAACCAAAAAATCGCACAAAACCTAGCCCTTGACGACCGAATTGAAATGTCAGCAAGCAGGGACGCGTTCATAACATTGAAAGATCACAAACCTGATTTCACAAGCAACCCATCCTGCAGACTTATTAACCCCTCAAAATCAGAAATCGGCATAATCAGCAAGCACATTTTGGATAACATCAACAAAGAAGTCATCAAAGCAACAAAAGTAAACCTCTGGAAAAGCACACCCAATGTCATCGAATGGTTTCAGACAATACCTGATAAAGCTCAACATGCGTTCGTAACCTTCGATGTATGTGACTTCTATCCATCCATCTCTGAACAACTCCTAAAGAAAGCACTAGACTACGCATCACAATTCACGTGCATCACCCCACAAGACCGCCATATTATCATACATGCGAAAAAATCACTGCTATACCACCAGAACACGCCATGGGCAAAGAAGGATACCGACGACATGTTCGATGTGACGATGGGCTCGTATGATGGAGCCGAGACATGCGAGCTAGTAGGAGTCTACATGTTATCCCTGATCGCGGCAAAGTTTAAAGATCGAGTGGGCCTTTACCGTGACGATGGCCTGGCGGTATGCAGAGCTACACCTAAAGAAATTGAGAAAACAAAGCAAGGAGTAAGCAAAATTTTCAAATCTAATGGCCTAAAGATCACAATTGAAGCTAATAAGAAAACCATCAACTTTTTAGATGCGATCTTCGACCTCACAAATGAATCTTACAAACCCTTCATGAAACCAAACAACAAACTTCTCTACGTCCACCGTCAAAGCAATCACCCGCCTGCACTACTAAAGAATATCCCGGAAAACATAAATAAGCGACTGACCAGCATTTCATCAAGCAAAGAAGTTTTTGATGCCGCCATCCCTCCTTACCAAAAAGCCCTTGACGAAAGTGGCTACGACTACAAGCTCACATATAACCCACAGCCAGCCCAAAAGCGCAGCAAAAATCGCCAAAGAAGAGTAATATGGTATAACCCACCATGGAACTCCAACGTGAAGACCAATCTGGGAAGAAGGTTCCTAAATATCGTCGACAGATGCTTCCCGATAAATCACCCATTACACAAGATCTTCAACCGCCACACACTAAAGCTGAGCTACTCCTGCATGCCAAACATGAAAACAAACATCTCGTCTCGTCACACAACAAAATACTACTATCAGATTGCAACCAGTCACAAACACTCGACAAAGAATGTAACTGCCGAAAAAAAGATCAATGCCCCCTCGAAGGAAAATGCCTCACAACAAACGTAGTCTACCAAGCAACAGTCACAACTGAAACATCAACAGATTCATACGTAGGACTCGCCACAAACTTCAAAGAACGTTACAGAAACCACACATCTTCCTTTCGACATCAAAACAAGAGACACGAAACTGAATTATCGAAGCACATATGGACACATAAAGACAACAACAAGCCTTTCAACCTGAAGTGGAAAATCATCAAACAATGCAAACCTTACAACAACATTACTAAGAAATGTAATTTATGTCTTTTTGAAAAATTCATAATCATCTGTAAAAAGGATCTCTGCAGTCTGAACAAACGAAATGAGTTAGCAAGTTCATGCCCCCACAGAAACAGATACCTCCTCAAGAACTTTATAATAAAGTAACACAATCTCCCAAATTATAAATAGCACTCACATGATAAAATTACGCATGTTTTTATATCTCATAGCAACCGTATCCCCGCTTTTATAGCCAGTTATTGTAATTTAACGGTCAATCGTTGATATTGCCTGATGAGTGTGGTCATCTTTTGGCCATACGAAACAGAGCTGTAGTAATAAAACGATGAACTACCTCTGAAGTCTTAAACCAGTTTATTATAATTGTCAATGCTCCTCTAAGAGTTGAGCGCTCTCTGAAATACATTCAAATCAAGTTCAAGAATTTATATTTATATATATATATATATATATATATATACACATATATATATATACTCCTTTTCAAAAAGGTTGACGTTTCAGAAATATATATATAACTACATATACCTTTTGTATTCCCATCCAATAGGTCAACCTTTTTGAAAACGAGTGTATATATTGCCTGACGATTGCTTCATTAGGAGCACGAAACTCCGAGTAGCGATTAAATGTTTTTGAACTAGTCCGACTCCAGAAATTCATCTTTATTCGCAGCTCTGATTCTACCGTCATCTTTCTTCGTTTTATTTCATTTCGAAGTTCATACACGATTTCTTTGATGTATTCATTATTTAATTAATCGTGCAATCATTAAATAAATTGTTTTTAACTTATAGAGCAGTTTTCAATTGAGTTTTCAACCAAATTTATCACTCTGGCCAATCACAAAAGACGCAAACAATTCAAGTAACAATTGGTTTTGATTTACTTCTGATTGGTAGGAAAAGTGGCGCGAGATATTTTAGCCAATCACAAAGTGTAGCA
Source organism: Dendrophyllia cribrosa (assembly GCA_024195265.1). Lineage (NCBI taxonomy): Eukaryota > Metazoa > Cnidaria > Anthozoa > Scleractinia > Dendrophylliidae > Dendrophyllia > Dendrophyllia cribrosa. The sequence continues at coordinate 1,706,812 of JAJLRJ010000007.1, forward strand.
ATACAAAAACAAAGCATGCAATTGCAAATTTTCTTTTAACTCTCGATTGAAAACCGCTCTATTTTAGTCAATAACGACTCCGAATCTGTAGAACTCGACAATGACAGCAACTCAAGGCAAAACAAGACAAAAGCCGGATAATTCTCTCAAACGTTGCATTGATCCAGTGGGTGTTTTCATATTCTCTTGTAAAGGCAGAAAATTACGTTTTCCTTGCAAGAGAACCTTTATTTTAATTAATGAGAAATTTATCTATTTGAATTGTAGAGAGTCCGACGAGGATTCCCAGGTAGTTGAAAAAGAGAGTGAAAACGAACCTGGAGAAGAACTCTGGGAAGACAACGAAGACGAAGCACTTATGACTGATGAGACACTTGAAGACGAGGCTCTTGTCGAACTTGAAGACGAGCCTGAGCAACAATTTGAAGACGAGGCTGAAGACGAACTTCAAGACGAGGCTGTAGACGAACTTAAAGACGAGACTATAGATGAACTTGAAGACGAGGCTGAGAAAGAACTTAAAGACGAGGTTGAAGACGAACTAACCGACGAGGCTGAAGACGAACTTAAAGACGAGACTGTAGATGAACTTGAAGACGAGGCTGAGGAAGAACTTAAAGACGAAGTTGAAGACGAACTTGAACACGAGGCTGTAGACGAATTTGAAGATGAGAATGAAGACGAACTTGAAAACGAAGAAAAACTTGACGAACCTGAAGACGCATTTGTTGATGAGGCCGATAAGACAATTGAAAACGAGTACTTGGATGAGGACCCCGTGGAAGAAGACGAAACCGAGACGGAACTCGCAGAGGCAGAAAGTAATCCCGACGTGAAAGTCCCTGGAAAAAGTTCCTACTATCCTACACCCCTTCCTCGTCCGGGTCGCAAACGATACCCATTTCCAGGTGGCAAAAGAAAAAGCCCTGGTCGTAGCCGCAGACGTGGACGTAAAGGAGTTGGCCGCGGTCGCAGTCGTAGTCGCAATTATATGTGTAGACGTAGTCGTAGACGTGGCCGTGGGCCTCGTTATTAGAACGCAGACAAAGGTAAGTGGTGAACAAGCGTGCGTTATTTTTAACATCGTTATGGTTTATATAATACTTAGATGAGAGCAAAGAAGTTTTGCATCGTTAATTAAAGGTATGGATATAATAATTAGAAGGTAAGCGCGGTTACTTTTAATGCTTCTCTAAAAATGTCGCTTAAACGTCGACATGTGGAAGCGTGGTCGCTGTCCCGGGTTGTTTCCTTGTGATGCTTTTCTTGTGAACACTCTCGTAAGCCACCAGTTCCCCTCAACGACCACCCTCCCGAAACTCAAAGCTCCCGTAAGCGAGCCTTTTTGTCCATGCATGCACTGTGCACTGTAGAATTATCGAATTTACGCTGTTAATCAGAAACACGGTGCTGCAAGTTCATGTAGAAGAGCGACTTCTGCCTTTTTATTGAGTCGTCGCATTTGAGAATTTATTCTTGTAAGCGACCAGCTCTAGTTGCGATCCCGAGGTGATTTCTTACAAGAACTTCAATTGTAGATGGGAAGCCTGACAAAATGTTGGCGGTTTCCATAAGATGGACTAGCATCAATTTAGGAGCAAGTAGTAATGCTTCTAGTTGCTTTATAACAGAAAAATCGGATAATGCTCGGCCTCGTTTTAAAAATTTTCAATTCATCCACTTTCCATGTAGACGCATAATGCAAACACACGACCAAACACCAAGTTTTGTCAAGTGTTTTTTTATTGTTATTAATTAAAATACATAAAAATCTATGCAATGTTTAGTGGTGGCCATGTTTTTTATCAGTTTTTGTTCTGTTCTATACATAGGTAATGAAGACTTCATCAGTAACACACGAGAGAAGACTTTTGGAGGAAATGCATTGGTTGGTTTTAAAATGAATTTATCAACCATTCTATGAACTTTTAAATAAAAAAATCAAAACGACTCGCGAATGTTTATTTAATATAACAATAAACTGCAAGGCTGATCTGACTAGGTAAAAAGTTGACTTTGCGAGACACCAACATTTTTACCAACATTTTTACGTAGTCCGGATCAGTCTTATCGCTATGTTTGTTCATTTTTTGGCTGATTAGGGACGGACCATTTTTTTTGACGGGGTGGGGAGATTTAAACATGCAAACATTTTTTTTATATGCGGCACCTGCTGCAACCAATTTTAAATGTGTCTCCGTCCAACTGCCATACTTTCAGCAAACATTTTTTTTTTATTTTTTGCTTGCATACAATTTATTTCAGTGTTTATAGCCTCTGCAAACAATTTATTTGAAAATTTCACCCCACCATTTCCCCCCCCCCCCCCCCGTCAAAAAAATAATGGTCCGTCCCTTAGATCTTTCGTAGATCCTACGTACCGTTAACAGCATTATCGTTTGCGGTCCTTTGCAGATTTTACCTTTATTTAATAGTCAGACATGCCCAACCCATTTATTTGGTTTGCTTTGCCCTCTTATTTCATGTTGAAAAGCACAGCGGTGCGTCCATGTCTATTTTTAACCATTTTCAGAACAAATCACACCCTTTGAGGATGCATACACCTTTATAACTTATGTACGGGAGCAGCACCCCCCACCCCTCCGGAGAGCGAAAGAGCTCATGAAAAAGACCCGGGGTGGACTCCCATATAAAAATGACGGGGGTGCTCGTCGCACCTTCAAAATTTGTATATTGGTACCGCTTAGGGTGCTAAAATCTAAAATGAACACCGTCAGAATTATCGTAGAGTATTGAGTCTAAAAATATGACAGTAACCTTTAGAATTCGTGCCTCTTAGGGGTAAAAATCTATTTGAGCCACGCCCATCAACCGAGATTCTTGTATCTTTAAGGGTGTTTTGCGAGAATTTTCGACGCGCACCCCGTCATTTTTATATAAGAGTCCCCCCCGGGGAGAAAGACTGTTGTTTACGAACGTCCCGGGACGACCATTGCGTATACATGCTAAGAGGACGTTGTTTTCAGCGTTAAGCGAAAAATATTCGGCAAATATCTGTTCGGTTGATTTTGTCATTTTCAATGAAAAGTTGTTCGGACTATTAAAGGTTTGTTTATGTGCTGGTAAGTGCTTTTCGCTGAGCTGTTGTAACCGCTTAAGTATTGGCAACTGAGGAATGTTGTAAGGGTATATTTTGCATACCTAGCTCCACCTTCATATTTCCGAGAATTCGCGGCTGCTGTGTTTGCTCTCGAGTAACTCAGTACTTTGACATTTAGAAAGGATGAGTTTATCTGATTGGTTGCGCATTCATAACAGCCCTGAATCTTATTGGCTCAAGGATGTCATTGTATATTATGCGATATACAGACTTTGGGCGCTGTTCTGATATCATTACCAAATCCCCTGCTTCTTTAAAGCCTTCAGTTGCAGTGAACGAAAACATCATGAAGTTGTTCCTGCTTTTCTTATTTGCTATGTTCGCAGTCTTACAAACAGGCAAGTGTTAATCCTATAGTTCCTATTTTACCCTTTGGGTCCTAAATACAAGAGTACCGTGCATTTAAGTGGAATAACTGTGTTGAAAGCCTCAGATAGTTTGCAGTTAATCAAATTAAGAACTAGAGTTATATTTAGTAGAATCACCTGGAACATTCATTGAAACTTCTAAAATTTAAGGTCTTTATTTTTGGGGAATAAGAAATGTCATTTTGCACGTGTAGGGAATGAGGTCAGCTAGGATTTTCGGAGAGCCAATTGCAGCTTTGAAGTCCGGGGAGTGCGACTTCCTGCACTAAAATTATCTACCACAGGAATACTCAGCTAAAAGATCCCAAAACCAGCATCGCACTACCTTTTTTTAGCTTTCGCATGTTGCCCTTTAAAGGCCCTTAAAGCGGATACGAGAAAACAGCAAAACGTCGCTATAAGTGTTTTCTTTGAATTTTGTTTTTGAGATCCCGCGAACATGTACATGTACATGTAGAGTTTAAACTTAGATTTAATGATGTGTGTCAAATCGTCTGTGGATGAATTGCAATGTGTGATGAGGTAGGTGTCCCCCACAAATAGACGCTATAAGTCAGATGTTATTCGCTTTTTGTTTGGTAAATCACATTTCAAAAGTTTTCTCAATTTTTAAATTTCGCTCTTTCGGTAGTGAAAGCTGATAGAATGCGATAAGCACTGGCTTGAGGTTGTTTATCAGGCAAAGAAATAAACTGTCGACAGTTCTTATTAAACCAAAGGAAATAGAAAATCAAGCAATGGATTACTGAAATTTCTTTGTCCATTTGTTAAACCCTTTTGGATTTTTAATGGGTTGAATCTTTTATGCCACATGAAAGCCATAGAATGCAGCTTCTTATCTTCAGTATGTTTGCTTAGATTACGAGTAAACGCTGTGTGTGTGTACTTGCTTTGCGTAAAATTTCCTAGAAAGCCTGGATGCTATTAAATGTCTAATTAGCTTTGTGCTCCTTCTACATCTGTACTGGTTTTGGAAAAGTTACTAAGTTAACGGCTCTAGAAGATGAAAAAAGTGGACGAACATGATGAAGGAAACATTCGAGGGTAAATTTTGCTTGAGGATTATTTTGTTTTGTTCGTGTAATTCTTGGAAAGGCAAATAATTGAATTTATAAACCACCTGATTTTTGAGCAGCATCAGACTTTAACTTCACGGCTTCACTTTACTTAGTAGCTTTTGATAACTCTAAACTGATTATTTTTTTAAATAGGCCTTAACATTTTAAAAAACTGAACAAGGTTTGTGATTATAAAAGCAAAGTTTGGTCTTCTCTCAGTTGTCTACGTCCTCAGCTACCTGTAACATAACGAGCATGTTGACGCCATTACGAGACGGAGTTTTTCTAAAAGCTGTTTTCCATGATTATCAACGACTATCGTTTAACATATAACCAAACAATCATGTCATGTGTGCTCACATGGAAACGCGTAATTAGCGTTCGATAGAGAGCGTCGGTGATCGATCATAAATTGGGTTAGGAACAGTGCATTCAAGCGTTAGAAAGGAAACCATTCAGTGAAGTTCTTCTTCCAAGCGACTGATCGTTAAGGATCAGAATTATATTCAGAGTTAATAATTTGCGAACACAGCCGTCTCTCCTAGCGGCCGGAGCGACGGGACCCGGCTGTTAGTACCCGGGACAGTAATTTGTTTAGGCACAACATAGGTGCAGTATTTAGCTAGGCAATTAGGAAAGCAGTCGAGATGGTTGAGTTCCGTTGCTTAGAGTGATACTCTTTAGAACACTTGCCCATATCTCGTGCTTTCCGAATATCCCCACATTTGGACTCTTTCTTAGCGAATTCCGTAGAAAGAAATGCTGGAGCTGCTGCAATAATGGAACGATGTCGTTAGACACATTATTGTGCGTAAAGTAAGTACATTATCTTTGAATGTTTTCGGTTTAACAATCTCGGAAAAAAGTAATTTGATATGCCATGTAATCTTGGCATCGAACTTGAGTGACTTGCGAGTCTGCAACCCCCGGGCAGGGGGGGGTTGAGTTTATTCTCATATAAAAGCTATATTGGTATGTTCCGCTGTGATGAGTATGGTCTTCAGGCAGTTTAGTCTAGGATAGGGTATAGAAATCAGAGATTGAAACTCGGAAGCGAAATAGTCTTCCCTTTAATAACGGAAATAAAATCATCGCGGCAACATTGTTTACAGATGGTTTTCCTGTATCAAAAAACACTATGGTTCTATACAATGGCTCAGATATACGAAAAATAGCAAGTCTGGTATAGGGTAGGTATTTTTGTTGTCTAGTCTAGTATAGGGTTGCAAAATCAGCTGAAAATGGTCTGGTATAGAATAGGGTAAGGATTTCGGAGTTCCAGTGGCACAACCCCACCCAAAGATATACAGAGTACCTACCCCTCCCTCCGGGACTGCAACCCAGGAGCCGTGTTTACGAAATGCTACCTAAGATAATTGTGTTTGAATAACAAACTAAATGGAGTCAAAATGGAAACGTTCTCATACAGAAACATTGAGATTTTTATTCACAAAGTTCAAACGATTGCTTCATTATCTAAAATGATCGCATATTCATTTCAGTTAATAACTGATTTCTTGACGCCGATGAAAGTCTATTTCCTAGTTATGCTAGGAAATGCATTGGTTGGTTTTAAAATGAATTTATCAACCATTCTATAAACTTTTAAATAAAGAAATCAAAACGACTCGCGAATGTTTAATAGTCAGACATGCCCTGGTATCTTTTATTTCATGTTGAAAACTGACAGCGGTGCGTTCATGACAACCAATCAATATAATTCTGCGCGATTAAAAACGTTCCTATTTTCAGACCAATTTTTTAAGCATTTTCAGAACAAATCACACCCTTTGAGGATGCATAAACCTATATAACTTATGTACGTAAGTAGCCCCTCCCCCTCCCCTCGGAGAGCGAAAGTGCTCATAAAAAAGACCCGGGGACCCCATATAAAAGACCCCATATAAAAAAAAGACCCCATATAAAACACCCCACCATGGGGAAAAAGACCCCATATAAAACAGACGGGGGTTCTCTACGTACCTTCAAAATTTGTATATTGGTACCGCTTAGGGTGCTAAAATCTAAAATGAACACCGTTAGAATTATCGTAGAGCATTGAGTCTAAAACATATGACAGCAACTTTTAGAATTGGTACCTCGTAGGGGTAAAAATATATTTGAGCCACGACCATCAACCGAGATTCTGGTATCTTTAAGGTGTTTTACGAGAATTTTCGACGAGCACCCCCGTCATTTTTATATGAGTTCACCCCCCCCCCCCCCCCGGGAGAAAGACTGTTGTTTACGACCGTCCCGGGACGACCATTGCGTGTACATGCTAAGAGCACGTTGTTTCCAGCGTTAAGTGAAAAATGTTCGTAGATATCCATTCGGTTGTTTTTGTCATTTTCAATGAAAAGTTATTCGGACTTTCAAAGGTTTGTTTATGTGCTGGTAAGTGCTTTTTGCTGAGCTGTTGTGGCAACTGAGGAATGTTGTAAGGGTATATTTTGCATACCTAGCTCCACCTTCATATTTCCGAGAATTCGCGACTGCTGTGTTTGCTCTCGAGTAACTCAGTACTTTGACATTAAGAAAGGATGAGTTTATCTGATTGGCTGCGTATTCTTACAGCCCTGAATCTTATTGGCTCAAGGATGTCATTGTATATTATGCGATATACAGATTTTGGGCGCTGTTCTGATATCATTACGAAATCCTCTGCTTCTTTAAAGCCTTCAGTTGCAGTGAACGAAAACATCATGAAGTTATTCCTGCTTTTCTTGTTTGCTATGTTCGCAGTCTTACAAACAGGCAAGTGTTAATCTTTGTTTTTGGAGGGATAAGAAATGTCATTTTGCACGTGTAGGGAATAAAGTCAGCTAGGATTTTCGGAAAGGCAACAGCAGCTTGGAAGTTCGGGGAGTGTGACTTCCTGCACTAAAATTATCTACCACAGGAATATTCAGCTAAAAGATCCCAAAACATCACACTACATTTATTTAGCTTTCGCATATTGCCCTTTAAAGGCCCTTGGAAGATATGAGAAAACAGCAAAACTTCGCTATAAGTGCTTTCTTTGAATTTTGTTTTTGAGATTCCGCGAACATTGAAATGTACATGTAGGGTTAAACTTAGATTTAATGATGTGTCTTAAATCGTCTGTGGATAAATTGTATAATGTGTGATGAGGTAGGTGTCCCGCACAAATAGATGCTATAAGTTAAGATGTTATTCGCTTTTTGTTTGGTAAATCACATTTCAAGAGTTTTCTCAATTTTTAAATTCCGCTCTTTCGGAAGTGAAAGATAGAATGCGATAAGTACCGGCTTGAGGTTGTTTATCAGAGGAGACTGGGCGACCGTTTTCGTGAACATCTCCGAGACGTTGAAAAAAATGACAAAGACGCATCCAAACCAGTCGCGCGCCATTTTAATCTTACTAACCATTCTAAACAACACATGACAATCTGCAGCCTTTCCCTACACCAGGGTAACACAGAAAGCCGTAAAAACCTAGAACAAAAAATCATCTTTCAAATCGGCACTCTCAAACCCCACGGAATCAACGAACGCTTTTCATTCAACTAATCTACATTTGTTTTTCACGTCACCAAATTTCCACCAATAGCGTAGCTCCACCGCTTACTATATAAAACCACACACTACCCACAATTCCTTGATTCGCTCCGACGAAGGGCTAGCGCTCGAAACGTCAGCTATTTGAATCTTTTTACGGTGGTTAATTTACCTTATCAGAGGAACATTTGTCAATTTGTCATTTTAACAATTGTCCATTTGTTGAACCCTTTTGGATTTTTAATGAGTTGAATCTTTTATGCCACATGAAAGCCATAGAATGCAGCTTCTTATCTTCAGGATGTTTGCTTAGATTACGAGTAAACGCTGTGTGTGTACTTGCTTTGCATAAAATTTCATAGAAAGCCTGGATGCTATTAAACATGTAATTAGCGTTGTGCCTCTTTTACTGTACTGGGTTTGAAAAAGTACTAAGTATGCGTCTTAACGGCTCTAGATAATGAAAAAAGTGGACGAACTTGATGAAGGAAACATTCGGGGGTAAATTTTGCTTGACGATTATTTTGTTTTGTTCCTGTAATTCTTGGAAAGGCAAACAATTGAATTCCGCATAAGCCATCTGATTAACTTTACGGCTTCACTTTACAAGTCATTGGTGAGACTGATCCTAGAATATGCATGTCCAGTATGGTCACCTCACCTAGTTAAAGATAAATTAGCTATCGAAAAAGTACAACAAAGAGCATCGAGAAGTGCTCTTGGTCAAAAACCCAGTGAGATGTCATACGAAGAACGATGCAAATTGCTGAACTGGAACACACTTCAACATCGCAGAGAGTATCTGTCCTCAGTAGAATGTTATAAAACAGTGTTTGGACTGAATGGCCTAGACGTCAATGATTATTTCGAGTGTTGTAGAAGTAAAAACACTAGAGCTAACCATCCGTATAAGATTCAAACGAAGCCAGCAAGAGTTAATTCCTTGAAGTACTCCTTCTTTGTAAGAATCATCAAAGAATGGAACAATTTACCAAACCATCTGTTTGAACATGCATATGATATCGACATCGATGGATTTAAAACGAGTTTAAAAAAGTGGATGAACATCAACTGATTACATATTTATACATTATATTTTTCTGCCGCTTCAGTGCCAGATGTTCGTATTTAAATTTTTAGAGTTTACATTTTCTATAAACATTGATAACCATTTTGTATCTGTATTGTAGTTTATTAATTTAGTTAGTTAGTTAGTTAGTTAGGGGACTTAAAATAGGGATAACCTCACGGTCCTCCTTTTCAAATACAGCAATACTGCATGTCGGTATGTTTGTATTTGAATAAAATATGATTATTATTATTAGTAGTAGTAGCTTTTGATAACTCTAAACTGATGAGATGTTTTTAATAGGCCTTACAATTTAAAAAAAAATGAACAAACTTTGTGATTATAAAAGCAAAGTTTGGTCTTTTCTCAGTTGTCTACGTCCTCAGCTACCTGTAACATGACTGACATGTTGACGCCATTACTAGACGGAGTTTCTCTAAAAGCTGTTTTCCATGATTACCAACGACTATCGTTTAATATATAACCAAACAATTATGTCACGTGTGTTCATATGGAAACGCATATTAGCGTTCGATAGAGAGCGTCGGTGATCGATCATAAAATTGGGTTAGGAACAGTGCATTCAAGCGTTAGAAAGGAAACCATTCTGTGAAAGTTCTTCTTCCAAGCGACTGATCGCTAAGGATCAGAATTATATTCAAAGTTAATAAATTGCGAATACAGCCGCCTCTCCTAGCGGCCGGAGCGATGGGTCATGGGACGCGGCTGTTAATTCCGGGGACATTAATTTGGTTAGGCGCAACATAGTTGCAGCATTTAGGTAATTAGGAAAGCAGTTGAGATGGTTGAGTCCCGTTGCTTAGGGTGATACTTTTTACAACTCTTGTCCATCTCTCGTGCTTTCTGAATTTTTCCGCGCGTATAAGCACATTTGGACTCTTTCTTAGTGAATTCCGTACAAAGAAATGCTTGAGATGCTGCAAAAATGGAACGATGGCGTTAGAAACATTATTGTGCTTAAAGTATCTTTGAATGTTTACGGTTTAAGATTCTCGGAAAAGAGTAATTTGATATGCCATGTAATCTTGGCATCGAACTTGAGTGACTTGCGAGTCTGCAATCCCGGTGCACGGGGAGGAAGAGGGGGGGGGGGGGGGGGGGGGGGGGGGAGTTTATTCTGATATATAAGCTATATGGGTATGTTCCGCTGTGATGGGTATGGTTTTCAGGCAGTTTAGTCTGGGATAGGGTATAGAAATCGGACATTGAAACTCGGAAGTGAAATAGCCTTCACTAAACGGAAATCATCGCGGCAACATTGTCGACAGATAGGTTCCCGGTTCTACATGGCTCAGATAAACAAAATAGGGTTGGGATTTTCGTTGTCTTTTCTAGTATAGGGTTGCAAACTCAGCTAAACATGGTCTGTTATAGTGCAAGTTTCAGAGCTCCAGTGGCACACACCCACCCAAAGATATACAGAGCAACCCCCCTCCCTTCTCGGACTGCAACCCATGGCCAGGAGCCGTATTTACGATATGCTACCTACGATAATTGTGTTTGTATAACGAACTAAATGGAGTCAAAATAGAAACGTTCTCATACAGAAACATTGAGATTTTTATTCACAAAGTTCAAACGATTGGTTCTTTATTAAAAAAGGTTCACTTATTCATTTTAATAACTGATTTCGTGATGCCGATGAAAGTCTATTTCCTATAGTTATGAATGTTAAAAGCTTATGAGTGACAGGGTGTGATAATTATCTGGTACTGATATTAGCCTTAATGTTAAACTTACTGATCTATAATGCAGCATATTCCATCAAGTGCTATGCGTGTAGTGGGACGGAAGACGACTGCACGAAGGAAAAATTGAAAAGCAACCAAGAGAAATACCTGACGGACTGTGTAACACAATATTCAAGTAAGGCCGCTTTGTTGTACTTTACAATTCACTACATCCTGCCCTGTGATCATTCAAATGAAAGACCTGCATCTGTATTTTTCTTATAGCACTTTTCTTTCTCAGTATTTTACCAAATAATGTTTAATTTGGCCACTTTTAGGAGCGAAATGGCCAAAGAGCATATGACTGGTTGTGTGTTAGCCCTTAAATGAAAGACACTTAACTGTGGCATTGTTTATTATGCCCTATCAAGTGATTACAATTGTTGATTCAGTGGATCAAATCTTAAAGTGTTTCCATTTAATGCCGGTTAATTATATAAACTATTGAACAGTATTTTAATTTGTCTGCCTCACTGGGGTATTTCCTACAGTGGGCTATATACGGGAGGACTTTCCCAAAAGGGTAGCGAAAATTGCTATTAAGTAATGGTCCTAGTAAGAAGTAGGCAATCTAACGGCAGGGAATGCAGAAAGGTGTTAATCGTGATATTGTTGAAACCGTCCACCTCACTGGCTAAAACGTGAAAATCTACCATGACTCGTAACCAGGTAGTGCATTTATTTCTCTCTAGTTTACTAATTGATTCCTTTTTAGTGAAAACTAATCTGAATTTTAATGCAACCAAAATTCTATGTGGGAAACATGTAATATTCGAAGCCTTTCTTGGCCATTGTTTGGGAGTTCCACGATTGGATGAAATCTTGCAGCACAAAAGAAACATCACTTTAAAAAAAAGTTCCAGTACATTTTATTAAAAAAAACATGTTGTCCATAGGTTGCTGCATTCTCAGTAAAAATACCTAAACGATCTTATGCGGGGAAAGCGAAATGCCGCGGAACAATAGAGCGTTGCCTACTTCTTACACGCATTGTTACTTAAGTATTTGAAAGGCTCGCAAAATACGTTGTTAAGTGAAAGGGGTATCCACTAATTCTAAGCTCGGAGAATGGTTGCAAAATTCTGAGCAAAAACGACAAAGCAAAGCATACGAAAGCTTCATAATTTTTGTTTTCTTTTGTCTTAGATTTATAACCATATTCTGAGACAATGGAAAACCAAAATTAAACTGGTTTGAAGATGCTCAAAGCAAAGAAAAAACTTGAACCACCACATAACTGAATGACTGACCAACCCACTGACTGAATGACTGACCAACAAGGGGTACCATTTCATTAGTACTGGTGTAAAAGGGTATCGGTTTGAACCTCGGGGAAGAGCCTCCTCGTATAAAACTTTATTTAATCCCCACCCCCATGCTATGTTTGACGAGCTTGTGGATTAAACAATGTGTCAGACAACTTAAATTACTCTGGCAATAACCATAGCTTAAACTTTAAATGTCTTAAGTTAAGAATGGGCAGTGCCCTGTGTATATCAAAGATATTTTTAAAACAATTAATACTAAGTAGAACTTAGGGTTAATGAATTTATGATTCCAAGATTTAATACTGTCAGTTACGGGAAACACTCCCTAGTAAGATATTTGGGACCAGTACTCTGGTCCAAGCTTGAAACCAAAATAAGATACTGATCAACAAAAGAAGCCTTTAAAAGAGCTGTCAGAAAATTGGACTTAAGAAAATTGATCAGCAATTACTGCAAGAATTGTATTTTATGTAAATCTTTTCTTTTTCCCCAAAAAACGTTTTTTATTTTCTTTCCAACGTAAAATATACAATAAATTATATTACAATGCATGTCTTACTTATTAGCTTACTTACATTACACAAGAATTTTCTTACTTATTTACTTATCTTTACATTAGAGTATGTTACCTTAATTACAATATTATTTTACTTATTACTTGACTTTACTTACATAAAACAAGAAGTTACTATCTTTACCTTAGATTGCGTTACCTTAATTACAATACAATAAATTAAATTTCTTTGGAAAGAAAAAAAGGTAAAAGAAAATAGAAAGGGAAAATGTAAATCTTAAATATGTCATATGTTATATATTTAAAATTGTTATTAATTGTATATCTCATCTTCCATAAATTTTTATAACAATTAGGGAAGGGATGATATAAATTTCTAAATAATTAGGGAATTAGTGAAGGGAATAGGAGTGATATATTTTTAGTATTAGTTTATTTTTTATTACTATTTTTATTATTGTTTTAGTTGGTGGGTGACTGCTATAATTCCTGACACAGAAATAGTGTTTTTATTTATTATTTATTAATTGAAATAAATGGTATCAACTAAGTATCTTTCATTGATATTGTTTATGCCAGTTGGTTTTTCTTTTTTTTGATGTGGCTGAAATTCTAAAACCTCTCCGCATGAAACAATATTAAGAGCCCCCACCCCCCCCCCCCCCCCCCCCCCCCCCCCCCCCCCGGTTCTATCTATCTTCGACGACGACGACGACGACGTCTTGTTTTCGAAGGGGCTGTCACAATTTTTTTGCTTGATCTTCTATACACGGCATTCTTGTAAAGCAGGTTTATTATTTCTCGAGGGTGGGGATAATTTTTACATATTTTAATTTTTTAGCATTATTTTCTAGGAATTTTGATACTTTTAGATATATATTTATAACTTATAGTATTGTTATGCCTAATATACACCGTGTCTAAATAAAGTTTAATTGAATTAATTGAATTGAAAGCTTTGGTATTTAGATGGCTCAAGCTTTTTAGCATTCAAATGAAAGCTATTGAGTAGTATTTTCTTGTGGTACTGTTTATTATACCATTTGGTTCTACTTTTAAGGATGTGGATGAAATTCTTAAGTAAACCACTTAAAAGAAAGCTACAGAGAAGTCCTTTGTTAATGATGTCTGTTTCCCACTTCTTTACAAAACTAAATTGGTTTCCCCCTTAATTTCAATTGAAGTCAGTCTTTGGAAGCGTAAATGCCAATCTTCATTTATTTGCCTTACTGCACAGAATTGGATCGATGTATAAAGATGTCGACCGAGAAAGGTGACGTGAGAGGAGTTTACATGTACTGCGCAAGTCAGGCCACCTGTGATGCAACTCACCAGGCGTGTAACAAAATGAGCTCAGAACACGGCTCCTGCAAAGTGGGATGTTGTAATTCTGACGCATGCAATGCAGGTGTCATTGTCTACACGAGCGCTTTGCTGTTATCTGTGTGCTTTTTCATTGGCGTAAGGTTGTTGTAGATGGTCAGTAATACAACCGACAGTAGTGTTCAATAGTGTTCAAGTAATGTTTAGAGGTGAAATATATAGTTTATTAGTATAATTTTCTCGGCTCTATTTTGTCGGTGAATTACATCAAATAGATAAAGATGGATGGATGGATGGTACAGTCGAGTGTCTCTCTTATTGCTGCCGTATACATAAACAGTGTACTATTAAAGCATTAATAGATGCTTTTAAGCGATGCCATTTATCCTTTAGAAAACTCGGTAGTTTTATTAGCGTTGATGTGTATTTTTTTCCTTTGGGTTAATAAAAATTAAAAATCTTGTTTTTACTTGTGCGTTATTTGCTTTGAGGATATCGGCATAGATAGAAGGCATAGATCTCAAGAGGCTATTATATAACTGTATAAAACAAAAATGCCTAAACTACATAAATGACAGGATGTTTAAGACATATATGTATTTATTATAAAATTTTCTTTTTCTCCTGTGCCCTCCTCGAATAGCCCTTGCTAATTGCGGGCACAAGCTTTGCAAACTTATACTTAATTTGAAATAAAACTTGTTGTTGTTGTTAAAATTGTTCTCATAAGAGTGGTATAGAAACACAGACCTCACAAGTAGCCAAAGGCACGTAGGCACGTAGGCACGTAGGCACGTAGGCACGTAGGCACGTAGGCACGTAGGCACGTAGGGTTTTTTTTTTTTTGGGGGGGGGGGGGGGGGGGGGGATGGGGGGAGTGAATAAAAGGGGGCCCCGTATGTGTCAGAATGAAAAGCCGAGGCCCTGTGCCCTTCCCCTACGTTCCGTTAACTGTTAACTGACAAACGAAGAATAGTCGTAGAGCAGCACTGCAATTGTCTTCTTCCAGGGATTAGAATTGTTCGTACTCAGGCGTGGTAGCGTCCGGTAACTCGTCCACAGCAACGTGATGGGGTCTGAATCACTTTGCACCATGCGTTTTTCTTTCGACATCTTGTTTGCAAGAAAATATTGACGATACTATTTTACTATTACCTTACCCATGGGGACGACATTGGAGGGTGGGGAGGGTGGGGAGTTGCACGCAGAGGGTAAGGGGTCGGTTGAGCAAAACGTCCAGAAGTGGGAAGCCCGACGGTTTTTTCGTATTTACGAGCTGGCTCATAGGTGCCTTTGATTTCTAAACAAATAAAATGAAAGGCTGATCGTACAGATGTTACAGATTACAAATGTTTAAAGCGGTTAAATTACAAATTTAAATACAAATTTAATTACAAATTACAAATTTAATTTTTAAATTACAGATGTTTAAAGCGGTTAAATTACAAATTTAAATACAAATTTAATTACAAATTACAAATTACAAATTTAATTTTTAAATAACAGATGTTTAAAGTGGTTTTAAAACAGAAAAGCACGTTTTTGGATACTTGCAACCTCTTTCTTCCTTTTTTGATATTTTCAGTTTTTGTTTCTGTCTATCACAACAAGTACTGTATGTAACGGTGTATTTATGTCCTATAAAGGTTTAGTGGGGCCAGCCCTTTGGTTGTCTCCTTCTCCACAACTTTTCTTATAGTAGTGTTAGCTTATTTTATTTTATTATTTGCTTGTAATGTGGTGGAGTGAATCTGTAATAAATCTAATAAAAATTTGCAACGATTATTGACCAGGTTGTGCTCTTGGGACCATGCTCGTCTGAGAAATTCGATTGTTTGAGCCAACACGGACATTCACTAGCAAGACTCAAAACGGTTTCCGAAACTTCAACACTGACCTCGAAGGCCGATGATACCCATATCAGCTGTCCATGGCTGCCGTTGCCGGGGTGATATGGCTGTGCGCGTGCGTAAGGTGTTAGGCCATATCATTGCATTCAGATGGTTTATTCAGTAAAACGATTCGGGGCAAACCAGTCTGGTTAATAATATTTGTTGCGCATGTTTCATAAACAAATGCTCGCATGCGCATTACAACGAGATGCAAAAAAAAACACCTGCATAACTTTATAGTTTTAGCCCCGACAGTTAAAGCATATGATACAGTATTGATATTTATATAGTATTATATTAATATAATATAGTATAGTATTAATATTTAAAATTAAAACTTCGAGGATGTTTTTCATAATTTATTCAATGCAATCCGTTCCTATCCTCCATCATCGTCGCTTTCATTTTCGTCTTCATCAATGTCATCATCGTTAATTTCGTTTTCCTCCTACTCATCATCTTCTTTGTCCAAGTCAGGGTCACTGCACGCAAAACAAAAATTAATATAGCTCTTCATACAAGAGTCATCAAAGTAGAACGACCTTCTGTAGAGGTCCAGCTTGTTAGTGTACTGATCATAAGAGCCACCGTGTCGATTTATGAGCGTCACTTGTCTCATCCTAGATCCTGACTTCAACCTTATTCTCAGAGTCCGCGTTACTCAAGAACAGCGGCCGGGAAACGACGAACCTTCTTGTTCCCAAACCCTTAGGAGCCTTTAATAGGACTCGATACAAGATTGCCTTTTTACCGTGTAACGCTTGATCTGGATCGAGATTGACCTATACATTTGGTTCGATCGACTGAATTAAATTGTTGGACGTGAGCAGACAAAAAATAATAACAAAAAAGAGGCCGAATTATAACACCGTTCCTATTGAAAGGCCGTCTTTGCACATAAACAATGGGTTTTCATTTTGGCCCAGCTTGACCTCGGCAGTAGATAACTTACATGTCTGACACATACATCCAAATTCAAATCCAAATCCTTATCAAAGCGTTTCCTTTAATAAGTGCGAGCGACCCTAAAATCGCACCCAGTTGCACAGGCTTTTATGCATTTTGTATATACATGTCCTTCACACACTATCTTTGCTTGATTAATCGACAGAATGACAGACGCTTTGAAAAATAACAGTCGCGTCGGCATAGTCTCGGGGTTAATTTTAGATATTTATGCAAAGGTAAACAAAAGGTTTCTGATTGCGTAACCGACATTTCTTAGAATTTGCGAGGAGGACCCTGGGAACGAGGTTGGAATTTGTGTTCGCACGTCGAGTCGAATGAAACCAAAATAACACCCACTTCTCAGAGAAGAAACGTTCAATCCACCGTTAAAATGTCTACGATTGAGTACAATTCTCTTCTTTTTCAAATAAGCCGAAGACTGGATGAGCTCGATGTACATGAACAATTAGTTTTTATGTGCAGAAACTATCTGGCGTCTGGCAGCGAAGATATTAACATCCATGACGTGATGTCGTTGTTTAAAGCACTGGAAGATCGAAATTATTTAGGAACTGATCGTCTTGCGGTTATGAAAAACCTCCTAAAAAATTTTAAAGAGTGGGCTTTGTTTGGGAAAGTAAAAAAGTTCGAAAGCAAAAGAAAAGAATACAAAGGTTTGCTTGAGCAGAGCATTCGAGTACTCGACGAGATCAATGATTTGGAACGACTGATCTCGATTTGCAGAGTGGAGATTCCGGAAGAAAGTCTGGGAAACATTCACGATGTTCGCTCACTTTTTAAAGAGCTGGAGAACAGTAGCTGTCTAGAAATTGACTGTCTTGAAATCTTGAAGGAAATTTTGACTGAAACGGAACAACAAGATCTTCTTAAAGAAGTTGAGGAGTTCGAGGAACGAAGAAATCGGGAAGATGAGTTTGAAAGTCGAAAAGGTATTTTTGTTAGCTGAGTTTGTTTGAAGTGATTCGTTAGTCATGTTTCCACACACGTGAATTTGAGCATAAAGTATGCAGTTTGTAACTTTCCGTCGATCTGTTATGTTTCAGCACAAGCATCTGCAATTGTGTCGTCGGTTGGCAGTACACTGATTGGAGGTAAGTCAAGTCGTATTTTTTATTTTGCTCAGTTATTTTTCAAGAAACATGAGAAACTGAAGAATACACAATGCACCCTTCTCCAAACAAAATGGTGGCTGCAAATTCAAACAGCTTAAGGTTAAACTCAGCGGAAAATCGATACCAGCTTCAGCCGGAAAGAGCACCTTTACTTTTGTAATCGTACGAACATCAATTAAGTCAGGTATTACCTCAGCCGAGAAAATGTACGTGGAAAATTGACAAATTTACAGATGTGTGTATGGTTGTAGGGGTATACAAACGTCTGTAGATTGAGGAATTTTCAGATCGTAATTCCTGTGAAATAATTTTTGGTTTATTGCCTTGAACATTTTTTCTTTCTACTTCTTTTTTCTTTAAACCAAGCTGCTCCGTTCCGGGGTATATTAATCCTACAGATTGACTTTAAATTTCGGCCACCATAGCATTTTGGTGTTGGAAAAGGGTCTATTCCATTTTACACTAAATGCCTATTTACATTATTGTAGAGAAATGTTTTCCTTGGTGGAAGGTGCACCCTCTGACCATTGTGATCAGAAAAGCAATTTTGCTGCATCACAAACTACCTTATATTCTGTTTTTATTTTTAGTCCTCAACTTAAAGACTGATTTCAAACTGTGTATGATTGCAGGGTATTCAAACGCCTGTAAATTGAGGAATTTTCAGATCGTAATACTGGAATACATTTTGGAATATTGCCTTGAACATTTATTCGTTTTACTATTTATGCCAAGCTCTTTCGTTCTGGGGTATATTAATCCTACATATTGATAATAAATTTCGGTCACCATGGCATTTCGGTGTTGGAAAAGGGTCTGTTCCATTTTACACTAAATACATATTAATATATCATTGTAGAGAAATGTTTTCCCTGGTGTAAGGTGAACCCTCTGACCATTATGATCAGAAGAAAAGCAGTTTTGGTGCATCACCAACTACCTTATTCTGTTTGTATTTTTATTTCTGAACATAAAGATTGTTTTCAACTGTGTACAGTGTATGATTGCAGGGGTTACTGACAAGCGCCTGTAAATTGAGGAATTTTCAGATCATAATTCTTGGAAAAAAATTTAGTATATTGCCTTGAACATTAATTCTTTTTACTATTTATGCCAAACTCTTTCGTTCTGGGGTATATTAATCTTACAAATTGACCTTAAATTCAGGTCGCCATGAAATTTTGGTTTTGGAAAAGGGTCTATTCCAATTTACACTAACTGCCTATCTATATCATTGTAGAGAAATGTTTTCCTGGTGGAAGGTACACCCTACCTTATTCTTTTGTTGTTTTTTAGTCCTGAACATAAAGACAGTATTCAAAGTGGTCGCAGGTGGTATTATAATAGCTTCCACCCTGGATGTATTAAGTTGTGGGTCCACATTTGACCAGCGCGTCGCTGCGGTTGACCGCTGTGTGCTTCCTGCCAGTACTAAGCTCCTTGCAATAACCGATGGTTGTGTGTGCCTCACAGTCCAAGCATTAAATCTTACGGCTGTCAACACCTTGTGGAGTATGTACCAGGATGGGACGCTCAAGGAACGCCTGCAAACCTTCTTTGTCACTGATGAAATAAGAGAACTCGCTGGTGGAGAGGACGTGGAAGTGATTGTAACCATCGAGGAACAAGAATACGAGAAAGCCTGTACTGATCTGACCAAAAGCGGACTAGGTATTATTATTTTCACCTTCATTTTGATTGGCTGAAAGTTAACTCCAAAATGGTATGCACATCTATAGTGCTTTTCAGTATGGCTCTGCATAACTTATGCGTATGATAGCTTTAATTTGTGCATTTTTTGTGTGCAGGGGTCAATTTAATAAAACTTTTACACTTGTAATTTACAGGTGTAGCTGTTGTTTTCAACCTCTGAAACAATGGCTATGCTTGTAAATTACACTTGTAAAAGTTTTATTAAATTGACCCCAGGTTTGCTTACTTTTTCTGCTTTTTCACCGTGATTTATTAATAATTGTGGACCCAGCAAGGAAGGTTTAACGACCAACCGTTAGGATTAGTCCAGCTAGCAGTCTCCTTTTACGTTGTTTGGGGCAGGAAGAAAGGAAAAGGAGACTCTGCTTGCGGGGAAAGAGCGTCGCATCGGCTGGTATCGCAAAGTCATGTGTTTGAAGGCCCGTTCAAGCCTGAATTTTTTTCTTCACTGCGAGGATAAAATTTCACTTGTTTGTTTCGTCCGTATTTCACATACTGTATTTGATTATTTCATATATTCACATTTCTTTGACAAAACGGTATTACCGTCCACTAAATCCCTAGTGAAACCGACGCAACAGTTAAACGAATACACAGCAACAGTGCTGTGCTGATGCAAGATGTTCACTTTGTGTTGTTTTGATAGTAAACACGGCAGGAACGAACCAACAAGAAGTGCCACTGAGATCCGAGATTCCACAGCTTTAATAAAAAAAAAACAATACCCGAGAACGACTCTCTGTTTACTGATCTTTTCTTTTTATTGCATGGTGTGATGTTCAATGTGGTGTCCAATGGGATTTTTACCGACTAAATAAATGTAGATGAAGATGTAGAATATTACTCCACTATGGTTATAAATGTGAAAGAATGTCCTTAATTAAAAGCCAATCAACGCTAGGCTTAAACAACTGACGCCTGTTGAGAAAATGGCTGAATTAAGCCAGTAAGTACAGTATTTTTATTTTGGTAGGTATTGATGTTTGGGAAAAGAAGCAGCCCATGAAATTGCAGCGGAGAAATTCCGATTCTAATCTATACTGCAAAGCACAAGATAGTGAAGCAACAAGAATCATCCAACCAGAACAGCTGCAACCTGTAACGAAGCAGAACAAATATATTGATCCCGAAAGACTAGCGTACGTCCAGAGTTATTTGGAAAAAGCCGAGGATGCCGAGAGTATGACGACAGAAACGAGTGACAGCGGAATGCCCGGAACACATGGCGCACCATCTGAACTTGGAATGGAAGAAACAAGAGGTAAATAAAATGTTTTTTTTTTCAACGTATCGGGATATTCTTTTTATGAACGCAAAACTTTTAATTTCCTTTGATGCGAAAACCCTAGGTTTCATTTCTAGAAAAAGAACTTATAATAACGAGAAAAATGAAATCTGAATATCTGTAAGCGACCAATGTCTTACAAATAGACATTTTATGGAAACTTTTGTTTGGCTACCCCGAAATTCTTATCATCCATACAGGGACCTTTAGAGAACGCATTCGCATGCTTTAGATTAACTTGTGTCGCACCAATTTCGTTCGTAGAGTACCTTTTTCTACAGACATAAGCAAGGGCTCCGCTGACTACTGATTTTAAGACGCAGTCTCCCTTAGATCCTCATATTGATTTTTGCTCCGGAAATAGATTTCGCTTATATTTTTTCTGTTAACTTCTATTGGCAAGTAAGTCACAAATATGAAATTAGATCGGAGAAATTCTGCTTTATAAAAATTTTCTGCCGTAAACTTTCCGCGCCCCCTACTGTCTTCGAAACTCAGTGATGAGATCGTGAATTTTGCCAAAACTACAGCTATTCGCTCTTGACAAAATAGTTCACTTGAAACCTTCAAATTTGCTAGCTATAAACAGTGACCCTTTATCTTAATAATCAGACGAATTGTAATCATAAACACTAATTAGTATAACAAAACCGAGGATACAAAGTTTATCCATTTTGGGCACTTATCACAACATGCGATTTGACCCAAATTCAGAGTAAAAAATCTCAAAAGTGGTTCGTACTCACAGGCTTTCCTGCATATCAAGGGAAAGTTCCATCTATCGGCTACTAAAATCTGTTAAAACATTTGGCCGTCATCCAGTTGTTGGTCCGCAAGTGAGTGCTGAATATGTGTTACTCAGCTAAACACGGCCATTTCCATCGGACATTTGGTGAACGAATGCCAGTAATAAAACACGAAATACGTTTCTCTTCACCATATAGTTTATCCAGGCACGAAGATCAAAGTTTCTCAACCAATGTCATCTGAATGGAATCGCTGGATGCGTTTCATTAAAGCAGTCATACAGCAAAATATTTCTGCTGTCGGCGAAGGGAATTCGCAGTCCGCCATGCTTTCCTAAACCGCTGGCCAGTTTTTTTGTCGGCTCACGAACCATATGTTTAGGTTTTGCCGCAAGATCAGAACACTCGGCGATCCTGTTTTCCAGTTTTTCTATAAGTTGTATTTTCAGTCTTTTGACTTAAAAGAAATTTCAAAATGATTGTAGATTGATTTCAACATTTCCATTCAAAATTTCCTTCGTTTATGTTGCGTCCTAAAGTCTGTAACAAAGCCAAGATATCTTTTCTTGTATGACCATTGGTAGGTCAAGAAACAACCAATATAGCTAGAATTTGTTCAATTGACGGTAAATTAGCACAATTTGTCCCACATTTTGATGCAACATAAGCAAGTTATCATCCTTTATAGAAATCGGCAGATATTTTTCCTAGGCCGCTGACCACATACATCGCAATGGAGCATACCTACAATAAACAAACAATAACCATGGTGAGCACACCGAATAGGCCGATTGTATGTTTATTTTATGGAAGTGGGAAAATAACATGCGGAGAATCACGAGGAAAAGAAGAAATGGTTCCCCTTATTCAGTGGGTATTTCCAATGTAACAAATCATTTAAAGAGTTGTCACCTTTCGCGCGCGAAAGTGACGGAATACGAATTGATACTAGCTAGGGCGGGAAAGTTCAATCTTGCATTGGACTGGACTAAAGAAGTTAACAATCTGTACGAAACACCGTCAGAATCTAGGGCAATATTGGCGACCTCTGAAGATAGGTCAGTATATTAATCACGAAGGAAGGAAAATTTCCTTGCACTGTAAGAATCCCGTGAACAGATGATGTTTATTACACCTGTACAAGTTGGGTCGCGTAAGCATTTTTTTTTTCAGTTGTGCAAAGTTTCCTGTTTTTCAGTTTCTAAAAGAGGCTTTTAAAACGTAAAGAAAAAATATATAAAAGTTTTGAATAAAATCGGGCCGCACAAAATTGGTCGTGTTAACCATCTTCTATTCCAACAATATTTGAGAATGTCACGTAACGCAATGGATTAAAGAGATAAATGTTGTTAGGGGTCTGATTCTTTAGTTAGTAAAGTGTTTCGAAAAAACAATTGAAAGCAATTTGATGCTGGTGAAGAATCAGGATGTAAAGCTGATCCTCAGCAAGTTGCTATCGACATGAGAAATACCCGGACGGAAGATAACAAACGATTGTTCTCGAGAGATGAGTGGCTGTCAAGACAGCAGGTCCAATTCTACTTTTCAAGACTATCCGTGCCAAAGAGAAAGCAAACTAACTCGTCATCTTCCCGTCAAACAACTATAGATGAATTGGAAGACATGGTGCACGAAGAAGATTGGTTGCAGCAGGTGGACGAGGTTTACGAAAAACTATCTGTCCAACATCCAATCTACTACGATGCGTATAATCTTTGTGACTTGCGTTAAAAAACAAGCTTGGTTCCTTACATGTAATATGGAAATGTTAAAAACAACTGCCAATCTTTAAGTCGAAAGACAGAAAAATACATACTTATTGAAAAACTGGAAAACATGATCGCCGAGCCGAGTGTTCTGATCTTGCAGTAAACCTAAACATATGGTTCGTGAGCCGACAAAAAAAACTGGCCAGCGGTTTAGGAAAACATCGATGGCGGACTGCGAATTCCCTTCGCCGACAACAGAAATATTTTGCTGTATGACTGCTTTAATGAAACGCATCCAGCGATTCCATTCAGATGACATTGGTTGAGAAACTTTGATCTTCGTGCCTGGATAAACTATATGGTGAAGAGAAACGTATTTCGTGCTTTATTACTGGCATTCGTTCACCAAATGTCCGATGGAAATATGGCCGTGTTTAGCTGAGTAACACAAGTTCAGCACTCACTTGCAGACCAACAACTGGATGACGGCCAAATGTTTTAACATATTTTAGTAGCCGATAGATGGAACTTTCCCTTGATATGCAGGAAAGTCTGTGAGTACGAACCACTTTTGAGATTTTTTACTCTGAATTTGGGTCAAATCGCATGTTGTGATAAGTGCCCAAAATGGATAAACTTTGTATCCTCGGTTTTGTTATACTAATTAGTGTTTATGATTACAATTCGTCTGATTATTAAGATAAAGGGTCACTGTTTATAGCTAGCAAATTTGAAGGTTTCAAGTGAACTATTTTGTCGAGAGCGAATAGCTGTAGTTTTGGCAAAATTCACGATCTCATCACTGAGTTTCGAAGACAGTAGGGGGCGCGGAAAGTTTACGGCAGAAAATTTTTATAAAGCAGAATTTCTCCGATCTAATTTCATATTTGTGACTTACTTGCCAATAGAAGTTAACAGAAAAATTATGAGCGAAAATTATTTCCGGAGCAAAAATCAATATGAGGATCTAAGGGAGACTGCTTCTTAAATTTGCTTTTGATCTATTACTTTTGATCTATTGTGACGTAGTAATAGCTCGCCTCCTACTCATATCGAAAGCTAAAGAGCTTTTTGGGACTGTTGCTGTGTTCACCCCAGTACTGAAACATGTTTAGAGTAAACATATGGAAACGAAATAGTTTTCCTCTTAACATATTCACATTTAATAATGTTTATTTTAAACACGTTTCATGCCTACGCCTGGTTACTTCGATTTCGATTTACTTACTTCGACTGGAATGGAACTGAAGCACTGAAGCGGAAAAAAAAAAACAGTTCGAACCTGCTGTTGTGTTATTTTTTGGTCTAATCTCCTTGTCAAGTCTTTCAGGAACGAAGGGCCTCACAGCGTTTAGCGAGGAGACAACGTTTGCCCTATCTTTGGTGCAAGATATTCATGGTCTAAAACAAGCGCAGCAATTTATAGCGCTTAGAATCTTTCGAGCACTCAATTCCTCTGTTCTATCGGCCTCCTTACCTAATTTAACTGAGTATTTCATCTGATTTTGATCAAACTACCACACTTTCAGAACAAATATATTTTGATCATGTTTTGCGCAATAAACCGCGTGATGTAAGCACTGTTTATACTGAAACATGTTTCATTCGTGGTCAGACTAAACATCTTTCGGCCTAGTGTGAACGCAGTATGACTATTAGGGAAAGTGGTTGTTTGATGAATGCCGGCAAAGGGTTGATTGTATTTACTTCTGTCAGACTTTTGCTTTAAAATATGCTTAGCTGTTCCAGAGTTTTCTGTTTTTAGAATAAGATGCAGGATAAATATTTTAAAGTTAATCACTAAAAGACCTCTTCTGTTTTATTTCATATTTTTAGAATCCACTTATAATCCACTTTGCTTGAAAGATCTAAGCGAAGAAATGGTGGCGGAACTGACAGGCCGACTTAAAAGTGACCCAGTTGCTCAGGAACGATTTCATCAGGCGTTTGGTTTCGATCCTAAGAAAATTCTTGATCCCAGAGGACTAACAGAAATCGATAAATTGTTTCCCTACACTCCAGTTAAGCTGTTGAAAGATGCTTTTGAAGCATTACAGCTATATGATCTTGTTGAGTTATTGGAAAAAGAAAAACGACGGGTACTTCGCCCTTCTCTCCCACTCAAAGAAATGGAAAACATCCCAAATGCACGTAATCGTCCGTCAGTGTGTTACAGTAAGGTGGAAGTTTTGATTATCAGCAACAGCAGAAATACAACTGCAGGCAATATAACTACTGCAATTGAATCATTTTTTAAATCTCTAAATTCAGAGAGCAAAATAACTTTAATATCAGCAAAGTCAACTAGGAGAAAAATTGATGCTCTGAGAAAATTAAAGACAACTGTAAAGAAAAGTCAGGTAAAAGAAAAAGAGCTGGAAAAAGCAAGTGAAGAACTAGAATCAATTCGTGCCAGGTACTCAAGGCTGAAGGTAGACATAGAAGAAAAAAGCCAAGAACACTTGAAAAACACCGATGGGAAACCTACTGAAGAAGAGATAAAGCAGCAGACGAAAGAACTGCAGAAGGACAAGGCGAAACTTCAAATTGATGTTTCAACAGTTATGGAAAAGTGGCTACACAATGGGGGTTGGTTGAATTTATTGTATGGCCTTAAAGTGCCAGTTCCATCCGATCAACGGAAAACAGTTTTTTTTTCGGCCGGACTTTCCGCATTTGCACGGCCGCCATAAATTTGCATGTTCCTGAAGTTCCAAAAGATAGCCAGCGAAAGTAGCGTCAGTGACTCAAACATTCCTCTCGTTGGAGTTGTTGTTTTGCAGGGAGCAGCAAAGAAATGTCAAAAGCAAGCGCAGAGGTATTGTTTTCGCTCATTAATTGACCTACTCGAGAGTGATTGAATTATTGTTTTTGTGAGAGAGGAATTTTGAGTCTCTGACGTCACTTTTTCTGGCTATCTTTTGGAACTTCAGGAGTATGCAAATTTAATGGCTGCCGTGCAAGTCCGAAACGTACGGCCGAAAACAACTGTTTTCCCTTGATCGGATTGAAAACCGGTTTAGACATGTTTACTAAATACATTATTTCCTTCCGAAAAATACACAAAAAAACGAAATTTAAACCTTTGATCGAACTGGCACTTTAAGGAAACTTGTTAATGGTCCACTATTTGTTTCCTCTCTAGATAAGAAGTCTACCCTTTTTGCGGTTCTTGAATCTCAAACTGGCGCGCACAACCCCTTAATGAAGGAGATCAATAATATAATAAAAGGGTGTTTGTTACAGAAATTGGCACTCATTCCAGATGCTACGAAGTTAGTGGTTACCTCGGCGGAGTCGCAAATTGAGGTAATTCCTGAAGCACTTCAAGTGGCGTATACTGGAAATTGTGAGATTTTTACGTCCACAATGCTGGAGCTTCTGTCCAAGCGCTGCCAAACACTTGACCTCATTTCAGTTATGCATGAATTAGGAAGGACTTTGAACTTCAAGAAAGCCGGTCGCTTTTCAAGGTTGGCTTTCAAGCCAACCAGCCAACCAGCCGTTACATGTACAATTCATGATAGTCTGTCATGTCTCCCAGGACTTCACAAGACGGAAGAAAATTCGAACCCTCCCTCCAATCCTCCTTCATAAAAAGATATAAATGGATTGGGTGGGGGGCACCCTTACGGCTAGTAAGAATTTAGAAATATTTCTTATCTGTCATCTTTTTATAATTGTCAACCATTAGATTTTTAGTAACTTGATTGAGTTCCCTTATAAGTTTCCAGTGAAGCACAAAACTACGTTTGGTGATCTTACTTAAATATCTTTGAAGCGACAAACGGGCAGATTCAGACTCCCCAGTCTGAACGGGTTTATTACTCTTCCAATGTCAAATTTGTTAAATATCGTTTAAAACTGAAGAGATGTCAAACATTAATAACCTCTTAGTTCTTTAGTAAAAATACTAATTTCAATGGCGTTAAAACAACCCAAAAAGGAGCCGGTTTTTTTGACTGATATAATTAGCATAATTATTACACAAAGCCTGTTAACATGTTTCTTGCTAAAGGATCTCACGTATGCGGCGAAGGTGGAAAGAACAAATAGTCCACTGAGTGAAGTAGTCATCGCCTTCTTGTTTGTTGTGCCTTTAACACTAGCGTCAGAATTTCCAAATAACTCAGTCTGTGTGCGGGCTCCTATACAGCTGTTTCGAGAAAGGTTGTCGGTAAAAAGCGCAAAAGTGCACGCGGCAATCCCGAAAAATAATATGGGATATGATCAATGAATTTTAACAAGTCAAATAAATACATGAAACCCGCGATGCCTCGTCCGTACATTGACGGTCTTAGATGGCGGACCATGGGGATAAATGAGTTTTTAGGATATAGCGTGGATGACTACCCGCAATACATTTCTGGATTGTCGCGTGCACTTTTACGCTTTTTTCCGACAACCTTTCTCGAAACAGCTGTATGCAATTGCAGTGATTAGGACAGTGATTACTTGCCTGGGTTTCATATGTTTTGAAGGGCCACTGTTAATCTTTGTTCAATACAATGGAACACTGGCTGAATTAAATGGCCTCAGATTAGATGCATGCCGCACGAGCGTATGCTAAAGTGCCAGCTCCGGATCAAATTTTTGAATTTCGCTTACATGCAAATTTAATGGCGGCCGTGCGAATGCGAAAAGTACTACCGAAAAAGACCGTTTTCTCTTGAACGGATTGAAAAACAGTTTGGACAGGTAACTAAAAAACATGATTTCCTTCCGAAAAATACACAAAAGTGACATTTAAAAATTAATCGAACTGGCACTTTAAGGAACTATAAAGAAGATATCTGCTGGCGGTCACTTGTCGCGTTATCTACCTGTCAGACCAGTGAACGCGTGCATGTTTATCCTGTAAGAAAAAAAAAACAATCAATTTTCTCTGTGCAGGTGTAAAACAGAAAGACTCCGTAAGAGCTTCTTTCCTATACCATGCGCGATTTAGGGGTAACACTTATTCTTTTGTTAAAACAATAGAATATTAGAGCACAAAAGAACGACAATACAATAGAATACAATACCATAGAATATATTAGAATACATAATTTTACCTAATACAATGAATGTGTACAATGTACAATAGAGCTAACACCCTAAATCGGGCATCATATGTTCTTTCCAGCCATAATCAGACATATCAGTCATTTTTTATAGGAATGCATTAAGTATATTTCCTTTTTATTAATAATCAATTTATATAAGTATCGCCCTATTATTGGATATCAATATTGCTCAGGGGGAGGGGAATTTTATGTAAAACGCATGTTTTTGTCAACAAAGTGCCTAATGCCCAAACCAATTAGCCAATATTGCAGATGGATTCATCTTGCATCCATTTTAAGTGACCAGTCACGTGTTTTTTGTTTTGTTTTTTTGAAGTAATTGAAATCTGAAAAAAATGAAAAAAGAACGTTTAAAAAATATGGAGTGACGTTTTGATTATTTATGTCAAATTTTGAATGAATCCTGTTATTGTGGTGATTGTGCATATACACCTAGTAATTAAAGAAACGTTGTCTGAAAAAAAAAGGCAAAAAAAAAAAGGTCAATAAGGCTTGTCAACATTCCATTTATTGCTAATTAAGATCTATTCCTTCCTAAACGATTCTCAGAGGATGATTTTAGGCATACTGTGTTATAATAATGTGCAATTTTTCTGACAACACGAGACTTTTTTTTCCATCAAACCATTTAGTCAGTACCGTTCATGGTTCAACCGTTTTACCCGACAACGTTTTTTCAATCAGGTGTATATGAAAGATATCATAAATATATACAAACCATGGGTAAAATAATGAAATTTGACTGGCCTGCCAAAATTAGCTTTTGCTACCTGCAGGCCAGTATTGTAAGTTGTATAATAACTAACTAAATTACTACAGACGGTACAAGAAAACACTGTAAACAACGAAAACTATAAAACTGGTTTATACATATCGCTGATTATAAGATTGCAACCTGGCGGGGCGGGCGTAGAAACCACGGACAAGGCTGTCAAAATTAACTCCAAAAATCGTTCGTCGTTTCCATGCCCTGCCCTCCATTTTAAAAGCGGAGAAGGCCCTGGAGACGATGTTGACGAAGATTGTACATTGCGCTTAAGCCGATGGCGATTAGCGATGGTGATTGGCGCTTAAGGTGGCTCGAATGGATTTTTTGGGGGCGATACCCCACAAGTTTGACCATTAACTACGACGCCATTAACAAACGGTCACCACAGCTGTATTAGATAAAGATGAAAATCTGTTAAGACCAGTGTTATATTAACATCGAAGTTGCCATAGCAACGTAATGACGATATAACGTTTTTTACTTGCCGTCGTATTTCTCGGCACCAGGAGGTTTTTTTTCCCGGTAATCGCTTAAGGGAGCTTGTACCTCCCATAGCCGCCTTGATTATGGCAAAGACTGAACAAATTCTATGAGAGCGTTTTTGGAATTTTTGGGGATGACGCTTTGGGGATTATCAAAACAGTGAAAAACCTACTATCGACATAATTACTCATGTGCGAAGCGGCATGAGTTAAAATTTGCCCTCCGTTTTTCTTTTTTTTCTCTTTATTATTATTTTTTGTGTCACGATTTTGCATGCAAATTTATGCACGTATATTTTAACTTGTGCTCTTCCGGTTCATAGCTTTGTCCTTTACACTTCCTGTTCAGTGACTTCCGGCTACTCTCACTTTCGGTAAAACAGCATTACTTAACTGTCACGACAGCGTCTCCTACAATCCTACTTACATAACTAATGTTCACGTTAGGTATATATAGCATACTATTCGCGACAGCCCCTTTCACGCTTGCATAATAAGAGATGGAGATATGCGACCGTGCCCAGACGTTAAACGTTACAATGGCCTTACACCAAATAACCCGAGACACTTGCCAATACTCAAACCTAAAACCCCAAACCAGAAAATCCCATCCAACCACCCAAATCTAAAGGAGAGACATGGCGAGACAGCAACTCCGATGGTCCTGTAAAACGAAGGTCTTGTGCAGCATTCATGTTAGGATGCGGTAGGAGCATGCATATGGCACCAACCAAAATGAGCCATAGCGTCTAGAGTGAAGGCTAAAGTAATGGCCACCCCGGCTCTAAAGCTGTGCAGAGTTTTACCCTCGTAAATTTGAGCGTCTTGCAGATAGTAACGGAGGCGGGACTGTCATCCTGTAAAGTAGAGTTCGCAATCTGCTAAATACGCGTGGCAGAAAACATCTTGCATCCCGGCAAAGAACTCAAAAACTAAAATACTCCTTTTAGGGAATCTTTTGATTAGCATAAGCGGAGGACAAAGGGATGCTCTGCAATTGGTAAAGACGGCTTCTTACATGGCAAATATATATGATATAAAGGCTGCCAGCCCTTGAGTGGTGAACAGGACATAATATTGGGGAAAACGCAAACGATTGTGCGCGGGAAACTCGCGAGAGACCCACCCAAGGGATGGCAACCTGAGCGTCAGTAATCCGACTAGGGCATTAGACACCCTTTCAGGCTACCATGGGAAAAGGGGAGCGAAACAAATAGCGCGGCAGAAGGCGCGGAACAGGATAGGCGAACAGGGCAACCACGGATATGAATTTTAGGCCTTCTTAGAGTAGGACATAGAAGTGATGTGGACCTGCGTCTTTTTACGGGAGCCTTTGCAAGCCAGAAAGCGACATATCCTAGGAGTGGCAGAGAAAACATCTTGTCTCCCGGCCAAGAACTCAGAAAATTCCTTTTAGGGTGTCTTTAAGTAGCATAAACAGAGGACAAAGCAAAGCTCTGCAATTGAAAAGGACGGTTATACTCTGTACATGACAAATGTATATGATATAAAGGCTGCCAGCCCTTGAGTGGTGAACAGGATATAATGTCGAGGAAAACGTAAACGATTGTGCGCGGGAAACTTGCGAGAGAACCCACCCAAGGGATGGCAACCTGAGCGTCAGTAATCCGACTAGGGCATTAGACACCCTTTCAGGCTACCATGGGAAAATAAGGAAACGAGATAAATGGCGCGGGAGAGGGCGCGCGGAACAAAACAAACTCCGCAAATGACAGGGAAATAATGAGTAAACGGAAAGAAATACGGATAACTACCCGAAGAATGTAAACTTCGAGTTTAACACCAGGATAAACACGATAGCCATAAAATTCCACTAATAAAGGCGGAACGCACAATAAAAGAGTGCTAAACCGGGTAGAACTGGCAACAATACTTATAGAAAAGGAAACAATAGGATGCCAATGACATGAAAAATAGCGAATCTGCAACTGATTAAAAACATAAAAATAAATACAGGAACCAAGCAGACCCAGGGTAATAAAAACCAACGTACAAACTTCAACGGAACTGAGCGAAGCATGGCACAGACTCGATGTCTGTGAGGCAAAGTACTAATAACAAAAACTTGACAGATAAATGCGTATAAACTTCGAAAGCACTACACAAACCCGATATTTGTGAGGAGTACGCATAACAAAACGTGACAAATAAAGGCGTACAAACTTCAAAGGCACTGCACAAACCCGATGTTTGTGAGGCAAAGTACGCATAATAAAGGCGTACAAACTTCAAAGCACTGCACAAACCGATGTTCGTGAGGCAAAGTACGCATAATAAAGGCGTACAAATTTCAAAGCACTGCACAAACCGATGTTCGTGAGGCAAAGTACGCATAACAAAACGTGACAAATAAAGGCGTACAAACTCCAAAAGCACTGCACAAACCCGATGTTTGTGAGGCAAAGTACGCATAACAGAACGTGACAAATAAAGGCGTACAAACTTCAAAAGCACTGCACAAACCCGATGTTTGTGAGGCAAAGTACGCATAACAAAACGTGACAAATAGAGGCGTACAAACTTCAAAGGCACAGCACAAACTCGATGTTTGCGAGGCAAAGTACGCATAACAAAACGTGACAAATAGAGGCGTACAAACTTCAAAGGCACAGCACAAACCCGATGTTTGCGAGGCAAAGTACGCATAACAAAACGTGACAAATAGAGGCGTACAAACGTCAAAGGCACTGCACAAACCCGATGTTTGCGAGGCAAACTACGCATAACAAAACGTGACAAATAGAGGCGTACAAACTTCAAAAGCACTGCACAAACCCGATGTTTGCGAGGCAAAGTACGCATAACAAAACGTGACAAATAAAGGCGTACAAACGTCAAAGGCACAGCACAAACCCGATGTTTGCGAGGCAAAGTACGTATAACAAAACGTGACAAATAAAGGCGTACAAACTTCAAAGGCACTGCACAAACCCGATGTTTGTGAGGCAAAGTACGCATAATAAAGGCGTACAAACTTCAAAAGCACTGCACAAACCCGATGTTTGTGAGGCAAAGTACGCATAATAAAGGCGTACAAACTTCAAAAGCACCTCACAAACCCGATGTTTGTGAGGCAAAGTACGCATAACAAAACGTGACAAATATAGGCGTAGAAACTTCAAAAGCACTGCACAAACCAGACGTTTGTGAGGCAAAGTACGCATATAACAAAACGTCAAAAACAAGCGTACAAACTAAAAAAGGACCCGAGGGAAAAGCACTGCACTAACCCAATGTTTGTGAGGCAAAGCTCGCATAACAAAACTGGAAAAATACAGGCGTACAACTAAAATGGGAAATTAGGGAAAAGCACTGCACAAACCCGATGTTTATGAGGCAAAATACGCAAAAAATAAACGTACAAACATAATAAGCGTACTACTTAAAAGGGGACCGAGGGAAGAGCACTGCACAAACCCGGTATTTGTGAAGCGAAGCACGCAAAGCTATAAATAGCTCAACAACCAAATATAAAAGCGTGGAAATTCCATAAAAGCTGTAGGGAAGCGAAAAACTATAGAAAGAAACGAGGCTAACGGATAAGGGACAAGGAGCAGGCTGAGGAGATAAAAACCGGCGAGCACGTGGAGCCGCGGGGGAACAAGCGATAAAACGGCTAAAAAGCCGGACAAATACTAAAGAAAATTTTAACAGTAAGGGTTCTGGTTAGCTGGGCCTGGTTGAGGCGCTTGAGCTGACTGAAGAAGCGCTTGAACTATCTGAAACTACCTCCGCCACGGGAGCTTGCTCGTCGGACATGGTGAGAACACGAAGGTAACAGCACCAAGGGATTTTTACTTGAACTGGGCCGAAATTAGATGTACAGCTCTTATTTATACTCGCTCTGTAAGCGACTGGAGCGAATAACACTCAGAAGAATCACTGGCTTCATTATGGTACAGCCTTCATTTACAAAACATTCGATGGTAAACAACGTGGTTTGCAGGAACGAATTAAGACTGAATGAAAGGAGTAACTCTTCTCCATGTCGCAAATCTTATCATGTTTAGAATTTAGGCTTTTCGATCTCATGTAGTACCCACCACGGTTTTACATTGTATTATCTTTGTTTGTGATCTATTATTTCCGTGTAGTCTATTGTTTAGTCTTTGTGGTGGGTATATACATGAGATCTCTGCCAGAATTTAAAAAAAAACTTTCTTACGCATGCGCATGAGTATAGGCTGCTTGGAGCCTCTTGTTGGCTAAAAAAATATCTATTAGCATGTTTCGGAAAATTCTTCGGAAAGCAATCGAGCGTTCTGTTGGATGCAAATAATTTTTTTGCTAAAGTTGTGCACGTGCATATGAAACTTGAAAACAATACCCGTGAATAATGGGGACGCCCACTTGTAAACACGAAATCTGCGGGAAAAAAATGGTAAATTGGAGGCCCTATTTAATTGGTTTGCATGTTTTTAATGTCCTTGAGACTTGCAGGCCGTATAAATTGATGATTAATCTCGAGATTGTCAAATTTAAAAAAAATATCACACGGTTTCCAAATTATCATCACATTAAATTTGAAGGCGTAAACTAAATTACATACAAAAATGGCAACAAGAACAGCTGAACGCACACCAATCAAATCCTTCTTTCTCGCAATCTGCCAAAGCAACCCCCTCACATTTTCACACACGTTCTCAGTGTCACGTATACAATCAACTACATTAAGTCTTTTTTTCTTTTCCCATGTATATATTTCGTTTATTCGCTGTTTTCGTTGTAATTAGCAAGTTTACTACTATTTATTATGTCAGAAGCTCATAACAAAGAAGCGATTAACTCGTTTCCGATGCATGCTGGGGATTTTTAGAAAGCGCGGGGAGCCAATCAGAATTTACTTCCTAATATGGAGTTCTAAAAGAAGCCTACTTCTTCGCACCGTGGAAAAACATTACCGGCAGAGCGAAAAAATTCCCATTTAGATTGCTTGCCGTCTCAGGTTTAACTTAATACTCCAAGCGATTTGTGTCAACAGCAACATACCAGCAATGAAAATCAGTTAATGAATGAAATACGGTGAAATGATAAAAACACCTGCATCAAAGAAAGATGGAAATGAAATAAAAATGCAAACAACATGTAGAGTTCTCCAAATCACTTTTATTTAAAAACAAAGACAAATAGACTCAAATACAATGTAGTTGAATGAATAAATAACTTATACGTATTTGAAAGGTCATTTAAGATCTTCAACAGCCAGTTTATCACAGTTAAAATTACTCATAACAAATCGTAACTCGAAACAGCTCATGATAGCTTTTGCTCGAAAACAATTAATGATACGAAAACTTCGAAATTCCTCAAGACAACCGCAATTTAGTTTTGTCGAGATGATGAAAACGTACTCCGTGATTTCAGAACCTAAGCGATGCTACATTTACAAACAAAAAATTAACGCAACTCAGTTTTAAAAATAGTACGTTAAATTATTTCTCAAGATACAAATGATCAGAACTTTCTCGTACGAAATCATAAATTCGGAAAACAAGTAGACTCGAGAGCTAAATAAACATGTTTGAAACTTACTGATTTGGTATGCTCATTTCCTCTCAAAAATCGCTTTGAAAAACAATTATAGTATATACAAAGAAAAACCATGGTAAGGATGGGTTGACAAAGTCGGTGAAAGTTTTAAAAAGTGTTGGCTGTTTAAAATACAGCGAACTGAATATTTAATAAACACTGCGCCGCCGTTCATATTTCAAAATCTATACAACAAATTTTATTCCAACCGATTTGGGAAGAAAAACCCTAAGCTCAAGTCAGACACGAAATATTGTATGTTTTGAGCGATAAATTAAAAGCAAAAAGGAGAGTAAAAACACTTTTGTTTTCAAAATAAAACAGAAAAACACATGGCATTGCGTACTGAATCGTGAGAATTTGCTTCGCTTCTTCCGTACGCTTCAATCTCTTTGTGAAGTTAAAAACAATTCATATTTTGTTACTACCATAAAAAAACAAAAATTAGCCCGTGAAAAATCGAGGAAAACAAAAGAAATCGCTTCAGTGCCGGGACACGCTTTTTGTGGAATGTTTTTGTTTTTATGTCATTTTGCACGGACTAATTTTTGTTTTTGACTGTAGTGCGACCAGGCCCTTAAACAATATTTCTAATTTGAAACTACATTTGAATAAGTAAAATACATTACCCTATTGCACATGAAATTCTTTAAAGAGCCATTTTAGTGGTGATTTGGTAGAGATGAAACAAGGCTTGAAAAAACCTGAGTTGTCCAGATTTCGCGGTGTTGAGCTTTTTTCGTTCCTTACTCCGTCATCATCTTCTTAGAACTACTAAAATATTCGATATAACTTTTTCCTCTTCAGTTTTGAACCTCAAAATGTGATTTGGTAGCGACGAAAATAGCCGTCAAAGTAAGCTGTCCATATTTCGCGAAGCGCTTGTGGCCTCCTCGAAGTTTTTTTTGCCGATTTGAGCGGCCGCGCGTACGCGCGTGGAGCTGAAAACCTCCTTCCATATAAGGGCAAAAATTCAATCCGCGATTCTGATTGGTCGGTTGGGAATTCTAATAATCCCCAGCATAGTTCTGAACATATAGGGGGAAGTTGCACGCTTCTACGTGATAAGCTTCTGATTATGTTTCTTCGCTGTTTTCGTCGCAATTAGCAAGTTTATACCATATGTTATTAAACCTCATTGTTATAAGATAATCCTAGTTACGTAACTTACGCTATAAAATATTTGATTTACAATTACCTTTGTTTCAAATTAGTCTGTATTTAGTATTAGTAAAACGACTGTATGGAGTATTGTCATTGTAATTTGTGTAGGCTTTTAGTATATAAGTAACGCGTAAACAATTTTTGATTTGTTCGGAAAAAGAAAGTCGAAAAAGCAGAAAGTTTTATCAAGTCGGACTAAAGATAGAAGTTGAGAGAAGAGAAAACACGCGATTCACCGCCAAGAATCATTGGCAGGGGCTTCCTTTACTAATCCAAGGAAAAAAACTCATTTTTCCAGAGGGAGTTTACGTGGAGAGGGCGTAAAGTTAACGAGGAGCGGACGTAAAGTTAACGTGGAGAGGACGAAGGGCCAACGTAGAGCGGACGTAAAGCTAATGTAGAGCGGACGTAAAGCTAATGGGCGGTGAACGTTTTTACTGCCTGGCAGAATACGAGAATGAACAAAAAAGATCAGTTGGAACGGATTTGAGTCAACCAATGTCGAGGATCTGTCAGTCCCGCTGGAGCACATGTCCGCAAACAGTTTAAACTTCTGGCTCAGCAAATTCATTTGTGAAGTGGCGAAGCAAACCGGGGAACGCTACCGTCATAAGAAGCTGTACCTACTTGTTTGCGGCATTAATCGCCATTTGGGAAATGTATAGGGGAAAATGGCGTTTAACATACTGGAGAAAAGTGATAGGAAGTAAAACGACTTTCTTTGAAGCAATATTTCATCACATTTTGTGTTTATTTGTATGTTCCGAGAGTAAAGTTGACGGGTAAATGAAATTAAATTCTATGACGAAAATATGTCCATTGTGTTTTTTATGTTAATCAGTACAGATCTGTATCAAAAGTTAATGCATACTAATTAGCTGAGCAGGAGTCTGTATCAAAAGTTAATGCATACTAGTTAGCTGAGCAGGAGTCTGTATCAAAAGTTAATTCTACTGTTTAATAATTCATCAACCCCAGCCTTTCCCTGCTACCTATTCAATCCCTCCCCGTGCTTTAAGACAGTTGATAAGTATTGGGGTTTACAGTTGTGCACATGTGATCTGAATACTGTGCTGGGATTGGTTTTCACTCTCATGAATAATTAATGAATTTTACAATTAAGATTAAAACTTCGCGGATGTTTTTCATAATTTATTTAATACAATGCGTTCCTATCCCCCATCATCGTCGCTTTCATTTTCGTCTTCATCAATGTCATCATCGTCAATTTCGTTTTCCTCCTACTCATCATCTTCTTTGTCCAAGTCAGGGTCACTGCACGCAAAACAAAAATTAATATAGCTCTTCATACAAGAGTCATCAAAGTAGAACGACCTTTTGTAGAGGTCCAGCCTGTTAGTGTACTGATCATAAGAGCCACCGTGTCGATTTGTGAGCGTCACTTGTTTCATCCTAGATCCTGATTTTAACCTTATTCTCAGAGTCCGCGTTACTCAAGAACAGCGGCCGGGAAACGACGAACTTTCTTGTTCCCAAACCCTTAGGAGCCTTTAATAGGACTCGATACAAGATTGCCTTTTTACCGTGTAACGCTTGATCTGGATCGAGATTGACCTATACATTTGGTTCGATCGACTGAATTAAATTGTTGGACGTGAGCAGACAAAAAATAATAACAAAAAAGAGGCCGAATTATAACACCGTTCCTATTGAAAGGTTCTTTGCACATAAACAATGGGTTTTCATTTTGGCCCAGCTTGACCTCGGCAGTAGATAACTTACATGTCTGACACATATACATACATCCAAAGTCAAATCCAAATCCTTATCAAAGCGTTTCCTTTAATAAGTGCGAGCGACCCTAAATTCGCACCCAGTTGCACAGGCTTTTATGCATTTTGTATATACATGCCCCTCACACACTATCTTTGCTTGATTAATCGACAGAATGACAGACGCTTTGAAAAATAACAGTCGCGTCGGCATAACCTCGGGGTTAATTTTAGATATTTATGCAAAGGTAAACAAAAGGTTTCTGGTCGCGTAACCAACATTTCTTAGAATTTGTGAGGAGGACCCTGGGAACGAGGTTGGAATTTGTGTTGCATTTGTTGTTGTTTGTTGCACGTCGAGTCGAATGAAACCAAAATAACACCCACTTCTCAGAGAAGAAACGTTCAATCCACCGTTAAAATGTCTACGATTGAGTACAATTCTCTTCTTTTTCAAATAAGCCGAAGACTGGATGAGCTCAATGTACTTGAACAATTAGTTTTTATGTGCAGAGACTATCTGGCGTCTGGCAGCGAAGATATTAACATTCATGGCGTGATGTCGTTGTTTAAAGCACTGGAAGATCGCAACTACTTAGGAACTGATCGTCTTGCGGTTATGAAAAGCCTCCTAAAAAATGTTAAAGAGTGGGCTTTGTTTGGGAAAGTAAAAAAGTTCGAGAGCAAAAGAAAAGAATACAAAGATTTGCTTGAGAAGAGCATTCGAGTACTCGACGAGATCAATGATCTGGAACGACTGATCTCGATTTGCAGAGTGGAGATTCCGGAAGAAAGTCTAGGAAACATTCACGATGTTCGCTCACTTTTTAAAGAGTTGGAGAACAGTAGCTGTCTGGATATTGACTGCCTTGAAATCTTGAAGGAAATTTTGAATGAAACGGAAAAACAAGATCTTCTTAAAGAAGTTGAGGAGTTCGAGGAACGAAGAAATCGGGAAGATGAGTTTGAAAGTCGAAAAGGTATTTTTGTTAGCTGAGTTTGTTTGAAATGATTCGTTAGTCATGTTTCCACACACGTGAATTTGAGCATAAAGTATGCAGTTTGTAACTTTCCATCGATCTGTTATGTTTCAGCACAAGCATCTGCAATTATGTCGTCGGTTGGCAGTACACTGATAGGAGGTAAGATACATGTGGTCGAAGTTTTCATTTTGCTTCCTTGGCTTACATTACAAAGTGCTCGCGTGGTCATGAAGTATATCTACCATAGCTCGTAGCTAGAAGGTGCCATGAAATTCACATCCATGTGGATATTCAAAACAGGCCCACTGGAACATAAAAAAACTCCTCCAATTTCAAGAAACACGAGAAACTGAAGAATAGACAATGCACCCTTCTCCAAACAAAA
Organism: Dendrophyllia cribrosa; assembly: GCA_024195265.1. Classification (NCBI taxonomy): domain Eukaryota; kingdom Metazoa; phylum Cnidaria; class Anthozoa; order Scleractinia; family Dendrophylliidae; genus Dendrophyllia; species Dendrophyllia cribrosa. The sequence continues at coordinate 1,746,363 of JAJLRJ010000007.1, forward strand.
TGGTGGCTGCAAACTCAAACAGCTTAAAGTTAAACTCAGCAGAAAATCGATACGAGCGTCGGAAAGAGCACCTTTACTTTTGTAATCGTACGAAGATTAATTAAGTCGGGTATTATTTCAGCCGAGAAAATGTACGTTCAAATTGACAAATTTACAGATATGTGTATGGTTGCAGGGCCTGATACAAACGTCTGTAAATTGAGGAATTTTCAGATCGTAATTCCTGAAATAAATTTTGGTATATTGCCTTGAACATTTATTCTTTTTACTATTTATGCCAAGCTCTTCCGTTCTGGGGTATATTAATCCTACATATTGACTTTAAATTTCGGTCACCATGGCATTTTGGTGTTGGAAAAGGGTCTATTCCATTTTACACTAAATGCATATTAATATATCATTGTAGAGAAATGTTTTCCCTGGTGGAAGGTGCGCCCTCTGACCATTATGATCAGAAAAGCAATTTTGCTGCATCACAAACTACTTTATTCTGTTTGTATTTTTAGTCCTGAACATAAAGACTGTTTTCAAACTGTGTATGATTGACAAACGCCTGTAAATTGAGGAATTTTCAGATCGTAATTCCTGAAATACATTTTGGAATATTGCCTTGAACTTTTATTCGTTTTACTATTTACGCCAAGGTCTTTCGTTCTGGGATATATTAATCCTACATATTGACTTCAAATTTCGGTCATCATGGCATTTCGGTGTTGGAAAAGGGTCTATTCCATTTTACACTAAATGCATATTAATATAATTATCATTGTAGAGAAATGATTTCCCTGGTGGAAGGTAAACTCTCTGACCATTATGATCAGCAGAAAAGCAATTTTGGTGCATCACTAACTATCTTATTCTGTTTGTATTTTTAGTCCTGAACATAAAGATTGTTTTCAACTGTGTACAGTGTATGATTGCAGGGGTACTGACAAACACCTGTAAATTGAGGAATTTTCAGATCATAATTCCTGGAAAAAAAATTAGTTTTTTTGCCTTGAACATTAATTCTTTTTACTATTTATGCCAAACTCTTTCGTTCTGGGGTATTTAATCCTACAGATTAACTTTAAATTTAGGTCGCCATGGCGTTTTGGTGTTGGAAAAGGGTATATTCCATATTAATATATCATTGTAGGGAAATGTTTTTCCTGGTGGAAGGTGCACCCTCTGCCAATATGATCAGAAAAGCCATTTTGCTGCATCACCAACTACCTTATTCTGTTTTTTTTTTTTATAGTCCTGAACATAAAGACTGTTTTCAAAGTGGTCGCAGGTGGTATGATAATAGTTTCCACCCTGGATGTAATAGGTCGTGGGTCCACATTTGACCACCGCATCGCTGCAGTTGACAGCTGTGTGCTTCCTGCTAGCACTAAGCTCCTTGCAATAACCGATGGTTGTGTGTGCCTCACAGTCCAAGCATTAAATCTTACGGCTGTCAACACCTTGTGGAGTATGTATTAGGATGGGACGCTCAAGGAACGCCTGCAAACCTTCTTTGTCACTAATGAAATAAGAGAACTCGCTGGTGGAGAGGACGTGGAAGTGATTGTAACCATCGAGGAACAAGAATACGAGAAAGCCTGTACTGATCTGACCAAAAGCGGACTAGGTATTATTATTTTCACCTTCATTTTGATTGGCTGAAAGTTAACTCCAAAATGGTATGCACATCTATAGTGCTTTTCAGTATGGCTCTGCATAACTTATGCGTATGATAGCTTTAATTTGTGCATTTTTTGTGTGCAGGGGTCAATTTAATAAAACTTTTACACTTGTAATTTACAGGTGTAGCTGTTATTTTCAACCTCTGAAACAATGGCTATGCTTGTAAATTACACTTGTAAAAGTTTTATTAAATTGACCCCAGGTTTGCTTACTTTTTCTGCTTTTTCACCGTGATTTATTAATAATTGTGGACCCAGCAAGGAAGGTTTAACGACCAACCGTTAGGATTAGTCCAGCTAGCAGTCTCCTTTTACGTTGTTTGGGGCAGGAAGAAAGGAAAAGGAGACTCTGCTTGCGGGGAAAGAGCGTCGCATCGGCTGGTATCGCAAAGTCATGTGTTTGAAGGCCCGTTCAAGCCTGAATTTTTTTCTTCACTGCGAGGATAAAATTTCACTTGTTTGTTTCGTCCGTATTTCACATACTGTATTTGATTATTTCATATATTCACATTTCTTTGACAAAACGGTATTACCGTCCACTAAATCCCTAGTGAAACCGACGCAACAGTTAAACGAATACACAGCAACAGTGCTGTGCTGATGCAAGATGTTCACTTTGTGTTGTTTTGATAGTAAACACGACAGGAACGAACCAACAAGAAGTGCCACTGAGATCCGAGATTCCACAGCTTTAATAAAAAAAAACAATACCCGAGAACGACTCTCTGTTTACTGATCTTTTCTTTTTATTGCATGGTGTGATGTTCAATGTGGTGTCCAATGGGATTTTTACCGACTAAATAAATGTAGATGAAGATGTAGAATATTACTCCACTATGGTTATAAATGTGAAAGAATGTCTTTAATTAAAAGCCAATCAACGCTAGGCTTAAACAACTGACGCCTGTTGAGAAAAAGGCTGAATTAAGCCAGTAAGTACAGTATTTTTATTTTGGTAGGTATTGATGTTTGGGAAAAGAAGCAGCCCATGAAATTGCAGCGGAGAAATTCCGATTCTAATCTATACTGCAAAGCACAAGATAGTGAAGCAACAAGAATCATCCAACCAGAACAGCTGCAACCTGTAACGAAGCAGAACAAATATATTGATCCCGAAAGACTAGCGTACGTCCAGAGTTATTTGGAAAAAGCCGAGGATGCCGAGAGTATGACGACAGAAACGAGTGACAGCGGAATGCCCGGAACACATGGCGCACCATCTGAACTTGGAATGGAAGAAACAAGAGGTAAATAAAATGTTTTTTTTTTCAACGTATCGGGATATTCTTTTTATGAACGCAAAACTTTTAATTTCCTTTGATGCGAAAACCCTAGGTTTCATTTCTAGAAAAAGAACTTATAATAACGAGAAAAATGAAATCTGAATATCTGTAAGCGACCAATGTCTTACAAATAGACATTTTATGGAAACTTTTGTTTGGCTACCCCGAAATTCTTATCATCCATACAGGGACCTTTAGAGAACGCATTCGCATGCTTTAGATTAACTTGTGTCGCACCAATTTTGTTCGTAGAGTACCTTTTTCTACAGACATATGCAAGGGCTCCGCTGACTACTGATTTTAAGACGCAGTCTCCCTTAGATCCTCATATTGATTTTTGCTCCGGAAATAGATTTCGCTTATAATTTTTCTGTTAACTTCTATTGGCAAGTAAGTCACAAATATGAAATTAGATCGGAGAAATTCTGCTTTATAAAAATTTTCTGCCGTAAACTTTCCGCGCCCCCTACTGTCTTCGAAACTCAGTGATGAGATCGTGAATTTTGCCAAAACTACAGCTATTCGCTCTCGACAAAATAGCTCACTTGAAACCTTCAAATTTGCTAGCTATAAACAGTGACCCTTTATCTTAATAATCAGACGAATTGTAATCATAAACACTAATTAGTATAACAAAACCGAGGATACAAAGTTTATCCATTTTGGGCACTTATCACAACATGCGATTTGACCCAAATTCAGAGTAAAAAATCTCAAAAGTGGTTCGTACTCACAGGCTTTCCTGTATATCAAGGGAAAGTTCCATCTATCGGCTACTAAAATCTGTTAAAACATTTGGCCGTCATCCAGTTGTTGGTCCGCAAGTGAGTGCTGAATTTGTGTTACTCAGCTAAACACGGCCATTTCCATCGGACATTTGGTGAACGAATGCCAGTAATAAAACACGAAATACGTTTCTCTTCACCATATAGTTTATCCAGGCACGAAGATCAAAGTTTCTCAACCAATGTCATCTGAATGGAATCGCTGGATGCGTTTCATTAAAGCAGTCATACAGCAAAATATTTCTGCTGTCGGCGAAGGGAATTCGCAGTCCGCCATGCTTTCCTAAACCGCTGGCCAGTTTTTTTGTCGGCTCACGAACCATATGTTTAGGTTTTGCGGCAAGATCAGAACACTCGGCGATCCTGTTTTCCAGTTTTTCTATAAGTTGTATTTTCTGTCTTTTGACTTAAAAGAAATTTCAAAATGATTGTAGATTGATTTCAACATTTCCATTCAAAATTTCCTTCGTTTATGTTGCGTCCTAAAGTCTGTAACAAAGCCAAGATATCTTTTCTTGTATGACCATTGGTAGGTCAAGAAACAACCAATATAGCTAGAATTTGTTCAATTGACGGTAAATTAGCACAATTTGTCCCACATTTTGATGCAACATAAGCAAGTTATCATCCTTTATAGAAATCGGCAGATATTTTTCCTAGGCCGCTGACCACATACATCGCAATGGAGCATACCTACAATAAACAAACAATAACCATGGTGAGCACACCGAATAGGCCGATTGTATGTTTATTTTATGGAAGTGGGAAAATAACATGCGGAGAATCACGAGGAAAAGAAGAAATGGTTCCCCTTATTCAGTGGGTATTTCCAATGTAACAAATCATTTAAAGAGTTGTCACCTTTCGCGCGCGAAAGTGACGGAATACGAATTGATACTAGCTAGGGCGGGAAAGTTCAATCTTGCATTGGACTGGACTAAAGAAGTTAACAATCTGTACGAAACACCGTCAGAATCTAGGGCAATATTGGCGACCTCTGAAGATAGGTCAGTATCCTAATCACGAAGGAAGGAAAATTTCCTTGCACTGTAAGAATCCCGTGAACAGATGATGTTTATTACACCTGTACAAGTTGGGTCGCGTAAGCACTTTTTTTTTTCAGTTGTGCAAAGTTTCCTGTTTTTCAGTTTCTAAAAGAGGCTTTTAAAACGTAAAGAAAAAATATATAAAAGTTTTGAATAAAATCGGGCCGCACAAAATTGGTCGTGTTAACCATCTTCTATTCCAACAATATTTGAGAATGTCACGTAACGCAATGGATTAAAGAGATAAATGTTGTTAGGGGTCTGATTCTTTAGTTAGTAAAGTGTTTCGAAAAAACAATTGAAAGCAATTTGATGCTGGTGAAGAATCAGGATGTAAAGCTGATCCTCAGCAAGTTGCTATCGACATGAGAAATATCCGGACGGAAGATAACAAACGATTGTTCTCGAGAGATGAGTGGCTGTCAAGACAGCAGGTCCAATTCTACTTTTCAAGACTATCCGTGCCAAAGAGAAAGCAAACTAACTCGTCATCTTCCCGTCAAACAACTATAGATGAATTGGAAGACGTGGTGCACGAAGAAGATTGGTTGCAGCAGGTGGACGAGGTTTACGAAAAACTATCTGTCCAACATCCAATCTACTACGATGCGTATAATCTTTGTGACTTGCGTTAAAAAACAAGCTTGGTTCCTTACATGTAATATGGAAATGTTAAAAACAACTGCCAATCTTTAAGTCGAAAGACAGAAAAATACATACTTATTGAAAAACTGGAAAACATGATCGCCGAGCCGAGTGTTCTGATCTTGCAGTAAACCTAAACATATGGTTCGTGAGCCGACAAAAAAACTGGCCAGCGGTTTAGGAAAACATCGATGGCGGACTGCGAATTCCCTTCGCCGACAACAGAAATATTTTGCTGTATGACTGCTTTAATGAAACGCATCCAGCGATTCCATTCAGATGACATTGGTTGAGAAACTTTGATCTTCGTGCCTGGATAAACTATATGGTGAAGAGAAACGTATTTCGTGCTTTATTACTGGCATTCGTTCACCAAATGTCCGATGGAAATATGGCCGTGTTTAGCTGAGTAACACAAGTTCAGCACTCACTTGCAGACCAACAACTGGATGACGGCCAAATGTTTTAACATATTTTAGTAGCCGATAGATGGAACTTTCCCTTGATATACAGGAAAGCCTGTGAGTACGAACCACTTTTGAGATTTTTTACTCTGAATTTGGGTCAAATCGCATGTTGTGATAAGTGCCCAAAATGGATAAACTTTGTATCCTCGGTTTTGTTATACTAATTAGTGTTTATGATTACAATTCGTCTGATTATTAAGATAAAGGGTCACTGTTTATAGCTAGCAAATTTGAAGGTTTCAAGTGAACTATTTTGTCGAGAGCGAATAGCTGTAATTTTGGCAAAATTCACGATCTCATCACTGAGTTTCGAAGACAGTAGGGGGCGCGGAAAGTTTACGGCAGAAAATTTTTATAAAGCAGAATTTCTCCGATCTAATTTCATATTTGTGACTTACTTGCCAATAGAAGTTAACAGAAAAATTATGAGCGAAAATTATTTCCGGAGCAAAAATCAATATGAGGATCTAAGGGAGACTGCTTCTTAAATTTGCTTTTGATCTATTACTTTTGATCTATTGTGACGTAGTAATAGCTCGCCTCCTACTCATATCGAAAGCTAAAGAGCTTTTTGGGACTGTTGCTGTGTTCACCCCAGTACTGAAACATGTTTAGAGTAAACATATGGAAACGAAATAGTTTTCCTCTTAACATATTCACATTTAATAATGTTTATTTTAAACACGTTTCATGCCTACGCCTGGTTACTTCGATTTCGATTTACTTACTTCGACTGGAATGGAACTGAAGCACTGAAGCGGAAAAAAAAACAGTTCGAACCTGCTGTTGTGTTATTTTTTGGTCTAATCTCCTTGTCAAGTCTTTCAGGAACGAAGGGCCTCACAGCGTTTAGCGAGGAGACAACGTTTGCCCTATCTTTGGTGCAAGATATTCATGGTCTAAAACAAGCGCAGCAATTTATAGCGCTTAGAATCTTTCGAGCACTCAATTCCTCTGTTCTATCGGCCTCCTTACCTAATTTAACTGAGTATTTCATCTGATTTTGATCAAAACTACCACACTCTCAGAACAAATATATTTTGATCATGTTTTGCGCAATAAACCGCGTGATGTAAGCACTGTTTATACTGAAACATGTTTCATTCGTGGTCAGACTAAACATCTTTCGGCCTAGTGTGAACGCAGTATGACTATTAGGGAAAGTGGTTGTTTGATGAATGCCGGCAAAGGGTTGATTGTATTTTACTTCTGTCAGACTTTTGCTTTAAAATATGCTTAGCTGTTCCAGAGTTTTCTGTTTTTAGAATAAGATGCAGGATAAATATTTTAAAGTTAATCACTAAAAGACCTCTTCTGTTTTATTTCATATTTTTAGAATCCACTTATAATCCACTTTGCTTGAAAGATCTAAGCGAAGAAATGGTGGCGGAACTGACAGGCCGACTTAAAAGTGACCCAGTTGCTCAGGAACGATTTCATCAGGCGTTTGGTTTCGATCCTAAGAAAATTCTTGATCCCAGAGGACTAACAGAAATCGGTAAATTGTTTCCCTACACTCCAGTTAAGCTGTTGAAAGATGCTTTTGAAGCATTACAGCTATATGATCTTGTTGAGTTATTGGCCGAAAAAGAAAAACGACGGGTACTTCGCCCTTCTCTCCCACTCAAAGAAATGGGAAACATCCCAAATGCACGTAATCGTCCGTCAGTGTTTTACAGTAAGGTGGAAGTTTTGATTATCAGCAACAGCAGAAATACAACTGCAGGCAATATAACTACTGCAATTGAATCATTTTTTAAATCTTTAAATTCAGAGAGCAAAATAACTTTAATATCAGCAAAGTCAACTAGGAGGAAAATTGATGCTCTGAGAAAATTAAAGACAACTGTAAAGAAAAGTCAGGTAAAAGAAAAAGAGCTGGAAAAAGCAAGCGAAGAACTAGAATCAATTCGTGCCAGGTACTCAAGGCTGAAGGTAGACATAGAAGAAAAAAGCCAAGAACACTTGAAAAACACCGCTGGGAAACCTACTGAAGAAGAGATAAAACAGCAGACGAAAGAACCTCAGAAGGACAAGGCGAAACTTCAAATTGCTGTTTCAACAGTTATGGACAAGTGGCTACACAATGAGGGTTGGTTGAATTTAAAACGTATAGTAACAATTAACAATTATTGTATGGCCTTAAGAGAGTGTCCACCAGAAAACCAGGCAGGACCAGGCAGGAGGTGATAATACTCAAATCACCGATTTCGCTCAAACTTGGCACAAAGGTTGAGGGTCATGAGTACCATGTACCAAAATATAAGGTCAAAATTTTTTATTCTCTCTGAGTTGTAGGGTCCCCCCCCCCCGAAAAATGGCCATTTGGCACAAATATATGCATATTAATTAGCTAAATTTAGTCGAGTGGTTAGACAACAAAAATAGCAGCCTGGGAATAAAAACTACTAAATCGTATTCTATATTGATCAGTCTTGTAGCAAAATGTGTTATTGGAATCGGTTGCTTTGTTTTGCTGCTTTCCCAAAACCGAAAGTGAAGGGCATGTTTGGTCATTTTCACGAGACGCCAAAATTAGGTCATTTTAGATCTTAATATCTCCAATGGGCAACAAGTTAACAACGTAGTTTTAATACTAGAAGTAAGAAGTATCTTTATGCTTTCGAAAAATATAATAAAATTTTTGGGCAACTAAATAGCTTTTTAGTATGAAGGAATTTTTTAACCTCACTCAACGATTTCTGGCGATTTCATCAAACTTCGGTAATTAAAAAAAGTGGTTTAATTTAAATGAAATTACAAGAAAAGACAGCAAATGTTCAGCTAAGCATCATTCTGCTTAAAACAATGCTAGAATTAACAAGAAAAGCTTTTTGAAGCTCGTTTCATGAAGTTTGTAAATGAGGGTTTCTGTCTTTTATACTTCATTTTCAATGCAAAAAAAAAAAACAATGGGACACTTCTCTCTGATCTACAATAACTCTGAATTTTACTTTCAGGCACAATAAGGGACACAAAAAAGACAAAGGCTGATACATACATGCCATTTAAGTGCTTCAGACGCTTTGTTAGGGTCCATTGCGATCCGGCCAAATCCAGTATATTTTTTTAAAATCAGCTCTTCGTCGATATTAATTTATCGTGCAGTTCATCGCTGTTGACTTTGCTATGAGAATATTCATTGCTACCTTGTTGTAATAGCTCCAGTTTATGCCAGTAAGAGTGAGACAAATAAGTTATAAAACCACGGGAGAACCATAAACGCCATCGAAAACTGTCAACATAATGTTTGGAAAACATTCTTCGCCGGCGTCGCCCTTTTGAAGTTAAATTTTTGAGCCTGCGTTGTGGTCAGTATGGACAACGGACTACAGAATTACCGGATCGACGGACAACTCGTACCGACCAAGGACTACGCATAATATAACGGATAACTTGGTGTAAAACGCATACAGGATATAAGATTTGGATTGGTTAAATTTTACAGTCGATTTTCAAACATTGATTATTTAGAACTGCAGAAAGCAGTCCATAACTTTAATAAGATTTGTGACCAGAAAATTCAATACTAAAGAGTCTGGAAAATCGAATGATTCCTTGACAGCTCTAAAATAATTCGACTTTTGTCTTGTGTTTCTCGTTGCTTCTTTGTTTTTTTTGCTTTCATTTTGGTTTGTGGGTGAAACAAAGTACGAGCCCTTGGTGGATCCAGATTAGCTCATAAGGTTGGAGACACAAGTAAACATTCTCTGCCATTTTGAATGCCGCAGTTAACGAAAGTCAGCGCAACAAAATACTAGTTCAAAATCGGCTTGTGATTAGGTTTCTACATTTTGTATAAATTAATATATATGCTTATCCTGATTGTGGCATTAGGCCATGAAAAGACACCCCGTTTAAGACAAAAAGTGATGGAATCGAGACCACATTAAGAGACAAGAACCATTTGTAGTGAAGTACCCTATCGGGCCGTACGTCTCCGTTAAGGCCAGGTAAGGGATCGGTAGAAAAGTTATACTACAACTATGTTACTACATAATATTTAAAAGCATCTAGTTAGTTAACAACTATTCACCGAAGTGGAGGTAGGTAGTGGTGGATATTACCGAACCGCGAAGCGGCGAGGTAAATATCCACCACTACCCACCTACACTGAGGTGAATAGTTGTTTTAGTATATACTGAAACAGTGAGATCATATAACGAAAATGATGCTTTTTAACTCATTTATTCCTGTCAACGATTACAATTTTCGCGCGCAAATTGCTGGGAGGTGAATAGCACTTGCTATTCCGAGTTTCAGTAGCTAATCAGAGCGCGCCAACAATGCTATCCACTGTTTCAGTTTTCACTAATTACAGTTATCCTCTGAGTTACAGAGTTAGTTATATTTAAAAAGAATTCAAAACCTTTAGGATCTCATTCTTACCTAGCCTGCAAAAACAGCCGCCTCTCATCGCTCCCGGCCGCTCGGGGCGTTCGCGCGAGAGAGCGAACGCCCCTAGCGGCCGGGAGCGATGAGAGGCGGCTGTATTCGCAGGCTACTCCTTACCTGTATATTATTTACTGCGCATAAGACATGATGGGCTCAAATCAAACCTTCAGGCATGGAAACAGATAACTTGTTAGGTCGATTGCCTTTTGAATGATTTGTCGAAAATCTTCTTCTTATTACTCTATACTCGAAACTAATCCAAGTGCAACCAAAAAAAGAAATGAAACGTTTTATGCCATGAATTTCAAAACGTTTGTAAAAATTACCCTCTGACGTACACGCATACTTTTACCCCCACCGTGGTACAAGGGCGCGGGGGTTGATTGCAACTCCTCCCTTGGGTGTTTGCGCTTTTACAATATTTCGGAAATATTTTATCTATAATAGATAGCCTGTGATGTGCTCTACTAAAAATTTGAATTTATAGGGAAAAATGCGAAAATTGCTAGAGTTGTAAAATATGAAACATTAAACATTTTCTACTTTTGGTAGCAAAAGACAAACAAAAGATAACTGTCATCAAGGAATCATCTGATTTCCCAGACTCTTTGGTATTGATTTTAACCAGTCACAAATCTTTATTTCTAAAGTTCGAAAAAATCAATGTTTGAAAATCGACTGTAAAAAATTATCCAGTCCATTAAAGCACGATTAAAGCTAACCCAGGATTAGCGTCAATTTTGAATCCAGTTAAGGCGGCTGAACACAGTTTGCGCGCGCTCTTCAATTTCAGCTGCCTACGTGTGTCAGCGCGCGCACAGTTTTAAGAAAAACAAACGTGGCGCCTGTTCAGCGATCATTTTATTTTGCTCAGCGTGGATCGCGAAAGTGCTGTTTTTCGTCTTAAAATCAAACAATTTGTTGTTCGTAAAAATGTTTGTTGAATCAATAGATAATTTATAGAACCATTGAAAAAATACACTGCTTTTTTGGGTCGTTTTTGTCTTTGGATCGAGAACCCAGTCAAATGCAACGCATGCGCAGTCGACCAAAAAATTGTGACTGGATGTTTCAGCGACTTTCCTCGGAAACCACTCATTAGAATTTCACGAAATTTGGCAGAGCAATAGTTCCGAATATGCCGAACTCACTTGCTATCAAATATTTTTCGTAAGCATAAAGATACTTCTTACTTCTAGTATTAAAACTACGTTGTTAGCTTGTTGCCCATTGGAGATATTAAGATCTAAAATGACCTAATTTTGGCGTCTCGTGAAAATGACCAAACATGCCCTTCACTTTCGGTATTGGGAAAGCAGCAAATCAAAGCAACCGATTCCAATAACACATTTTGCTACAAGACTGATCAATATAGAATACGATTTAGTAGTTTTTATTCCCAGGCTGCTATTTTTGTTGTCTTACCACTCGACTAAATTTAGCTAATTAATATGCATAAATTTGTGCCAAATGGCCATTTTTCGGGGGGGGACCCTACAACTCAGAGAGAATAAAAAATTTGACCTTATATTTTGGTACATGTATCTACTCATGACCCTCAACCTTTGTGCCAAGTTTGAGCGAAATCGGTGATTTGAGTATTATCACCTCCTGCCTGGTCCTATGGTGGACACTCTCTTAAACTGCCAGTTCCATCCGATCAAGGGAAAACATTTTTTTTTTCGGCCGGACTTTTCGCATTTGCACGGCCGCCATAAATTTGCATGTTCCTGAAGTTTCAAAAGATAGCCAGCGAAAGTAGCGTCAGTGACTCAAACATTCCTGTCTTTGGAGTTGTTGTTTTGCAGGGAGCGGCAAAGAAATGTCAAAAGCACGTGCAGAGGTATTGTTTTGTTCCGCTATCGCTGCCCAATTCGTCGTGAGTGATTGAATTATTGTTATTGTGAGAGAGGAATTTTGAGTCTCTGACATCACTTTTTCTGGCTATCTTTTGGAACTTCAGGAATATGCAAATTTAATGGTTGCCGTGCAAGTCCAAAACGTACGGCCGAAAACAACTGTTTTCCATTGATCGGATTGAAAACCGGTTTAGACATGTTTACTAAATACATTATTTCCTTCCGAAAAATGCACAAACAAACGAAATTTAAAAATTTGATCAAACTGGCACTTTAAGGAAACTTGTTAATCGGGTCCACTATTTGTTTCCTCTCTAGATAAGAAGTCTACCCTTTTTGCGGTTCTTGAATCTCAAACTGGCGCGCACAACCCCTTTATGAAGGAGATAAATGACATAATAAAAGAGTGTTTGTTACAGAAATTGGCACTCATTCCAGATGCTACGAAGTTAGTGGTTACCTCGGCGGAGTCGCAAATTGAGGTAATTCCTGAAGCACTTCAAGTGGCGTATACTGGAAATTGTGAGATTTTTACGTCCACAATGCTGGAGCTTCTGTCCAAGCGCTGCCAAACACTTGACCTCATTTCAGTTATGCATGAATTAGGAAGGACTTTGAACTTCAAGAAAGCCGGTCACTTTTCAAGGTTGACTTTCACGCGTCCAGCCGTTACATGTACAATTCATGATAGTCTGTCATGTCTCCCAAGACTTCACAAGAAGGAAGAAAATTCCAACCCTTCCTCCAATCCTCCTACATGAAAAAGGTATAAATGGATTGGGTGCGGGGCACCCTTACGGCTAGTTAGAATTAAGAAATACTTATTTGTCATCTTTTTATAATTGGCAACCATACTTTTAGTGACTTGATTGAAGTTCCCAGATTCGTTTCCGGTGAAGCACAAAACTGCGTTTGGTGTTCTTACTTTTAAATATCTTTAAAGTGACAAACGGGCAGATTCAGACTCCCCAGTCTGAACGGGTTTATTACTCTTCCAATGTCAAATTTGTTCAATATCGTTAAAAACTGAAGAGATGTCAAACATTAATAACATGTTAGTTCTTTAGTAAAAATACTAACTTCAATGGCGTTAAAACAACCCAAAAAGGAGCCGGTTTTTTGACTGATATAATTAGCATAATTATTACACAAAGCCTGTTAACATGTTTCTTGCTAAAAGAACCACGTATGCGGCGAAGGTGGAAAGAACAAATAGTCCACTGATTGAAGTAGTCATCGCCTTCTTGTTCGTTGTGCCTTAACACTAGCGTCAGAATTTCCAAATAACTCAGTCTGTGTGCGGGCTCCTATAGGTGGTTTGCAATCAATCTCTAGAGACATAGATAACAATAGTGAAACGAACAAATGCTGGTGGACGAACAAAAGGAGCTAATGAGAGAACTATTGTTTATGTCCACCAGCATAGCGGCGATGACGTAACATGAAAACCACCTATATGCAATTGTAGTGATTAGGACAGTGATTACTTGCCTGGGTTTCATATGTTTTGAAGGGCCACTGTTAATCTTTGTTCAATACAATGGAACACTGGCTGAATTAAATGGCCTCAGATTAGATGCATGCCGCACGAGCGTATGCTAAAGTGCCAGCTCCGGATCAAATTTTTGAATTTCGCTTACATAAAAATTTAATGGCGGCCGTGCGAATGCGAAAAGTACTACCGAAAAAGACCGTTTTCTCTTGAACGGATTGAAAAACAGTTTGGACAGGTAACTAAAAAACATGATTTCCTTCCGAAAAATACACAAAAGTGACATTTAAAAATTAATCGAACTGGCACTTTAAGGAACTATAAAGAAGATATCTGCTGGCGGTCACTTGTCGCGTTATCTACCTGTCAAACCAGTGAACGCGTGCATGTTTATCCTGTAAGAAAAAAAAATCAATTTTCTCTGTGCAGGTGTAAAACAGAAAGACTCCGTAAGAGCTTCTTTCCAGCCATAATCAGACATATCAGTCATTTTTTATAGGAATGCAGTAAGTATATTTCCTTTTTATTAATAATCAATTTATATAAGTATCGCCCTATTATTGGATATCAATATTGCTCAGGGGGAGGGGAATTTTATGTAAAACGCATGTTTTTGTCAACAAAGTGCCTAATGCCCAAACCAATTAGCCAAGATTGTAGATGGATTCATCTTGCATCCATTTTAAGTGACCAGTCACGTGTTTTTTGTTTTGTTTTTTGAAGTAATTGTAATCTGAAAAAAAATGAAAAAAAAAACGTTAAAAAAATATGGAGTGACGTTTTGATTATTTGTGTCAAATTTTGAATGAATCTTGTTATTGTTATGATTGTGCATATACACCTAATTAAAGAAACGTTGTCTGAAAAAAAAAGCAAAAAAAAAAAGGTCAATAAGGCTTGTCAACATTGCATTTATTGCTAATTAAGATCTATTCCTTCCTAAACGATTCTCAGAGGATGATTTTAGGCATACTGTGTTATAATAATGTGCAATTTTTCTGACAACACGAGACTTTTTTTTCCATCAAACCATTTAGTCAGTACCGTTCATGGTTCAACCGTTTTACCCGACAACGTTTTTTCAATCAGGTGTATATGAAAGATATCATAAATATATACAAACCATGGGTAAAATAATGAAATTTGACTGGCCTGCCAAAATTAGCTTTTGCTACCTGCAGGCCAGTGTTGTAAGTTGTATAATAACTAACTAATAAAGATTATTGTTGTATATCAAAGTGATCTTGAGAATCAAATTGTAATGCAACTAAAGCATAATTAAAATGTGATAAAATTCACCATTCCACGGGTACATTATGTAGAATTATTTATGGAATGCTGGATCCGTTTATTATGCAATAAAAGAATGAAGAGTTCTCAAGCACTTTATTTTGAATACATTAATATTAATACTAAATCTTGTAGCTACGGTGGTTGCCAAATGACTTAACAAACGTGGTTTTGTTACTTTTGTTGAAAGAAAATACTTACAAGTTTTTGATGAACAGTCTGACTATAGTCAAACAGCGTGCAATAAGAGACACTAAGCATAGTAGAAACTACCACGTGACCGCAATGTTCCCGACTTGTTTCAAATTTGACGTCTACCGTTTGCCTTTGTTTCCAATGCGAGAAGGGCTTCTTTCGCGTTCGAAATAACGCGAGTCAGTAAAAATAAAGTTTTAATATTTTTAATTGTTTTGCTATACTGACAACTGTAGTTTTAACCCCAATGCTGTCTGATAAAATTTAAACATACATTCACTGATTAGAGCGGCAAGCTGACGTTCTCTATTATTAATTAGCAATTTGAAATTCTTAACAAAGGAAAACTGAGTTTGGCAGCCAGTGGTAACACATGTTCAGTGAAGGAAATCAACTAAACAGTATCACTAAATAATGTAGGACCACTGTTGTGGTTAGACAATGAATGTACTGTATATCATTTACAAGGAATAAACTTTGAACCTATCTCTTGTTTCATTGTATTTATTGACTTCTTTGCCCCGGAGGTTTGGGTTGTATTTTGTTTTTGTTTGGTGTAAACCAAAACAAAGTCAAAGGAAAATTTGCTTGGTTGGTTTAGCGGTGAATATTTAAAACGAGAAAAAAGTAGGTTAATAATATTTGCATTAGTACATCTGGTTTAGCACACATATACTTAATAGTTTAAACAGAGCCCTGTTTACTTAACAAAATAAAAATCTGATAATATAAATTAGACGGTACAAGAAAACACTGTAAACAACAAAAACTATAAAACTGGTTAAAACATATCGCTAATTATAAGATTGCAACCTGGCGGGGCGGGCGTAGAAACCACGGACAAAGCTGTCAAAATTAACTCCAAAAATCGTTCGTCGTTTCCATGCCCTGCCCTCCATTTTAAAAGCGGAGAAGGCCCTGGGGACGATGTTGACGAAGATTGTACATTGCGCTTAAGCCGATGGCGATTGGCGATGGTGATTGGCGTTTAAGGTGGCTCGACTGGATTTTTTTGGGGCGATACCCCACAAGTTTGACCATTAACTACGACGCCATTAACAACGCTATGGAAAAACGGTCACCACAGCTGTATCAGATAAAGATGAAAATTTCTTAAGACCAGTGTTATATTAACATCGGAGTTGCCATAGCAACGTAATGACGACATAACGTTTTTTACTTGCCGTCGTATTTCTCGGCATCAGGAGGTTTTTTTTTTCGGTAATCGCTGGAAGCTTGTACCTCCCATAGCCGCCTCGATTATGGCAAAGACTGAACAAATTCTATGAGAGCGTTTTTGAAATTTTTAGGATGAAGCTTTGGGGATTATCAAAACAGTGAAAAACCTACTATCGACATAATTACTCATGTGCGAAGCGGCATGAGTTAAAATTTGCCCTCCGTTTTTCTTTTTTTTTTCTCTTTATTATTAATTTTTGTGTCACGGTTTTGCATGCAAATTTATGCACGTATATTTTAACTTGTGCTCTTCCGGTTCATAGCTTTGTCCTTTACACTTCCTGTTCAGTGACTTCCGGCTACTCTCACTTTCGGTAAAACCACGTTACTGAAGTGTCACGACAGCGTCTCCTACAATCCTACTTACATAACTAATGTTCACGTTAGGTATATATAACACTCAGAATAATCACTGGCTTCATTATGGTACAGCCTTCATTCACAAAACATTCGATGGTAAACAACGTGGTTTGCAGGAACGAAGACTGAATGAAAGGAGTAACTCTTCTTCATGTCGCAAATCTTCTTATCATGGCTTAGATCTCATGTATGTACCCACCACGGTTTTACATTGTATTATCTTTGTTTGTAATCTATTATTTCTGTGTAGTCTATTGTTTAGTCTTTGTGGTGGGTATATACATCAGATCTCTGCCAGAATTAAAAAAAAAAACTTTCTTACGCATGCGCATGAGTATAGGCTGCTTGGAGCCTCTTGTTGGCTAAAAAAATATCTATTAGTATGTTTCGGAAAATTCTTCGGAAAGCAATCGAGCGTTCTGTTGGATGCAAATAATTTTTTTGCTAAAGTTGTGCACGTGCATATGAAACTTGAAAACAATACCCGTGAATAATGGGGACGCCCACTTGTAAACACGAAATCTGCAGGAAAAAATGGTAAATTGGAGGCCCCATTTAATTGGTTTGCATGTTTTCAAGTCCTTGAGACTTGCAGGCCGTATAAATTGATGATTAATCTCGAGATTGTCAAATTGAAAAAAAAATATCACGCGGTTTCCAAATTATCATCACATTTGAAGGCGTAGACTAAATTACATACAAAAATGGCAACAAGAGCAGCTGAACGCACACCAATCAAATCCTTCTTTCTCGCAATCGGCCAAAGCAACCCCCTCACATTTTCACACACGTTCTCAGTGTCACGTATACAATCAACTACATTAAGTCTTTTTTTCTTTTCCCATGTATATATTTCGTTTATTCGCTGTTTTCGTTGTAATTAGCAAGTTTACTACTATTTATTATGTCAGAAGCTCATAACAGAGAAGCAACAACAACAACAACAACATTTAGCTTTATTTGCATGACTGTAGATTTTACAATATTGCAAAAGCTTATAACTAACTAACAAAAGGAAAGAAAACAAAAGTGAATAATTAAATTACATTGGTGACAATTTTATCTCGAGAATCAAAACAAGATGAAATAAATTTAATTAATTGCATGTTTAGAAAGTAAATGGAAGAATTCATTAATTCTATGATCAATTCAGTTACAGGTAAATGGCTAATATTTGGTATAAAAGTTTGTATTTTATTGTAAAAATTATCTCTTATTGTTGCGTATTTTGAACAATAGAAAAGAAAATGGATTTCGTCTTCGATTTCATTTGAACCACAAAACTATTAAAACAATTAACTCGTTTCCGATGCATGCTGGGGATTTTTAGAAAACGCGGGGAGCCAATCAGAATTTACTTCCTAATATGGAGTTCTAAAAGAAGCCTACTTCTACGCACCGTGGAAAAACATTACCGGCAGAGCGAAAAAATTCCCATTTAGATTGCTTGCCGTCTCAGGTTTAACTTAATATATATAGTTAGGCTTAGCCTAACAGCGGCGCCCTCTGAAGACCCTCTGAAGACCCTCTGAACAAGCTTAACTAAGATGAAACTTAACTAATAGGTGAAAGGTCGGAAGCACAAGAATTAAGATTAATATTGACGACCGGGCTATTTTTCAATTTTAGCAATTCTCAAAAACAGTATTACCCGACCGTCTGCACAGTACTTTTAGACCGTACAAAAGTTCACAAAAACAACTTTTTCTCCGTCTAGAATAACTATTACGACTACTGTTAAAAAATACAGTTGTAGCTTGTCAAAAAATGCCTGAGAAACTGATTTGGAAATCAAAATTGCCAAAAATACAAACATATTTGCATACGGCCACGCGAGTGAAGTTAGAACTATAATAAAATTCAAGTCTTGTTTTGTTTACATAAAATCGCTTTTCAACCTATGTAATGAATGAACAAACACATAAAAATGGACAACACAATCTTCTTTCGATAAATTTTATTCAAATCTCCATTAATTTATGTTGAAAAGCAAAACGGAAAACGCGCATCGAGGCCGAGCCGTGTCTTCGATGAAATTCAAGAAATTAATACAACTGAATTTAAGCTACACGTTTAAAAACAATCCTCCAAAACTAACGAGAACACATTAACAAAAAGTCAATCACAGATTGATATCTAGATAAATTTCCATCGAAAAATGTAATTTGTTTTACCTTTAAGTCCCTCCGGCGACTACTGTGCTTGGAAATTCTTTAAATCTCCGCTTTGGTGCTGAAATCCGTAAAACGAACCCATCTCTCGCATTGGTAAAAACGTATATAGTTCCTCGAAGCAAGATTTTATCCCTGAAAGCTCTTTTTTTGCCACTAAAGCGGCTCCTGAGTATCCCTTAATTAGCATCCCTGTCTTGAGTAGCAAACCACGAAAAAATGCAGGAAAATAACGACTTTAATTTAAACCGTTTTCTCCGCTCAGTAAACACAGCAAAACATCAAAGTGTTTTCCCAGCTGACGTGACATTCGGCCGTGTAACCGCGCGAAAAAAAAGCCTCGCTTTGGTTTCAACATGACGTCGTACGCGCATATTTTGCGACGTCATACGCGCCCGCGAGCTAGTCCTCCGCTAAGATCCCGGATGTTGTGTGGCGTCATACGCGCATGCGCGCTAGCCTTGCGCGACACACATCTCCGAAACACGTTTTTGTTGCAGACAGCGCCCGCGAAACATTCCGCTAGCCATGACCATGAAAAATGAGGACATAGGTTCTATGAGTATGGGGCTCCGCAGCCGGGCCTTCGGCTCGGCTAGGCTCCGCTAATACTCCACAGCGATTTGTGTCAACAGCAACATACCAGCAATCAAAATCAGTTAATGAATGAAATACGGTGAAATGATAAAAACACAGAGTTCAAAACTTTAGGACACCTGCATCAAAGAAAGATGAAAATGAAATAAAGGTGCATACAACATGCAGGGTTCTCCAAATCACTTTTATTTAAAAACAAAGACAAGTAGACTCAAATACAATGTAGTTGAATGAATAAATAACTTGTACGCATTTGAAAGGTCATTTCAGATCTTCAACAGCCAGTTTATCATAGTTAAAATTACGCATAACAAATCGTAACTCGAAACAGCTCATGATAGCTTCTGCTCGAAAACAATTAATGATACGAAAACTTCGAAATTCCTCAAGACAACCGCAATTTAGTTTTGTCGAGATGATCAAGACGTACTCCGTGATTTCAGAACCTAAGCGATGCTACATTTACAAACAAAAAATTAACGCAACTCAGTTTTAAAAATAGTACGTTAAATTATTTCTCAAGATACAAATGATCAGAACTTTCTCGTACGAAATCATAAATTCGGAAAACAAGTAGACTCGAGAGCTAAATAAACATGTTTGAAACTTACTGATTTGGTATGCTCATTTCCTCTCAAAAATCGCTTTGAAAAACAATTATAGTATATACAAAGAAAAACCATGGTAAGGATGGGTTGACAAAGTCGGTGAAAGTTTTAAAAAGTGTTGGCTGTTTAAAATACAGCGAACTGAATATTTAATAAACACTACGCCGCCGTTCATATTTAGCAGCATAGAGCGTTGGTGATTCGGGATCACTAAAATAAGGCCCCAAATGCCCGAGTTACGGCCTCACACGAGTCATTGTCATTCCTCGTGTGAGGCCGTAACTCGGGCATTTGGGGCCTTATTTTAGTGATCCCGAATGCACCAACGCTCTAAGCTGCTCACTGGTGAATGCTGGTCCGGCACGAGACCACCCTCAACGGCCAAGCGGGGCATCACCAATTGAAGAAACCCCACCCCTGTATATACCCACCCACATCGCAATGGCACAGAGCCCCGGCACGAGATCACCAATTGAAGAAAATAAAACCCCTGTATATAACATGGCGGCTCAACGTCTTGACTTCAATCCAAGGAACTACGATTACTTCGGTAATTGGTTGCATGGTTATAAGATGAATGTCCCTGATGGCTACCAAATCAAGGACCTCAATTCATTCTTCATAACTAATCGGGCGGCTTTTCTCCAGAAAATTGCACGCGAAGTCACAGAGCTTGGCGGGGTGAAGGTCACTTTGTCATTCGATGTTCGCTTTTCAATGGAAGCCAATGATAGACGACGAGAAATTAATCACTTCTTTTGGAACGTCAATCCACTGATTGTTACAAATCTATATCAGCTTCGAGAGGAGGGCATCCTGGAAGACATTGTGAATGGCTTTGAGGAAGAGATTGCCAGATGGCAGCATTTGGGTTCTGGTTGGGTGATTGAGAACATCAAAACTGTTTACCTTGAGTTCGGGGCATACCATCCTCTACGAGGCGGCACATTTATCCCAACACCATCAAAACTCAGGCCAAAGCAGGCTATCATCAATGTGAAGAACAGAGATAACCAGTGTCTGCGCTGGGCACTGCGATCTGCATTGTTTCCTGTAAATGTTAACACAAACAGAACAGGCAGTTATCCCACTGATGATGGTCTAAACTTCATTGAAATAGATTTTCCAACACCATTGAGCCAGATATCTAAAGTTGAGCGTCAGAACAACCTTCCAATCAACATCTATGGATACAATAACAATAAGGTGGTTGTGATCAGAGTCAGTGAGCTAGAGGATCCCAATCTGCGAAGGATTAATCTGATGATGCTCACAGACACACATACATCGCATTATTGTTACATTAAGAGCATGAGCAGGCTTCTACACAGTGAGTTTAACGTTGGGCGCCGCATGCATCACTGTGACAGGTGCCTCCAAGCCTTTTCTTCAGAAAGGGTTCTCACCGACCACCTCTTCTATTGCAGGGGGGTTAAAGGCAGGCCGATGCGAACTGAAATGCCAAAAGAAGGCGAAAACTTCCTCCACTTCAAGAACTTCCAGAACCAGATGAAGAAGCCTTGGGTCATCTATGCTGACTTTGAAAGCATTGTCGAAAAAGTCCACGGCTGCATACCAGATCCCCAACAGAGCAGCACCACTGCAACATCCGTACATAAACCCTGCGGGTTTTGCATGCTAGCTGTTCGCTCTGATGGAGAGACAAAGGGGCCTTATCTATACAGAGGAGAGGATTCGGTGCCAGTCTTTCTCGACAGCCTTCAACAGCTGGAAGGAGTGATCAGAGACGAGCTGCAATACAAGGTACCACTCTCCATGACAAGAACAGACTGGACAGAATTCGACCGTGCAACAGATTGCCACATCTGTGACAAGTCTCTCGTCAAGGAGAACCACAGGGACGCAGTTGCGGCCTATGATCCAAACACCGGGGAACACGTGGGCTTCATTCATCGCCACACTAACAAATGTTATCAAAAGACATTCAAAACTTACATCCAGGACGATGATGGTAAACTGGGTGAGTTCCCATTTATTGGGCCAAGAAACAAAAGGCAGGCCATCGCAGACAAATTATTCGAGCAGGTCGACTGTCTGTTCTGTGGGGAGTCTCTAATCCAAGACTCTGTTCGAGACGCAGTCAAAGATCATTGCCACATCACAGGCAAATATCGGGGTGCGGCTCACCATTCTTGCAACATCAACTATTTCCGCACCAACCCGAAAATGGAAATAATCCCGGTAATCTTTCACAACTTGAAGGGTTATGATGCACACCACATCATGAGTGGTATTGCAAACGTGCATTCCGATTTGAAATGCATCCCAAACAACATGGAGAAATACATCTCTTTCTCCCTCGGCAAGCTGAGGTTTATTGACAGCTTGCAGTTCATGCAGTCAAGCCTCAGTGCCCTGGTTGAAGCAAACAAGCCAGAGTCCTTCACAATCACGGCAAGCCATGAGAATAACAAAGCTAAGCGCAGCCTTCTCCTGCAAAAAGGGATTTACCCTTACGAATTCATGGACTCTTGGACTCGATTCGATGAGGCCTCTCTCCCGCCGAAGGATGCCTTCTACAGCGAGCTCAAGAAGGAAGGCATCTCAGATAAAGAATACGCCCACGCTCAAAAAGTGTGGGAGGTATTTGGATGCAAGACGCTTGGAGAGTACCACGACCTCTACCTTGAGACAGATGTGCTTCTTCTGGCCGATGTTTTCGAGAACTTCAGAAAAACATGCCTGCAACATTACAAGCTTGACCCGGCACATTATTGTACAAGCCCTGGTCTCTCCTGGGACGCCCTTCTCAGGTATACGAAAATCAACCTGGAGCTTCTCACAGACGTCAACATGCATCTCTTTGTTGAAAGAGGCTTGCGAGGTGGCATATTCATGGAGAGCAGGCGGTACTGTAAGGCTAACAACCCCTATCTTCATGATCACAACCCCAACGAAGAGTCAAGTTACATCATGTATCTCGACGCTAACAATCTATATGGATGGGCCATGAGTCAGCCTCTCCCAGTTGGCAACTTCGCATGGTGCCCAGTCTTTCCAACACAACACCAGATCAGCAGGTAGAGGTCAAACAGAAAGATTGGTTACATCCTCGAAGTTGATCTTGAGTACCCCGAGGAGCTGCATGATGAGCACAACGCTTATCCTCTTGCCCCAGAAAGGCAGGTCGTTCCAAAGGAATGGATGTCACCATACCAAAGGGTCTTGGCAGAGGGACAGCCAGAAGACAAGACGCAGAAGCTGCTCCTTACACCGCGCAACAAATCCAGGTACGTGTTGCATTACAGGGCACTCCAGCAGTACCTGGATCTTGGAATGAAGTTGACGAAAATCCATAAAATGCTCAAGTTTGAGCAGAGGGCGTGGATGGAGCCATACATCTCCCTGAACACCGAGCTCAGAAAGAAGGCCACTTCAGACTTCGAGAAGAACTTCTTCAAGCTCATGAACAACTCCGTCTTCGGTAAGACAATGGAGAACCTCAGAAATCGAATCGACATGAAGCTTGTCCGGGCGCACGAGCAAGACAAGATTAGAAAGCTTATCGCAAGCCCTCTGTTCACCAGAGCAACGGTCTTTGGAAACAATCTGGCGGGGATACAGATGCACAGGGTGAAAATCCTCTTCAACCGCCCAGTCTACACAGGCATGTGCATTCTTGATCTCTCCAAAACACTGATGTACGACTTCTATTACAATCATCTCAAGCTGAAGTACGGACCGCGAGTAGACCTACTCTACACACACACAGACTCCCTACTCCTTGAGATTAAGACGGAGGATGTCTACAAAGACATGGAGAACCTTCGGGACGAACTCTATGACACAAGCGATTATCCCAAGGACCATCCACTCCACAGCCAGCTTAACAAGAAGGTCATCGGCAAGATGGAGGACGAGTGCGAGGGTGTGCCCATCTCGGAGGCAATCTGTCTTCGCTCGAAGATGTACAGCATCTTGAAAGACGACAGCGGGTGTATTAAGAAGAAGGACAAGGACGGCAAAGAAATCAAAGCTAAGCTGGACATCAAGAAAGCAAAGGGCACCACCAAGGTTGTCACAAAGAAAGAGATCACCCACCAGAATTACAAGGACGCCCTCTTCGACAGGAGAACCTTCAAGCACGGGATGGACAGGCTCAGAAGCAAAGGCCACCAAATCTTCGGCGAGCACATCACCAAGACAACGCTCTCTCCCTTTGACTCTAAGCGCTGGATCAAGGATGATGGCGTCCACACGCTGGCATACGGGCACAAAGACACGCGCTAGAGCCCAGCTGGGGGCAACTGAGTGCCCGGTGGCACAACCATCAGCTCCTCACGAACATACCCTCTCTTAGGGCCATCGTAGAGATGCACCACGACAGGTGCATCTGGCTTGGTGACAACCTTCTCAATGTTATGGACCTTCAAAGACCAGATCGGATCGGTCGCACGCCTCCCACCCCCCTCTAGCTCACCGGGATAATAAAGATATCTCACACTTACCCTGGGAGGGAGCTTCTTCTCATTCACCCCAACAGGCCTAGCATATGGAGTCGCAGGCTTGGAAGAAACGGCTTTCTCTTTGATTGCATCCTTTGGCTTCTTGCCAGTGAGTCTTGTTACTTCATTGTTCAAGGCCGAGACAACATCTGGCAGTCTTTTGACCCAAGCAGTCGATCGGCCAGAGGGCATATTCATTTCAACGGCATATTGATAACCAAACAGCCTTTCAGCCAGGGTTCGGTTGAATCTCTCCACAATTGCTTGGTCTCTGTGGATATCAACCCGCCCGCGACGAATGGTCGTTTTGTTGTTTTCCATTGTCTTTGTCACAGCACCCATAAACTCTTTCCCAGGGTCAACTTGCAAGAGTTGCGGCCATTTCAAAGGCCCACGTCTGTAAATCTTCTGAAATGCCCTTGATACTTCTTCAGACTCTTTCGAAGTCAGAGGTTCTGCTGCTTTGTAACGGCTAGCCACATCCACAAGGGTTAATGCGTATTTGTAAACCTTTCTCCCGTGTGGAAGTTTGTCGTGGGGCAGGAAGAGAAGATCTGCTTGATGCACTGCATTGGGTCTAGAGACATCAAACTTGGGTCGAGGGATATGGCGTGGCGCTGGGAGGTAAACTTGCCAAAGGGCTTGTTTGATCAGCCATTTCTTTGCGACATCATCAGAGACCTTTGCCGCTGCAGCTAGCTTTTTTACAGCGGCAAGCCCTTTCCAATACCCTTTCGGGCTGTAATAGATCTTAGAGAGTTTCGTCTCCATAGGGGTATATATGTTTGTTTAAAGAAAGCGATAAGCTGCATACCCATCCGCAAGCAGGGTGCCTCCAATGAACGCAAGTTCACCATTCTGCTGTTGTGGGCTGGGCTTGTAGAAGTCCGAGAAGACAGGCTCTTTGTTGTCTTTGATTTGTTTATCTGGTTGCGTTTGGTGCATCTGGTTATACAAGACCAGGGCTTGGTCAGTGGTTTGGAAGTTTTTGCTAGCTTGGTGTTCCTTCCGATCGTTGGCTGCAATCCAGTCGAGGAGCTTGGTGCGGTCCTTCTGGTATTTGGCGTAAGCAGCTTGGTATTGTTCAAGGGCGTGGTCATGTCGGATTTTCTCATCCATTGCTGCCTTTCCGTTATCACCAGACAGATATTTTGCGAGATAATTGCCGCCCGTGAAAGCGGCCGCATTGAGAACAGCGCCAAGGGCCATTGTTGCAATCGAAGCCATTGTGTATACATATGGTTTACAAGTTGTCTGGGAGGATTTTCTGGTCCTCGAGATATTTCTTCAGTGCGATGGTGCCAGCCATGACGGCTGTGAACTTGACATAATTCATTAAGCTTGCACTGGGGTCAGCGGTTAAGTTTTCTTTGATGGTCTTTTTACCAATCCAACCAATACCAGCGACAAGGTCAGTGATTGTTGCGGCGTCGAGGATAGACTTCACAAGCTTGTTGTCAGACATGGTTTGTGTCCAGTATACATATGATTTTTTATTTTTCTGGCTAAGGCTCAGGCTCGGGTTCGGCCTCGGCATCGGCATTGGGGTTTCTCGGGCTCGGCCTCGGTCTCGGTCTCGGTCTCGGTCTCGGTCTCGGTCTCGGTCTCGGTCTCGGTCTCGGTCTCGGGCTCGGGTACGAACACATACTTGGGCGGCTCGTTGTGCCTGTTCATTGCCAATCTGTAAACTGTTTGAAAGGCGACCGCGTTAAATAAACCCCCAAAAAGAAGCACACCTCCGATTGCAGCACCAGTCATGAGCTCCTGTAAAAAATCCATGGCCAGTATACATATGTTTTTTTTATTCCATTTTTTTAATTCCTTGTCTTACCGGAATTCGAGATGGGGGTGTTGCTGGTGGTGTTGCAGTGGGGGCTGGCGTGGTGGTGTTTGCTGGTGGTGTGTTAGATTTACGTCCAAGCCTTTGCATTATGGCTTCGCGTTGGTAATAAACACCAGCAGCAGATACAACCAACCCTGCAACCCCCAG
Source organism: Dendrophyllia cribrosa (assembly GCA_024195265.1). Lineage (NCBI taxonomy): Eukaryota > Metazoa > Cnidaria > Anthozoa > Scleractinia > Dendrophylliidae > Dendrophyllia > Dendrophyllia cribrosa. The sequence goes on from JAJLRJ010000007.1 coordinate 1,772,921, forward strand.
AATATAAATGATTGAATTGCTGTCACTTGGTGTGTCACTTGTTGCACCCCCCGTTGTGTCACTTGTTGCCCCACTTGTTGAGGGTGCAGACTTTTTTGTTTCGGCCTTTTTCTTTGCTTCCCGGGCCAGGCGGTTGCGCTCTGCTAGCCTTTTTTCAGAAGCAACGCGGCCGGGGTTCTTTTCTGTTGCAGGCTTTGTTTTCGGGGCCTCAGAGGTAACACGGGCAGGAGTTGGAGTTGGAGTTGGAGTTTCTTCAGGGATCGTCTCGAGTGGTGTGGCCATCCTGTATATATGTGAGTTTTTAAATTTATCTTGTGCCAGGTTTCTTAAAGGTTGCTGCCAGGTTCCTTCAAGGTTCCTGCGAGGTAACCCCAGGTCCCAACCCAACTTCATCAAGTCCCTCAAGTGGATAGCCTTCACTGTCTCTGGTTGGATGTGTGGCTGGTGGTTCCAATTCTATCAAATCAGGCTTGTGATCAGGCTCTCGTTCAAACTTGATGTGTTTTGTTGTGATGAGAGCAGCATTGGCAAGCGCCAGCCATCGTCCGCATCGCACGGCAATAGCTCCAGCAAGATTTGACAGCTCCTAGTTGATGATGTAGTCGTTCTTGAGTTCTTTCTGCAATTCCACCACATCCTCAACCGGGGCCACCATGCCAACGCCTTTGGATATGAGCATGATGGCTGAATCAACAAGGGATTCGGTTGTCTTGTTGCCGATGTATGCCTCGTACCTTTTGCAGTACTTGTCAACGTCCTTGTCTGACAACCGCTTAACATGATCATGTGAGAGCTGCACGCCGATAGCTTCTTTTGCCTTGCCAGTTGAAACAAGGATTGCAAGCTTCTCACGTTTGGCAGGAATGTCATTGTCACCAACTATACCTGTGGGAGGTGCGGCACCAGGGGTGGCCTCCAGCATCTGCATTACTTCGAAGTCGAACTGGTCTTCAGCTGCTTCAGCCATCAGGGGTATACATATGTGTTTTTTAATTTTCAATAATTCTCTTGATGTCTGGTAAAAGGGTTTCAATCTCTCGTATAATCCCTGCCATGGTGTCTGGCATAGAATTCAACCGCAAGGGATATCTGTTTAGAAGCATGAGGCGCAGATCTTCCTCGCCAGCGGCTTTGATAATTTTGTTTTGCGCATCAAGGGTGTGTTTGTGCAACTCATCCAAAAGCTGTGAAAGCACAGTGAGCTTGTGTAGACTTGTTGGCGCATTCATGGTATATATGTGTGTTTAAATCTTGTACTCAATTCCATACGGGTGCCTCAAAGAGAAAACCAGGTGGGAGAACTTGCGTGATTTGAGCCTTGCAATAAACTCTTTGTACTCCTCGTGGGAGAGCTCGCCGGCATAATCTTCGAATATGGCTTTGGTTGTCTTGCTGGAGGGCGTGTAAAAGAGCACGATCACTGCAATGTTGTCACGATATGGCTTGGCAATGCTGGTGATCTGCTGGGTCAAGACCCACACGGATATACCGTCATGCCTTGCGCTGAACCCCAGATTGACCAGCTGGCCCGTTCGGCCTTTGACATCTTTGGAGGCGGCGCAGTCATCGAGAATGAATAAAGTGTTGGTGCATGTGAAATAGAAGCTCGCCAGCTTCAACCAGTATTCGATCTCGTGCTGTTGGCAGACAATCACGCAGATGTTCGGATCGCGATCCACGAAGCCATCGTATGTCTTGTTCTTGACAAATGGGGGCAGAATAAAACGATGTAATCAAAACAACCCCTAAAGGGGCCTCGTAGTTGGGAGAGAAGATAATGTGTCTTGCCAGAGTTAGTGGGGCCCACGATTAGTGCATTGAATGGCAGCTTTCTTGGGTCCATACCCAACACCTATATTAGTTGGGTTACAAACTGGCGGGGAGGGGGCCTTTGTGTTTAGTACTGTACAGATTCCAGCTGCATGCCCATGATGCTCATCTGTGCGTCTGAGAGGGTGAAGATGTGGCAGAGTGCGTTTCCAGAGCCTGTGCCGTTTCGTTCGATCTCGAGTTGCACGCCATCCTGTGTGTTGACGAGTCTTTGGCCGCTGCCGTGCAGGGTTGTGTCGGCCATGGATCGCAGGTCAATCCAGAGACCAAACTTGTTGCCTGTTAGATATTTTGTCAAGTTCATGTTAGGCCTGCCTCGCGTGTGTGGGGTAAAATGCCTGGTTATCTCTCTCCACATGTCTGTATCACTGATGCCCTCGTTGTAAAGCCTGTTTGGAACACCGTTGACTGTGACCTTCACTTTGGTGATGTCTGGGTTGAAATAGTTCTCAGAGTCCCTGACACCCGCCGTGTAGGGGTTGATGAACAGCAAGAGGATGCCCTTGAGAGACCGGCGCTGTGGGTTAACCCGAAGATTCAGCCGAGTGTCACCACTTTTTGAGAAGGGATGCACCCGATCTCGCATTACAAGGTCATAGGCGAACTCCTTGCTTGTTGCCTCATCGGCCAGCTCCTTACTTCTGATCGTCTCATACTCCAGCTGGATGTTTTCCAACTTGTACACGAGCTTGCTTGTGTCTGAGCCTCGGACAACTTGATTTGCGGGAGCGAGGGTTAGTTCAAAGACCAGATCGTTATACAGTGCTTGAGGATATATAACACCGTGGTCAGTTAAAATTTGGTGATCCAGCTTGATGCGATACTTATTCTTGTATATTGTCTCTAGCTTGTTCTCTGCATCCACGCCTGAGGTCTTCTTGTCGCCAGCACCAGAGCGGATCTTGCACAAATCCACACTCTGGATGCCCTCCATAAGCATATTTTCCCGCTCATCGGTTGATAGGAAGAGGTCTTCGAATATCTTGTATATGTCGTACCCAACCGTGTCCTGGACAGTGGTTGCTGCAAACTTTACAACGAATCTGTCCACAAGGGCCCGAGAAACATTTTGTACGAGAAAGTTGTTTGCATGGCCGCCGGCTAGGCTGATGTTAAACACCAGGGCAAGTGAGCCGGACACAATAACATCGTGCTCGCCCAGCTTGGGCACAGAGACGTACAGTGTCTCGCCGGGATTGGCCTCAGATGGGTTGAATGTGATGCGCTTGACGGTTCGCTCTGCTTTCATGGCTTTCAGTGTCTTTTCACTTTGAGATGGAAGTAAATTCGGTTGCACAGCCATGGTATATATTTGTGTTTTTAAAATTTATATTATATATCATCATGGCTGAAGATGGTTTTGATCCAGGAGATATGCCCGATAATCCTTGGGTTGACTGGGGAATAGACCACGATGATGACGACGATGACGAACAAGAAGTTGACACAACAACACCCTTTCAACCAGGCGGCACATCCACCCCATATCATGGCGACGAGCAGCATGAAATGCATACAATGCCTCACGAACAAAGTGGGCTGCCAAGCACTTCTGACACCGACCCTCTGCTTGAGGGCGACGAGTTAAGCCAACGGCTTCAACAAAGACGGCAAAATTCAGCTTGGGACGACCTAACAAAGATGTACCCAAATGCTAACAAACAAGCCATCGAAACATTTTACGAACCAGATAAAAAAGGAAACCCAAGACAGTATGTTAAAATGGTTGGTAGGGGAAAAAAGGCATATCCCCTGTTTACACAAAATAATATAACACGGCAGCTTAGGGAAAATCCACAGCTTTCACAAGAAATCAAAAGCTATCTTGGAAAGTCAATGCTTGATCAGATGAAAGACTTTCAAACAGAACGTGACAAAAAGCAACAAGAGCTGCAAGCAAAACAAAAGCAAAAACAACAAATGGAAAAAACGCTTGCAGAAAGAGACAAGGTTCGTCAAAGCATGGACGAACTTAGAAATCAGATAAATCACGCTGATGACCAGATTCAGGATCTTGAAAATCAGCATGGAACGCTGGATACGGATGCAATACAACGGTTAAAAGATCAAAAGAAAGAGCTTGAAACAGAACATCAAAATAAAAGAAAACAACTGTTACAGTTTCAGAAAACGGCAAAACAAGCAGAAAAATTACAAGAAGATATCAATAAACTCACGGTAGATAATAATAACATAAACAGGAACATAAACGAACTTAGTGTAAAAATAGACTCCAAAAAGACACTTGACGAACTGAAACAACAAAAAGAAGAGCTTGAACAAATGAACGCTGAAGACAAACGCGTCATAGAAGCTGAAGACACTTCCCCCTCTGACAGAGCAGCTGCTGAAGACAGGGTTACTGAGCGAGAAGAAGAGCTGGCAAGAGTCAATACACAAATTGAGGAGAGAGAAAGAGGCATGCCTTTGAGAGAGAGGGTCAGAGAAATCTTCAAGAAATACGGATGGACCCTGCAAGCGATTGTTCTGGCAGCTGGCATCACCATCAGCGCTGTGGTACTCGCCACATTGAACGGCCTGGCAAAGGCCACCAAGGCCATTGGCAATGGGCTTAAAGAGCTTGGCAAAAAGGCAGCCAGCGCACTGCCTGGCCTCATTGGCTCAATTGTTAGCTTCATCTTCAAAGCGGCTGGGTCTGTCATCTCCTTTCTGGGCGAACACGCCTGGCTGCTAATCCTTGCCGTGGTGGCCTTCCTTGTTGAAAGGATCACCAAGCGTTCGAAGTCTTGAACACTTTTTTGGGAGCACACACTCAGTGGAGCGAAAAAAATTGTCAGGCTACATTGATTTTCGACTACCTCGACCAAACAAGAAGGCCTGCCAAAACAAGCGCACCCACAGCAACGACTGCCTTGGAGACGTGATGCGGGTCGGGCTGTGGTTCGAGTGCGGGCTGTGGTGTTGGTGTGGGTTGTGGTGTGGGTGTGGGTTGTGGTGTGGCCTTCGGTTTTGGGGCGATGCCCTGTGCCTGTGTGGCCTGTTTGTGTATCGGGTTTGATGGGTGGCTGTTTGGTGGATTGATCTTTGTTGGTCCACCGTCCATGTGGCGAAGGGAGGCTTTTTTTGTGCCCAGATTAACACCACTGTTCACACCCAGCTTCATTCCTTGCGTTGCCTCCTGTAGATTGTTGTTATACCCGATCACGCTCTCTGTGTTGATAATCATGCGCGATGGCATGAGCCAGCTTCCGGGTGCTGTCGCAAAGTCTAACCGCACTTTCGTTGCTTGGATGGCAAGCTGGTAACGCTGTACGCTTGTTGAGATGTCGTTCAGGATTATGGCCTCCTCTAGATGGGTGAGGAATACTCTCTGCGTTTCGAAGGCCCTGCCTCCTTTTCCAATGATGCTGCTGCGGGTTTTGGCTTGTGAACCAAGAATGCAGTACACAAAGGCCTCGATTGATTGGTTCATACGCGCGAGCCCTGGCTGTGTTAGCCCCTGTGCGTAATTTGGCACAAAGTGCTCGAACTGGGTGTCCGCCGCTTGGTCGTTGCGGACGTAAGATATTCCATTGGCTTTATAATTGGGGTCTTTTCTGTCAGTGACGCGCTCATCATCGAACAGAGCTAGATCAGAGTCTGGATAAATGTAATCAGTAGATGTTGGGCCATCTCCATAAACCCAAATGTAGACATTCCCTAGACCGTGGTTCTTGCCGTATGTGTAACGGAAGTCAGAACTGGGGTCGATACCGAACTCGATGCAAAGCTTCTTGTACGCGTCGATGTTGTATTTGTTGTCTTTCTGGTTAAATGGGGGGTCGTCTGGCAAAGCACTCACGCTTTGTTCCCCACCCATCTGGTAGAGTATTCGCCTTGTTGTGAAATAAACGTGAAACCAGTAAAACGACCGGAGCTGTGGGGTTAGGGATAGACTGGAGTTCTTATCGAAGAGAATGTCACGCGAGATTCCACAGCCGGTTGTTGCACACCACAGGGCGAAGGAGAGTTGTTGCGGCCAAAAACTCATATGAGGCCCACCCATCCATTTTCGGCCGTATTTCGCGGTGTGAATGAAATCTGTGTGTCCCTGAATATGTTTCTGTATTTCGTTGTGAAATACTCAGTTGGAGTGACATAAATCTTTTGCTCTTTGTCATTCAAGATTGCCCCAATCATCATGTCTTTGTCTATTGTGGTGTCGAAAGCAACAGCCGGGATTGACTTTTCTGGTTGCCCCAGCGATAACTGATAAGGGAACCCGCCATCATAATGGAGGCCAAGAGCATCTCTTTCGGCGCCAGTCCAATCTTTGTGGGGCATTTCTGTAACGAGTGCCCATGAGCCTTGACCCTCTTTGTAAAGCACTTCCCCTGTGGCGGTTTTGTGGTCGTCGCCAAACTCTACTTGCACTTCAAAGTGAGACATATCGGCACGAGGGAAACGCTTTTTGAAATCTGAAATTGCCTTGGCCTTGGCCGCGGCAGAGAGCTTTGCTGCCTCCGGCGATCTCAACCAAGCAATTTCAGGATCAGGAGGTGGTGGCTTATATGGAGGATGGCTATTGACGTTTAGGTTTGAATTAAAAGGAGGTGGGGGTCCGTAATTGTGGCCGCCGATGGAGATGCCAAGATTTGAATTGGGATTAAATCCACCAGGCCGTCCGCCAAACATGATTGTATATATTTATATTTGAAAATGTTTTCCTGTGATGTTTTTTCCAATAAACTTACATATACACACCATGGTTGTGCTTACAGTTACCACAACTTCGAACCCCTACACTCTGTACTTTGATCACGTGATCCAGAATGCACACTTCATCCGCCTCCTGTCTGCCTCGTTTTACAATTCGTGGCATAACTTGGCAGAAAAAGTGAAAATAGCCGCAGTCGTTTCTGGTGATAACCCAAAGACTACCACCATTGACATTGGCCCTGGGTTTGTTACTCCTAATAGCCTTGCAGACATGATAAATGGTAAATTTAAAGAAAAGGGTATTGCTCTGCAGGCAAAACCATATGAACTTGGCGTTCTTTCTATTTTAAACCCAGGGCAAAAATACATAATATGGGTTTCCCCAAATCTCGCAAGATTGTTTCATATAGACATAAAAACATATCCTAATTTTACCATAAAGGGGTTCAAACTTCCGGGCACATACTTTGTCTACTGCGATCTGCTTGATAAAGAACAGAACCTTCTTAATGGCAAACCTTCAAGCTTATTGGCTCGTTTTGATGTAACCGGAAAACCTTTTGAAAAGATCAATTACCAAGTGCCCCAACAGGGCGTCTGGCATATTGTCGATTGCCTTGGTAAACATGTAAAAGACATCACACTGTCGATCAGAGATGAAAAGGGCAACCTCGTTGACTTCAAAGGCATGCCCTGGGAATTTGAAATTGAAATAAAATAAACTTATATATACTCGCATCTGTCATGGTTGTGTTGACATTGTCACGCGTTCGAACCCTCACACTGTGTACTTTGATCACCCACTGCCGAAACCGAGTTATATCCGGCTCCTGTCTGCCTCTCTCACCAACTCATGGTACAACTTGAAAGAAAGAGCAAAGATCTCAGCACCTCGCGGTGGTGGAGGGGTTACTGAAGTATTCGTAATGCCAGGGTTTTACACAGTGGATAACATTGTGAAAGATTTCCTTGAGATAAAAACGAATAGACCAGTTATTGATCTAACAGTTGATACAATCACAGCAGAAGGAATAATGTTAATTAAAAGTCCCAATAATGTAACGTTTAGTAAAAATCTGATAGATTTTCTTGGTATAAGTGGTACACCGTTTTGGAGTGCAACTGTCAAAGGGTTTACATCTCCAAGCACTTACTTTGTCCACTGCGACCTGGTTGACAAAGAACAGAACTTGCTCAATGGCAAACCTTCGAGTGTGTTGGCGCGCTTCGACATTCGTGGGAAATCATTTGAAAAGGTTCATTACCAACCAACACCACAGCATGTCTTGCGTGACACCTCGTCTGGCGAATTTGTTAACTCTATCACACTGTCTGTACGGGATAAAGATGACAACCTCTTTGACTTCAATGGCATGCCCTTAGAATTTGAAATCGAGATAAATTAAAAATCATATATATACCCACACCATGAGTTCTGCAAATGTGCTGCCATCGGCGCCCGAATACAGCGAGACACACCAGCTATACCCTATGCGTGAGATCACTCAAATTAATGCAGAAGACTTCCGGCTCAAAAAGATCTCTGACTTGCTGAAGGAGTTGTCTGATGAAGCCGAGCATTACAGACAAGTCGCAAAGAAATACAAACGAACCCAATCATTAGTTCATTACTCGGCGGTTGGACTTGGGTCGCTTTCTGTTGGGCTGTCATCAGGGGCCCTTGCCACTGCATTGACCGGATTAGGAATTGTTATAAGTCCAGCACTTGCGGGCATCGCCACGCTTTGCGGGCTGTCCTCTGTTGGCTTTACAGCTGCTAACAAGCGATTAGAGCGAAAAGTGACCAAACACGAGAAAATCTATACACTGGCCCTGGCTAAACGCAACTCTGTCAATGAACTGGTCTCAAAGGCTCTGGAAGACAAGAGGATCAGTGATGCAGAATTCACCATAATTACTCGTGAGGTGGAAAAATATCACAAACTCAAAGCTGCAATCAGGGATGGTGTTAAGGCTAAAAAAAATGTTGGCACTCAAACAAAAGCGCCAGACCTCGAGAAACTCAAAAAGGAACTTCGCAAGGAAGTCAAAGAAGAGTTTCAAAAAAAGATACTTCTCGCCGCAGCCTCCAAATCCGATTTGAGAGATTAAACTCTGGCTTTAATCTACAAATCTTGAGGGAAAAATCCCGCCCATAGATTCCGAAGCGCCCCACAAATAACGAAGCGCCCCCAAAAATCTTTTTCAAAAAATAAATTCCGAAGCGCCCCACAAAAGTTTTTTCAAAAAAATAAATTCCGAAGCGCCCCAGAAAAACTTTTTTCAACAAAGTTGGGGCGCTTCGGAATTTGTGGGGCGCATCGGTATGCCCGAGAAGCTTCGAAAAGTTGTAATTTTCTAAATACGGCCTTTACACAACAATACCGGAAGTCACGGGAAACCCCCAATTGAAAAATTGTAATCTCTAAATATAGACATGACTGAGTTTGGCGCACGGCTCAATGAACTTGACAAAGAACACAAATTTGCCATCCTCCGCTCGCTATACGGCAGCAATTACAGAAAAGAATACAGAAAAGAAATACACCGCTTGTGCCTGCCGGAAAAATTCTATCAGTTATGCGAAGATATGGGCCTAACAGAGATTGGGAAGCAATATCTACAAAAACATTACAATGACATGGAGATTGAACGCTGGGACCGAAGACTCCTGTCTTGTTATGACTGTGGTGGCTCCTTTTTGCGATCAATCAATTCTTGTGAACTTTATTGTAAAAGATGCGGCCGTGTGGAAGTGCTCGATGATGCTCCGGCATGTACGCAGCAAAACAATTTCCACAGACCAAGTCATCGGTCGGGACGAAGTTACGTGTTTGGTTATGCTTTGGACCGGCTTATAAAAAAGCTCAAAATTCTGCCTGTACAGTTGACTCTCGATCAAATCCATGAAACGAAACGTGTATTCAAACAAATAGAAGGCCGGCTTCCGAGAATATCTTATACGTTTGTGATCTACAAAATCCTGAACATTATAACACCGCTTGAAGCCCCGCAACGAGTGATTGTAAATTACCTGAGACAACAATGGATGTCTGGTGCGATGATAATCAAAAACGAATTTTTATGGAATAATGCATTCAGAACTCTGGAGTAAGCATTGCCGCTTGCTTCATTAAAAAGGCTTCCAAAACGGCCTTGTCATCGCCTGTGTTTGGAGTTGTGGCAGAGTCATCGGTGTAAGTATAATTTCTGATTCTTCCTTTTAACTTTGATAGATTATCATGAAAACATTCAACAGACCTTTGGATTTCCCTCAAGAAATCTGGTTTTTTAAACTCCCAAATTTCAGTGAGATCGAGCAATTTCCAAGCGAACATTGCAACAGGTTTTGGCCCTTCTCTACGCGGGTTAGAGAACGCTTCTTTCATAGCGTTTAAACGTAGAAATTCAGCATTTTCGTCACGGGCTGTGAACGTCATTCTTATTTTACCATATGAAACCCAAATCTCTTTAGTGGCAATTAAACCCATGACATGTTCAAACAAAGCAATTGATTGTGTTGCCCCAAGATCAATAAGTTCGGCTTGATTGATCTTGATGTTTTGTTTGCTGAATAGATAACAGACCCCCAGGCAAGAGTTGATTTGTTTTTTGTCTTGTATATTTTCCCGGCGTTGAGAAAAGAATTATGAGCTAAACTTGGTTCAAGCTGGTTTAAAGAACACATTCTGAAATAGCCGTCAACAAACAAGCCTTTGGAGACCATGTCACCACTCAAAGCAAGCCCTGTTTGTAGCGGAGCCTAGCCGGGCCGAAGGCCCGGCTGCGGAGCCCCATACTCATAGAACCTATGCCCTCATTTTTCATGGTCATGGCTAGCGGAATGTTTCGCGGGCGCTGTCTGCAACAAAAACATGTGTGTCGGAGACGGAGATGTGTGTCGCGCAAGGCTAGCGCGCATGCGCGTATGACGCCACACAACATCCGGGATCTTAGCGGAGGACTAGCTCGCGGGCGCGTATGACGTCGCAAAATATGCGCGTACGACGTCATGTTGAAACCAAAGCGAGGCTTTTTTTTCGCGCGGTTACACGGCCGAATGTCACGTCAGCTGGGAAAACACTTTGATGTTTTGCTGTGTTTACTGAGCGGAGAAAACGGTTTAAATTAAAGTCGTTATTTTCCTGCATTTTTTCGTGGTTTGCTACTCAAGACAGGGATGCTAATTAAGGGATACTCAGGAGCCGCTTTAGTGGCAAAAAAAGAGCTTTCAGGGATAAAATCTTGCTTCGAGGAACTATATACGTTTTTACCAATGCGAGAGATGGGTTCGTTTTACGGATTTCAGCACCAAAGCGGAGATTTAAAGAATTTCCAAGCACAGTAGTCGCCGGAGGGACTTAAAGGTAAAACAAATTACATTTTTCGATGGAAATTTATCTAGATATCAATCTGTGATTGACTTTTTGTTAATGTGTTCTCGTTAGTTTTGGAGGATTGTTTTTAAACGTGTAGCTTAAATTCAGTTGTATTAATTTCTTGAATTTCATCGAAGACACGGCTCGGCCTCGATGCGCGTTTTCCGTTTTGCTTTTCAACATAAACTAATGGAGATTTGAATAAAATTTATCGAAAGAAGATTGTGTTGTCCATTTTTATGTGTTTGTTCATTCATTACATAGGTTGAAAAGCGATTTTATGTAAACAAAACAAGACTTGAATTTTATTATAGTTCTAACTTCACTCGCGTGGCCGTATGCAAATATGTTTGTATTTTTGGCAATTTTGATTTCCAAATCAGTTTCTCAGGCATTTTTTGACAAGCTACAACTGTATTTTTTAACAGTAGTCGTAATAGTTATTCTAGACGGAGAAAAAGTTGTTTTTGTGAACTTTTGTACGGTCTAAATGTACTGTGCAGACGGTCGGGTAATACTGTTTTTAAGAATTGCTAAAATTGAAAAATAGCCCGGTCGTCAATATTAATCTTAATTCTTGTGCTTCCGACCTTTCACCTATTAGTTAAGTTTCATCTTAGTTAAGCTTGTTCAGAGGGTCTTCAGAGGGCGCCGCTGTTAGGCTAAGCCTAACTATATATATTATCTGATCGCGATAATATCTAGGAATCTTGTTTATAGCTATTTTTCGCTTGAACGGGCATTTAAACTCCAAGAGAATAAAGCTGCCGTCTTTATCCTTAAAATAGCCGTCTGGGCTAAAAGTGACCTTTCGATAAAGCGGATGCTCTCTTGACAGATTAAGACATATGCTGTGACCAAAAACGGAAACAGAATGTTTTTGCTCAAAATACTTGCGAATAAGCGGCTCGAACAGATTGCCCCAGGTACAAGCTGTATTGTTGAGCATATGTGTTGGATGAATTTTCTTCATGAGCAAGCTGCGTCGCGTTTCGAACGGCGACGACCCTGTCAAGGCAGAAATCTCTGATGCCCCAATTGTATTTTGTCTGGCTGAGAGCCAGCCGGCGCTCTTTTGTTTCAGGCCAGTGTGTCTCGATTTGAGAAAGTTCATGAACTCTTGTGTTGCCGTCATCATTGGTATACAAAGTCCATACGTTTTTTCAATTGGTGATGGCCTTCCTCGTAATCACTGCCGATGTCTAAAGGCATAGGCAGGAAGCCGCTCTGTATGTTGTGTTTATAAGGAGGCTTGCAGGGGCAAATAGCTCGGTGTCTGCCCATGTCCACTTCTGGTGAGAAGAGTTCTTGACATTCATCACATGTTTGTGAATTTAATGTAGGGAAATAGCAATCGTTTTGCCAGTGATAATGATTCTGTATTGAAAGGCATAAAGATTTCATCCTGCGTTGATGAAGGGCCTTGGCAGCCAAGTCACGCTGGATACTCCTTTCAACCAGTTCAAGGATGTAATCCTTGATCAAGTCTGGCAAATAGTCCCAATGGGATTCACCATAGGACAGCAACCAATCACCAAAGTATTCTTGATTCTTTGGATTGAAGTCAAGACCTTGAGCCGCCATTGCCATGTGGGTTGGTATAAAACAGAGGTGGGGTTTCTTCAATTGGTGATCTCGTGCCGGATCAGCATTCACAAGCAACTGTGGAGGTGATCTCGTACCGGAGCAGCATTCACCAGTGAGCAGCTTAGAGCGTTGGTGCATTCGGGATCACTAAAATAAGGCCCCAAATGCCCGAGTTACGGCCTCACACGAGGAATGACAATGACTCGTGTGAGGCCGTAACTCGGGCATTTGGGGCCTTATTTTAGTGATCCCGAATCACCAACGCTCTATGCTGCTTATTTCAAAATCTATACAACAGATTTTATTCCAACCGATTTGGGAAGAAAAACCCTAAGCTCAAGTCAGACACGAAATATTGTATGTTTTGAGCGATAAACTATAAGCAAAAAGGAGAGTAAAAACACTTTTGTTTTCAAAATAAAACAGAAAAACACATGGCATTGCGTACTGAATCATGAGAATTTGCTTCGCTTCTTCCGTACGCTTCAATCTCCAGCTCTTTGTGAAGTTAAAAACAATTCATATTTTGTTACTACCATAAAAACCTGACTTAAACAATATTTCTAATTTGAAACTACATTTGAATAAGTAAAATACATTACCATATTGCACATGAAATTCTTTAAAGAGCCATTTTAGTGATGATTTGGTAGAGATGAAACAAGGCTTGAAAAAACCTGAGTTGTCCAGATTTCGCGGTGTTGAGCTTTTTTCGTTCCTTACTCCGTCATCATCTTCTTAGAACTACTAAAATATTCGATATTACTTTTTCCTCTTCAGTTTTGAACCTCAAAATGTGATTTGGTAGCGACGAAAATAGCCGTGAATGTAAGCTGTCCATATTTCGCGAAGCGCTTGTGGCCTCCTCGAAGTTTTCTTGCCGATTTGAGCGGCCGCGCGTACGCGCGTGGAGTTGAAAACCTCCTTCTATATAAGGGCAAAAATTCAATCCGCGATTCTGATTGGTCGGTTAGGAATTCTAATAATCCCCAGCATAGTTCTGAACATATAGGGGGAAGTTGCACGCTTCTACGTGATAAGCTTCTGATTATGTTTATTCGCTGTTTTCGTCGCAATTAGCAAGTTTATACCATATGTTATTAAACCTCATTGTTATAAGATAATCCTAGTTACGTAACTTACGCTATAAAATATTTGATTTACTATTACCTTTGTTTCAAATTAGTCTGTATTCAGTATTAGTAAAACGACTGTATGGAGTATTGTCATTGTAATTTGTGTAGGCTTTTAGTATATAAGTAACGCGTAAACAATTTTTGATTTGTTCGGAAAAAGAATGTCGAAAGAGCAGAAAGTTTTATCAAGTCGGACTAAAGATAGAAGTTGAGAGAAGAGAAAACACGCGATTCACCGCCAAGAATCATTGGCAGGGGCTTCCTTTACTAATCCAAGGAAAAAACTCATTTTCCAGAGTTAACGTGGAGACGGCGTAAAGTTAACGTGGAGAGGACGAAGGGCCAACGTAGAGCGGACGTAAAGCTAATGTAGAGCGGACGTAAAGCTAACGTGGAGAGGACGTAAAGCTAACGTAGAGCGAGTTGCAAGTGGTCGAGTCGTAGAGTAAGCAAGTTGAAGATAAGCAAAGACATGGGGTTGGTTTCTAGAGAAACTGTGGTGCTGCGTCGGTGGGGGGATGAAACACGAGAATTTAGTTTTATCGACTGAGTCGATAAGGTAAATTGACCACCGTAAAAAGATTCAAATAGCTGACGTTTCGAGCGCTAGCCCTTCGTCGGAGCGAATCAAGGAATTGTGGGTAGTGTGTGGTTTTATATAGTAAGCGGTGGAGCTACGCTATTGGTGGAAATTTGGTGACGTGAAAAACAAATGTAAATTAGTTGAATGAAAAGCGTTCGTTGATTCCGTGGGGTTTGAGAGTGCCGATTTGAAAGATGATTTTTTGTTCTAGGTTTTTACGGCTTTCTGTGTTACCCTGGTGTAGGGAAAGGCCGCAGATTGTCATGTGTTGTTTAGAATGGTTAGTAAGATTAAAATGGCGCGCGACTGGTTTGGATGCGTCTTTGTCATTTTTTTCAACGTCTCGGAGATGTTCACGAAAACGGTCGCCCAGTCTCCTCCCTGTTTCGCCAATGTATATCTTTTTGCAAAAAGTACATGTTATGCAGTAGATAACATTTACGGAGGTGCATGTAAAACGATCAGTGATTTTAATAGATCGTTTGGGTCCTGTTATTTTGTCCGCGTTGTGAATGAAAGGACAAGTGTTACATCGTGTGCGTGTGCATATACATCGTGTGCGTATTGGGCTCCGTCGCTTCGCGACTCCGCCTAATACGGAATATATTTTCTCCCAACTAGCCGTCAATATAATGCAGTGTTGACACCTCAAAATCGAAATTAGTTTATAAGAGTATTGAAAACATAACTTCGTAGCAGAATAAAGGCGGTGTGTTATCGCAAAAGAGCCGGCAAGGGGCGTAGTGAAAGGGTGACACCCCCCCCCCCCCCCCCCACATAAATGAACTGTATATTGATCTACCAAATATACCCAGAAATATACCTGAAAGACGATTTGAACATTAATTAAAATTGTACCAAAACGAAGGAAATAGACTTTATACATTTCCAAAAACGGACGTTACTCCTGTTACTTTTCCACGGCAATGTTCTTTCCTTGACCGATACCATAAGCACGCAGCAAATTCCAGTGTGCTACACGTCACGCAATCTCTTTGCAACACATTGTGGGAAACTTTCGAACTGTCATTTAGCGACTGTTGTTTTAACAAATTTGGAGTAAATAACGCTATGATATGATCTACAAGGCTCAGATATTCCAAACACAGCAATATAATGGATCGGAGTGCAGGATTGTCTTTATTATAAACGCAATTCAAGGTTCGGGTCAGTTTAATTTTCTGATGAAAAAGCGGGTAAGTGTTGATCGCTGTTATTTGTAAGGTCGCACAACATGATGTTTGTGTCTCTACTCCGTATCCCAACAAACTGCTTAAAAGATATCATTTTAAGTTAGCAAAGGATAGATAAAGTTCTTCTGAAGTCCTTACGATTCTGAAAAAGGCCCTATCTCAAAGGAACTATTTTTTGCGATAAACATTTTGTGCGTAGTGTCGGCGTTCAGGTTCGTGTCACAAGTTCTCCTGGTGTCAAACTACCCTTCACATTTTGGTCTCTCGACGGGGCACTTTTAAAGTGCCGCCAGAAATATTTCACCACAGTAAACAACAGAAGTTGTGCTTCAAGACTGTCTTAATTTTGTTTTCAAACTCAACGTACCAATTGGGTTTCCACGGCGTTGAAATTGGTTCAAATTTGCTAATTTTTAAAATGGAAGAAATCATGTTTTTTCTAACGGCCGAAATATTCTTATTTCAACTGCTAATCCAAAGTAAATAACAGTAGTGTGAAGAACAAGAGCGTGTTTATGTTGTGGCCACATTTTATTTATGTATGGCATCGCGTTTTCAAACTTTGCCCGTTTTCGAAAAAAATTAAACGCCGTTACAATTTTTAATGTTGTTTTTGAAAATACTTCACTATAGAGATTATTTGGGCAAAATATGAAGAAATCCGAAATTTTGTGACTGACGCCCGATTTTCGAAAATTTCAGACATTGGCTCTTAAGGAACTTTATTATTTCACTTTATTAGAATTCGTTAATTTAGTTGGACTGTAAAAGTAGGATTAAGGTTAAAATAGTGATTTGTAATTATAGTAATTAAAGTCTAGTTATTAAACTTAAAGGGTTTTTTTTACGTTACTTTCGTGTTGTGTGTTTGGGGGAAGGATTGTGTATGCTGTCGGTCGTGGTATTCCTTTTTTTGTTTTCGGTGGGCACCAAGGGGACCCAGCGTGGTGGCACGGATCGTCACACTCAGATGGAATCAAACTGACTATGAGATGAAACTGCATCTTCGAAGAACATCGTTTTCTTTAGATATTAGCCAGTTGTGTCGATAGTATGTTTTTCACTGTATTTATAATCCCCAAAACTTCATCCCCCATCAAAAACACTCTCATACAATTTGTTCCAACTTTGCCATAATCGAGGCGGCTATGGGAGGTAGAAGCTCCTTTAAGCGATTGCCGAAAATACCTTCAGGTGCCGAGAAATACGACGGCAAGTAAAAAACGTCATGGCGTCATTACGTTGCTATGGTAACTCCGATGTTAATATAACACTGGTCTTAACAAATTTTCATCTTTATCTATTACAGCTGTGGTGACCGTTTTTCCATAGCATTGTTAATGGCGTCGTAGTTAATGGTCAAACTTGTGGGGTATCGCCCCCAAAAAATCCAGGAGAGCCATCTTAAGATTTGTAATTTAGTGCATGATTTGCCTTTTTATGTATATCTTTTTAGTTACCAGGACTCCGTTGATAACAGTACTATAGTACTGAAGGGCTATCCTGCGCTTAAGATGACGATTGGCGCTTAACATGCTCAAGTGTGTTAAGGCTTGACTCAACCAATAATTTGGTGGATTTTTAATTCAAGTAAAAGTATTTCTCTAATCTTTATGAAATTTGGCAAGCATTTTGTTATTCGCGTTTGTATCCATTTGATCAACTTTTTCATGTCAAGTTTGGGTCACGTGACTTGCATTCCCCTTATAACGGTTAAAATCTTTCAACGGGAATAGATAGTCACATCATATTCATCTTGTTTATTCCTTTTTCTATGACTCCTGGTAAGGGCTTCATAATACCGCCTTTTAATTGTGTCCATGTGTCAACGGAAACCGCCAATTAAGGAAAACAGGTCACGTGACATAACAAATGTCAAAATAGCTGACAAGACATATGATGGATATTTTTAATTGGATACCGTCTTAAGAAGAGGAGTTATGTTGGAAAGGACATTTTGGACATTTTGATGGCGAAAGTTTTCAAACATTTCAATAGGCCATTTCCGAGTTACGTTATGCCTCGTTGTCAAAGCGAGGCTAGGTGCACAACCTTTCATATGGAAATGAGTTTTATTTGCATTTGAATAAAAACTCATTACCATATGAAAGGTTGTGCACCTAGCCTCGCTTTGACAACGAGGCATAACGTAACTCGGAAATGGCCTATTACAAACGTACCCCATTTCAAAAAACATGTTTTGTGACGTAATCAAGCAAGGAATAGAACGTGACGGTTGATAAGACTTTCGTAAGATCAAATATTTTATTATATCAAGAAAGAATGAGGTTCTTTAAAATCTCTGCAGGGGGTCATTTAAGGATAAAATATCCAAGCCTTAAGTCACTTGAGTGGCAACTGGCTTATTTTCAGGCTTATTTTGCTGGATCGGAATTAGACGAAGTAAACAAACGAGCAAGTTCATATGTTATAAATTTTATAGTATATCATGGATTGTTCAAGTTGGCCTTGTATCTACTGTAGACTGTGTAGACACAGTAGATACAAATGTCGCGCATTTTTGTATGATTCCATTCCATTCCTTTGCTATTCATACATAGCTTAACTCATTTCTTGGGATTGGCCAGAAGGGTAACTGTCTTCTGCTTTTACATTATAAGTTGATCGTTCACTGGTGAGCAATCTTGAAATAAGTGAAGTCAAACTTGGGCAGCACTTCATGCAGCGATCACGGAAGTGTCGTATTTGATCTACGGAGTCAACCAGGCAGGTTAAAATACATGACATGAGACTGAGCCCCCCTACATAAGGCAAAGATAAGAGGATACCATAGAATATGAGACGAGTTTTCGACATTTCTCCGTGGGCTGTTTTACTCGAAAAAGACTCCATGTGCACATAGTCTCCAAAACCAATCGTGGTGAAAGTTGTAAACCAGGCATAGAGACTCTCCAAGAAACTCCAGTCAGTTTCAATATAACTGGTCGACACACATGCCATAATAAGTTGTAGAAAAACTATCAATGCACCTGACAGGAAAAATGTCTTGCCTTTAATGTGCTTCGGCTCGGCTCTTTTCAGCACTGCAGTATCTGTTTTGATAACAAGAAATCTTATGCCGGTGGCTAACAATTCACCCGATGTTTTCATTGCCAACATGGTTATGGGAATACCAAGGAGACAGAAGATGATGGTGACACCTTGTCCGAGTGGAGTTTTGGGTGTGATATTTCCAAATCCTGTAAACGCAAATGTAGGCCGAATTGTAAACATAGTGGATAATTCTGGAATAAATTAACCAATTGAGTCAAGGTGCATCGTGTGGTTTTGACGCACAGGTGTGTTAAGCTGCCAGCGAATTCCTGCCCTTAATATTTATTTTGAAACTGGCTTGTCGAATGCAGATGTTCCGAAAACGTCTTTTTATGTCCGATAATAGCTCAGTTTTGCCTCAAGAAGTAAGCTAGAGCTTAATTTCTAGGAGCGATTTTAGAATTCCCGGCCACGTTATCCCTATGCGTTTTCTAGATCTAGAACGAGGCATATAAAACCCTAAAATACCTCTTCATGGCGTACAGACCGAGCGTAGCGAGGTCCGTACGCCACGATCATGCGAGAACCAAATATTTTCCCATTTGGTCCGACCTAACTTAGTCAATAAGTATTTTATTATATGACCAATTTGGAGACAAATTGCTTGAATTTTAACACGCGAGGCCGTACGCTTTTGTAATAGGGCCGTACGGCTTTTTGCGGTCCCGCTCGCGCAAATGCGTACGGCCCTCATACGGGACTTTTATCAATAGTTTTGCAAAGAAAAGGCTCGCAGAGCCGTACCGGTCATATGACAAAAAAACATATGTCCTCATGTGCCTTTTCAAAACTCTCCTTTCTGTTCTTTTTGGAGTCTGGCTTAGTAATTGTATTATGTTTTTATTGCATATAATTTGTTGAATAAAGTCTCAAACAAACAAAAGGATCCAGGTTAAAACAGTATTTTCTTTTGATTACCATGTAGCAATTTTTGAATGTAGGAGTTTTATTTTGCTGATTGGCGATTTTTTGTGTTTTGCGGGAAATTATTTTTGCGGTTCGAGATGACTGAAATTTCTGCTTGAAACTAATTTTTGCGATTTTTTTGATCAAGCAGCAGAACTTGAACAAGGAAGGAAACTTAATATTTCAATTTTTATTACTTGTCGAGTTACGGTCAACGCTCTACTTAGAATGCGTTCGATTGGGAAATCCGGATTTCGATTTTGAAATCCGGATTTCGGATTTCCCAAAAAAACGGATTTCCATTTACCGAAATCTTTCTCCGCGATGAATTTCCATGAACAGTGGAAATCCGAAATCCGGATTTCCCAATCGAACGTGTTCGTTCTTCTTGTGCTTATGCTATGCTTGTGTCACATTTATGTCAAGTGAGAACGGGGATGAAATAAGCACAAGCATAAGCACAAGGCAGTCAACCAAATCATCCGCCAATTTCGTTCATACTGCGCTTGCGTATGTCTTTATGCTTATGTTTTGGCGTTCTCACTTGCTTTTCGGCCGATTATGCTTATGCTTATGCTTGTGGTTATGCGCTAGTGAAAACCAGACATAATTGGATGTGACACAGTACTTGACCTAAAGGACTGACGCAACAACAAAATAAAAGCCTACCCCTGCCTCCTGCCATGCTAAAGAAAAAAACCTGTTAATACTATTGAACAAAAAACCATGTTGTTTTCTATTAAAAATCAATGTTTATAGTTCTTATTTACCTTCTATTGATATCGTCCCACTCTGGCAAGTTTATATTTAAAAGCGGAGTTCTTTATTTGACTGAAGGGAATAAATTTGTGCGAAGTATTATTTTGCGAGATTTTTTTCTGCGGGAACTTATTTTTACGGATCGAGGGCAATCCGCAAAATCTGCAAAAATTTCATGCTACACGGTAATTCTAATATGACCGTCTAATATTATGTGTTGGAAACCATAATTAGAAGCAACTGAAGTGAAGTTTTGGCGTGTTTATACTGCATACTGTATGGCATTGTATTGACGTTAAAATTAACCGCAAGGCAGCAGGTACTTCAAAGAGGTAAATTGAAAACAACGGTGAATTATTTATATTATGAAGTAGCTCACAATGTATATGGCTTCAAACCAAATATGATCATTTATTATTCGACATAGCATTCTAGAATGCAAATACGCATCAAAATGAGTGCAAATTTGACACGTTATTACACTCTTTTGACCGCGCGCTAGGAAAAACAGCTTCAAAAACTTAGTTTTAGGAGTCAGAAGATTACTATCGTATAATAAACAATTCATTCAGCGAAAAGTTGTGTAATACGGCTGGGCATTTTCACTCGTCAGTATTAATTTTTTCTCGCCTAAAGGCTCGAAAAAATAAAAACTGACTCGTAAAACTACTCAGCCGTATTTCACAACTTCACGCTGAATAACCTCTATTTATTCAAACTGCATGCAGTTGCAGGTGCAATGGTGACACCCGTAGTAAGAATTGCCAAAAATCTATTTATCTCGATACTTTCGGTTTTCACAGCTCGCGATCTTAATATACGTGGAAGCAGTCCAATTTTAGTTGGCATTGTACTCAAATATTAACTTGCAAAATATTATTTTCCAGTTGAGTTTATGTAACTTACCCACTGTTGTGAGAGCAGCGAAAACGAATCCACAGCTATTCAGAAAAGTCCAGTCCAGATCATCGTCTGTCCTCAATGCCTCTGCGGCTCTTTTTACAAAATTTTTAAAATCATTTTCTGTCATGTTATATTTCAGATCTGCTTCATTTCTTAGTTCTTTCAGTGTCCTTTCCATTCTTTCGCGAGATGATTCATCCCTTTTCTCGATCAAGGTGAAAATCCAAGCAATAAACAGGCCATACGCGTAAAATAATAACAACCGTTGAACGGCCTTGACGAGTAGAGGATGCATTTTGCTGTAAGAATGTACCAGACAACACAACATCACTACAAGGACATTGAAATTTAAATAACTAACAATCTATAAACGCACACACACACACAAAGCCAGTCATCTTTGACGAAGTACAACTAATGATGATGTCAGGTGTTGGGTATTTGCATTCTGTATATTTGCATTAAGTTTTCGTGGTTTTAGAAAACAGTTATTAAAAAAATAACAGTTTAAAACTCCCTGAGCGACCATATACTGATGATAAGCAATTAAATGAGTAATTTCTATTAGCATGTATTCTTAAACTGAAATCGATAACGTAAAATAACGGCTATGCTGGTTGAATTTTAACCCTCTCTCCCACAATGTGAAACCTTGGAATTCATTGTATGGTTTCACAGTCAGTGGATCCTAGGACGTGGCCATTCAAATGAAAACTCTTCAGCAGTACAGACTGTACTTTCCGATGTGTTGTTTGGTTACATTGTTTCATGAAATGAAGTTTAAGTTATCTGCTATTGGGAGTGATGAGTTACAGGATATGTAAAATAAATTTGGAAATTTGTTTACGCCATTCTTGAGAGCACAAGCAGATGTTTCAAAACATCTACACACCACTGTCGTGTTATTTTACGGCCCCCTCGATAGCACTACGGGTAGCAGCAGCTGTGGCGTGGAAAGTTTGATGCCTGAGAAGAAGAGGAAAACCTACATTCACGGACACTAAACAGTAGTCCCGAAGGTGCTAATTCTCATCAATTCGAAATTGATGAGAAAAATAAACAAGCGTATCTTCTTGTCATGTTGGCCGACTGGATCTAGACTGCGAGCAGTCGCGCCTCCCGGCTCCGCCGCTCGCGCGCGCTCGATCGCTCGACCTGAATGAAAAATAAGAGACTGCTCGCAGTCCAACTGGGTAGGCCGATTATTGAACCCAAATGAGCTATCGAATAGTAAAACTCTGACCCAAGTACATTTTATGTCGATCCATCAAACCTAGTAAATAAACTTCTTGTAAAACCTTTTCATATATTTTACAAGTAATGTTTGAAAATTGTTTTTTTTTAAATGTTATTTTATATAATATAAACGCCCGTAAAACGCCCATTGACATTTTTAACATTCGTTTCCTATTTCCGGCTGAAATATATATTAATTCATATCTGAGCATACTATAGCATATAGAATGCTTACAAATCATACCTCGCGCACAGTTTACCTTTAACAAATCACTCAGTTATGGTTCTAACTTTTGAGTCTGTGGATGCAATCATTTAAATGAAAGCTATGGAGAAGTACTCTGTCATGGTGTCGTTTTCTCGTCAGTAATTCTTAGTCATGAATTTCTATTGTCGCTCTTGTCGGTGAAAGGACACACGTTACTTACCTAGTAAATCCGGCTTTGCCGTAACACACGTTTTGCGATCAAGGTTTTCACCAACTGGGGATATTATTAATAACTGCCGGTGTATTCAGCTTTCATCCGTAGTATGTTCATAAAATTAATTATTAATGAAAGTCAGTTAGCAATTTACATTTAAATTAGTTTTAAGCTTAAGGCTTCGTCGATGAAAATTATTTTGTTTGATAGAAAAAACATTGGAGGTTAATCCACCTGCGGAGTTAATTTGGTTGTAATGAAACTCGTTGTATAGTCTCAACCGTTTATTTAGGACAACAGACTCGTTGACACTACACGAGGTCCGAGGGTTAGTCAGAGCTATTTGCAGGGAGTAGTAATTTAAGTCTGAGGAAACTTCATGTGGTTATTTAATGATAATTTGTGATACTTATAATTATGGAATGTTTTGACCGCTTACGTTTAAAATATGAAAAACACGTGTTTCAATGTTTCAGCAATTTATTCAAAATCGAACAGTTTAATTTGTTTGAAATTTTCCCATTTAGCGTGCTAGACTGTGTAGATTATAGCGCATTTATTCGCTTGTCGTGGGTAGCCCCAAAATCGAAAGATAATTAGGAAAAACTGTTTTTCGCCATGTTTGTTTATCATTGCTATGGAAACGCCGATTAGCATAAAAAAGCAATGCTCAAAACTTTCATCCAAGCCTAACATCTGGTATCAAATTCAGATTCATTCAGCTAAAGTAAGATTATGTATAAGCGCATTCAAACAGGGAAGTGTGACCCCCCAAAAAACTACTTGTAGCTACCTTAAGCAGTTGAAAAAACAATCTGACAAAATTCAGGCTTCTAATTAATTCTGAAAGGGATTCAGAATTTTTTTTTTTAATAACAATGCAAATTTTATTCAGATATACTAAAATACAGTAAATACAGTGTTTTGATTAGAAGTAGACTTACAGAGACATTTGAATATTTACATAATCATTTGCATAGTTATTTTTAACACAAAGAATTGTTTACAGTACACACATACTCGCACACGCAAACGCAACTAACATTAAAGAAAAGAAAAGGAAAAAGAAAGGGGGGGGGGGGGGGGGGGGGGGGGGGGGAGGAAGTTTAAATGACTTAAAAAGGGCATATTTTGACAGATCTTTTATTTTTGCTGAATCTATATTTATTAAAGACAAGAGAGGCGCTGTTTGTTCTCAATCCACAGGGGAATGGAATTAGAAAGTGCAAAAAGAGAATAATTAGAATTTTTAAAGTCAAGATAAAAAAAGGCTACTCGTTGATAGAGGTTCAATTTGATTCTTATACTGTTTTAAATAGCACCAAAAATTCTCAATAATTGGGATACGTTCTTTACTTCTACAAAGCCAAATGAAAAATCTAGCAAGTAAGAAGGTAAAGTTAATAAGATGATTTTGTTTGGATGTCTCCGGCCTCAGACCCAAGGCAATAAGTTTATTCAGGGTGTAATTTTTTGGTAATAAGTTGCGCTGCTGTAGAAAAGGGACAACCTGTGTCCAAAAACCTTCTATTTTCTTACAGGACCAAAAAAGATGAAAGATGTTTTCAGGTTCTTTGCAACAGAAAGTACAGCTTCCCTCATCCTTAAAACCCATTTTAACCAAAGTCGTGTTTGTTACCAAAATTTGATACAGATATCTGAAATGAAAATCTATCAATTTAGTACTTTTAGTACATTTTATAGCAATCATATAAGCGGCAGGCCAGTTGATATCATGAAAATCTTGGAGATCTTTGAACCATTTTTGTTGATTAGGAATTGGTACATTATTCTTCATTTTCATCAATTTTTGATATGCAAGTCTGCTGGGCGTTTTCGAATTTAGCATAGAGCTTATAAGAGGTTCTACTTCTTCACAGTCAGGTGTTATATCTGGGTTTTGTTTTCTCCAGAGCTCTTTGAGAGCCGAAATTATCCCGTAAAAAGTAAGTGAGCAGACTTTGATATTATACTTGTTTTCAAATTCAATTAGCGAGAGAAAAACGTTTGGTTGTTCTTTAACAATTTGATTTACATAGGAAATTCCGGCTTGATACCAGTTTTTTAAAAAAAGCGGTTCGTCCATAATTCTGATCAAAGAGTTATGCCAGAGGGTTTGCTTAAGAAAGGAATCTGCGGAGTGTATTTGGTATGTGTAGTTCAATTCAGACCATATTTCGATAATTTCTTTAAGAAAGGGGCTAAGTGATTTAGATATCTTTTTCGTGTCTTTTATGTTGAGATTGCTCCTAAAGAAATTTGGGCCACCCAATTTTTCCAACTCGATATCAAAAAAAAGTTTCCATTTCCCCTTGTTATTACCGTCAAGGTACTTTTTGATCCAAACAGATTTAAGAGCCTTGTTGAAAGAAGCTATGTCGATCATCTTTAGACCCCCATTAGAGTAATTCCTCAATATAACATTTCTCTTGATTTTGTCTCCTTTGCCACTCCAAATGAAGTCAAAGAAAATATCATTTAATTCTTTTATGGTTTGAGGATTTGATTGAAGAGACGACAACAGGTGAATAATTTGAGAAACAGCCAAACTCTTAAGGACTGTGATTTTCCCGATAAGGCTATGTCTACGAACCGACCAGCACCCTAAACAGTTACGAATTTTTTCTATTTTTTCTGAGAAATTCAGGTTGACTGTAGTTGCTGGATCTATTGATAGCCAAACACCAAGCGCCTTGACTTTTGTGTTTTGCCAGTTAAAATCTTTTTCCGGACATAGTTGTTCATGTTGACCAGCGCAGGGGCCAATCCATAGAGCTTCGGTTTTCTTGTTATTGAGTCTGAGGCCTGAGACTTTGCTGAAGCTTTCCAAGACCCCAAGGGCTTTAGAGAGAGACCTTTCCGTACCGTCCATAATGAGAGTTGTGTCATCAGCATATTGACTTATTTTGACCTCGCTATCTTTCACTAAGAGACCCTTGATATCTGTATTTCTACGGATTGCTTTAGCAAGAAACTCAACTGAAAGAATGAAGAGATACGGAGAAAGAAGGCAGCCTTGCCGGACACCCCTGTGTACCGAAAAGAAATTACTTGCCCAGCCATTGTTTAGAACGCAGCTTTCTGTTTTATTATAAAAGGTTTTGAACCATTGAACAATTGACGGTCCAAATCCATACGAGAGCAACGATTTTTGCACGAAGGGCCATTCTAATGTATCGAATGCTTTCTCGAAATCAAGGAAAAGCAGAAGGCCCGGGATGTTCTTAGCCGCAGTGTATTCGATAACACTATTTATTAGACGTAGGTTTTCCCCTATGAAACGTCCTGTAATAAAACCAGTTTGATCGGTGTTTATGAGTTTAGGGATAAGGGTCTTTATACGATTTGCGATGGCTTTGGCAGCTATCTTATAGTCGCAATTTAAGAGCGTTAATGGTCTCCAGTTACGTATGTAATACAGTTCTTCGCTCTTTTTGGGGATAAGTTTTAAAATACCACGTCTTTGAGAAATCGAAAGCTGTCCAATTTCGAATCCGTAATTAAGAGCATTTAGAAGAGGTTCGGAAATATCGTTCCAGAAAGTTTGATAAAATTCAGAAGATAGGCCATCCGTTCCTGGGCTTTTTCCTGATTCCATACATTTTAAAGCGCTATAACATTCAGGTTCAGATAAACAGCCTTCGAGACAGACTGGGGAGACATGACGGAGTGAAGACGTGTTTTAATACTGTCCGTCAAACGCTAGTGTAAATGGGCAGTAAATGGCCGAATTTTTCGAAAATTTGCTCAACAAAAGGAAAACAAGATTATCGTCAGAAGAATCGACAATTTCTAACACTTCACCGGAACACAAGAAACTTAGAGAATGTGATTCTCCTGAAGGTGAATACGAGGAAGAAGTAGACGAAGAAAATTCTCTTAACACTTCGAACATGGCCGAAGGCTTTCAAAAGACTCTACATGACATCCTCAAGAAGCTTACGAAGCTCGAAAAGTTGGATAGCATCGAGGAAACTGTTAACAATCTCCGAACGTCTTTCAACAAGCTTGAGAGCAGAATTCAATCCCTCGAGGCCGCATACGCTACTACCAAAAGCGATATCACGGATCTCAAAGAAAGTTTAAATAGTAATGAAGAAGATAAAAAGAAGACGGCCGAAAGATTAAAGATCCTTGAAGCAAAATTCACCTCTGGCCTAGCTGACTTAGAAGAAGAGAATAACGAGCTTCGCGCCATGATCAAAGAGGTTGAAACTAAAAACTTATATTTGGAAGCATATTCTAGGCGTGAAAACATCAAGTTCGAGAACATTCCAGAGGAGGATTCAACCAAAGAAGACACGGAGTCGGTGCTTCGTTCTTTCTTAGAAAAAGAATTAGGCTGCAACGAAGCTGAAACCATAGAAATACAGCGAGTTCACCGTTTAGGAAAAAAGAAAGAAGAGAAACCGCTACCCATTCTTGCTAGACTTCTCAGATATAAAGACTGTGAAAAAATATTTTCGCTGGGCCACCGTTTGCGGGGAACCAACTTCAAAATGTACCAAGATCTTCCATTTGAGATCGTCCAACGGAGAAAAGCGCAGATGAAAACCTTTAAGAAGGCCAAACGCAACAACATTCCTGCAAGTTTCAGTAAAGCGCAGCCCGATAAACTGTATATTAAAGGTAAACTCTGGCCAGTTGGGAAGCCTTTAGAACCGTGAATTGCAAGTTTTAATCATTTACCATGTAAGCTCAAAACATCTTACAGACTAAAACACACCCTCCTTTTCTCTTAAAAATAACTATTTAGCTGCATGCCCTTTGCAACGAATTTGATTACCCTACATGAAACATGATCGACGGACGGAAGTTTTAAAAACGCTCTTCCGTTATGACAGATTATCTCTCTTCTGGTGCTTTGCTTGTTTTGATTTGCTTCTCAATCGCCAAAGCAAGCAATGCCCCCAGTCAGGTTTAACTTTTATTACTTTTGGTGTTTGTTTGTTTGTGTGTGTTTGTATAGCTTACTAATTCAGTCTTATTGGGGGGAAATATTTATTTGCTCTTCCGATACCATTACCATCCTATTCAGAGCTTTTAATATTTTTATTCGAGTAGGTAAATTGTTATTGAAATCGCCAAGATTATTTCCAAACATGTTTTGTATAGATCGTTTCTACTATAAAGGCGTTAAATTAACACTTTTCAATATTTTGATTTTGCTGAATCAGCATTTGGAACAAGACCTGATAATTAAGAGTCGCAAAGAATGTGTGATATAAAAATTGCTTCCATCAATGTCAGGGGAATAGGAAACAACAACAAAAGAAGAGAGACTTTTAATTGGCTCAGAACTAGGCAACAATCAATTTTTTTTCTACAAGAAGTCCATTGTACCGAAAACAATGCTGACAAATGGAGGACCGAATGGGGTTATAAGGCACTTTTCAGCTGCTGCTCAAGCAGCGCTGCGGGTGTTTGCATTCTTTTTAACAATAATTTCAACTTAGACATTCTGAAAGCTTTCTCGGACCCCTCGGGACGCTTTAGAATTCAAAATTGGCCAAAATTAAAATGTGAAGTTTTTTCGGAAAAGCCATTTCATCACCGTTTTAGTTGGATAATTTTTAATGTTTGCTCTAAATCGTAAAATCATGTTAAAACTGATACATTTAGGAGAGTTTTCTCTGTTTGCAAGGAAGCACAAAATTCTTTCGAGCGAATTTATGATTTTCATGCACTAAATTGAAAACCTGTTCAGAATTTCTGATCTCCCCCGAATCCTAAAAGAGGTTTCAGAAATTCTGATCCCCCCCCGTCAATTACCGAACAAAAACCTTACAGCATACAACTTATTCTAAAAGGATTCAGAAATTCTGATCCCCCTGTCAATTAACCGAACAAAAACAACTATATACAATCATCTTATTCTAAAAGGATTCAAAAATTCTGATCCCCCCGTCTATTAACGGAACTAAAACAGCTATATACATCTTATTACTCATGCGCGTAGCGGCATGAGTTATAAAATGGGCTTCGTTTTTCTTTTTATTATTTTTTTTTTTGTGTCACGATTTTGCATGCAAATTTATTCACGCATATTTTAAATTGTGTATTTCCGGTTCACAGCTTTGCTTTTTACACTTCCGGTTTAGTGACTTCCGGCTACTCTCACTTCCGGCAAAACATCGTTACTGAAGTGTCACGACAGCGTCTCCTACAACCCTACTCACATCAGTAATGTTCACGTCAGGTATATATTATCTTCACAACAATGACTGGCTTCATTGTGGTACAGCCTTCATTTATAAAACATTCAATAGTAACGTGGTTTGCAGGTACGATGACTGAATTCTCCATGTCGGACGTCTTCTTATCTTGTTTAAATTTTTGAAATTTAAATTGCTTCTTTTCTTATGGTACATTGAAGTATAAAACAAATGTTTGATACGCATGCGCATGACAAACATTTTCCGTCATTTGGTCTTATTGGTGTATAAGTCAGTCCTGTATTTCTCCCACAGAGGTGAACGTTGCTTTTATACACAGCATACAACTTGAAGCCGAATTTGTCGCGATTCTGAAAAAACTAAGAGCTATTTTTAATCAGAGTTCTTCCGAGGCAAAAATGTCAAACATCGATCTCTCGCACTCGCAATTTATTTCCCGTTTTACTGCCGATTCTTTGTAATGTCTGTATCGGAGCAGTCCTCGCTGCCTGTGGTGAGTAATTTCAAGACTTTTTTCAAGAAAGAACAATAGAAACACACGGCAAAACAGCGTCGTTACTTCAGCCCATCAGATTTAATAAAACATCTGGACTTTGGGACTGGACTTCTGTGGATTATGGACTAGGGAATGCGTGTCATATTAATGTAGATTTTTACTGACTTTATTGCTTTTTGTGGTTACTAGGTTACTAGTAACCACTATGCTGTCACCTGTGTAAGTAAGTCCGACTTTCCGAAGCGCGAAGTTGTGCCAAGTTCACCCGATTGCTGTACGATGAGACAGTTCTAATAGCTTCGGATTAGACGACTCGATTGTCAAGGCAGTTCTGTTTGTACGTGCGCGCTTTGGATTCGTGGAAAAGGTAAACGGAGCTTTCTCGTTATTTTTACTGCTTTACCAAGCACAGCTTTCACCAAATGTGGCCAAGTATTGTTTTCAAATATTATTTTAGGTATTTTCGTGGTTTGGAAAAAGGTTTTAGTGAAAAATCGAGCTGTGAATCGAAGTGTTTGTTAGCAGACCATGAGCTATCCGAACTCATGATTCAAACGCCGCCAGCATTTCATTTCTGTATCTTTGACCATTCAGAACTGTTTTTTTTTATTAGCGAAAGCATTATTATACGAATCATTTTTCCGGATAAGATTGGCATTCTATTACACAGGAAAAGTCGGCGATTTTAGAAAGTATAATAAAAATAGGTTGCTGAATTGAATTATTTTGTGATGTTTATTATATTTTCGCAGACGCTAGCCGGTTCCTCACAGTAATTAGGATACAATATATCGCCAAGACTTCCAGAAGCAGAAAATCACTGAATTCTGAAAAGTGTTTGACTCTTTTAATCAAAGGAAAGACATTTTCATTCAAGGAAATATGAGTTTCATTCAAAAGTTTTGACCTTTTATAGAAAATATATTTTAGATTCAGTGATTATAAAAACAGCTTGATATCAAATTTCATTTGACATAAAATTTGCACAAAGCAAAATTGTGTATTTGCGACAACACTTTGAAGAAACCGTGAAGCTTGGAAAAAACTTATTACAGATGGCAAAATCAAAGCATTTTTTTAAAGAACCAGCTTTAAGTTATGGAAACATTTCATTTCGATTTGGTCTTAAAATCACGGAAAGATTTTAGTGAATGCGTCACGCAACGTCTATTTACAAAATGTTTGACCAATTCATAGCAATTCTCACCAAAGATTTGAAATCTTTAAAAAAATCCCGGATCTCCTGAATGCGATTTCCTGTTTATTTAGGGCCTACAAAAAGTTAATGGCCATCCGGGCAGGAGGGGGTATCTGGGTTAAAAATCAAGGTGCGAGGGTTGGTCGGCCTGGCCGGGAAATCCGGGCGGGGGAGGGGTAAAAAAATATTGCATCCGTCGGGGGGGGAGGGGGGGGGATTTTTTCTGGAATAACCCATTTTACACTGGTTGCATGCGATTAAGTAACACAGGAAAACTAAATCTTTATATTGATTATCAAATTTCTTTTTACAGCATGTCATCTACTGCCTATTTTTTTAAGTAGTCTTTTCAAATGTAACAGAAATAATTCACAGCTTGGAAAGTTATAGACGAGTGTGGATTTGATCGGAATCAATAAATTAAATATTAAAAGCGAGCACAGAAAAATTGGTAACTTCAATCGCGCGTCTTAGAGTCTCTTGCGCATGAGTATAGGCTAAGTGTAGCCTCTTGTTCTAAAAAGATTCAGAAATTCTGACCCCCCGTTAATTAACACAGCCAAAGTTCTTTTTGAATGTTTACGGATTTAGCTAAACCTGTACCCCACAAATGCACATTGTACATGTAAAGGTGAGCACCATTTAGAAGTTAAACAAAATTCACTACATAGTGTATGTTGACCTACATGTACATGTAGGTGGGATAAGCTTGTTAAATAGACAATTTCTTTAAAAGGCAATTGAACTAGGGAATTCTTGTGTTTTTGCACTACTACTGCCATGAAATACATGTACAATAACATTAATTTTATTGATTAATAAGACAGTGTTAAATTTGAATTATAAGTCAATACCATATCTGATTTTCAGGAAATGGAATCATTAGCAGAACTACAAATGAGGTCATCCATTTATGTACATGTATAACAGTATGTTAATCATGTCCAAAGAAGGATGATCAGTGGCATCTAGCTCTTTGTGACCATCAGAGAAAAAACACAATGCAAAGAAAACATCCAGAAACAGGCTAGATCGTCCTATTAATTTTTGTTTGTTTAAGTGATGGAGGCAACAAAAATTCTGAATAAGACTGTATCATTCTCTAAGAAAAAAGCGTCTGTATCTAGAGAAATAGGATCGTTTTGTATCTTAGCAGAATAAAGGTCTTTGTAGAAAGCTTCGCATTCATGGAGGATTTCTTTATCTGAAGTAGCAAATTCGTTTTCGTGTTTTTTCAAGCGGCTGATTGTTCCTTGTTTAAAATGTCTTTTTTCGAGATTCAAAAAATATTTAGTGTTTTTTTCACCTTCATTATACCATCTGGTTCTTAAACGAAGGATAGCGCCTTTTGTACGGTGCTCAATTATTTTTTCTAGCTCGTTCTTCAAATTGTCCAGTTTTGTCTGTAGGAGTAATTTTTGTACCTCGCTTATTGCGATGTTCCCGTCTAATTCTCTCTCCAGATCAGCTATTACTTTGTGCAGCTCATCCTCGCGGGATTTTGTTTTAAAGTTTTTCGCTGCCGCATATGAAATCGTTTTTTCTCGAACTTTCATTTTAATCACATCCCAAAGCAAGGCTGGATTAACTGAACTATCAGACTTGTATTCATTTTTTGTTTGCTGAATAACTGTTTGAATTTGTTTCAGATATTGATCTTCTGCCAATAGTGAGGTGTTTAACTTCCAAAAACCTCTTCCCCTTGGGTTGTGATGCATAGCTATTTTGAGTAATATCATAGAATGATCAGTTTTGTAGCCAGGTACGATATCTGTCATGTTAGTGTCACAGATGAAGCTAAAACTTATTAAAAAGAAATCAAGCCTACAATGTATTTCTGGTTTCCTTCGGCGCCATGTATATCTACGCCTATTTGGGTTCATTGTTCTCCAAATATCTGTTAAAGCTAAATTCTCGCAAGCTTGCTTGATTACGTTTAAAGAGTTTCGATGGGTTCTGGGAAGGCCGCCCTTCTTATCTTCTTCAACATTCATCACGAGATTGAAATCCCCTCCCAATATTATATCTTCACAGTTGAAATCCTGTAGATGATCAAAAAACAATTTAAAGAAATTCGGGTCGTCATCATTTGGAGCGTAAATATTTGCTAGAGTGAAATGCTTTTGGTCGGCTTTAATATCGCAAATAACACTAATTTCCGAAGAGGCCGTAGAAGCTACCACGTGCAAAAGCCATTTTCCGAGGTAGGTTGATAATTTATCCGTAAAGATAAGTCATTTTTGTAGTGTACCTTAGTATTTACTCTGAATTTGTCTAAATCGTAATGCCACATTTTAGTTTGGAACGCGTTACAGACAAAACTGAAAGAAAACGTCTGCCGCTTCACGCACATGGCTCAGCCTATGCCGCACAAAAGTTAGGGGCTCCCAATACCAAGGGGAGTACAAAGGAGTCTAAAATGTTACAACAGATGTCATGTTTGCCGTCCAATTTCTAGTCTAGGTGACAGGATGTGCTGTTAACGTTTACAGCAATGTCACTACAACAAGCTCGAACAAGGCTTTCCATGACCCCGAATACAGCCCGAAAATCACAGGCAATAGAGATAAAGGTTTCTATATTGTCGACTTTATAGAAACTGTGGAGAAACACACACCCAGACGCTTACTCAGAGGAAAATGGTTTTCAAAAAATCCAGCTGAGGGCTTATTTTTAGTGGAGGGGGCTTATACAGTATGGGGCGTATGTGTATCGTTTATTATACTCTACTGTTTTCACCGACGTTTGACAGTCTTGTCTCTATCTTGAGATGTGCCTAGGCTTGGACCTCATTGTATTCTTCTTTTACATCACAGCTTGGACTTGTTGCCTTGCGGTGGGGCAGTCTCGAGTAAGTGAAACCAAACTAGCTAGGGCAGCAGTTGATGCATCGGTCGCGAAAATCTCGAATTTGATCAACGGAGTCCACCAGGATACTTAGAATGCACGATACGAGACTCAGGCCAACCAGGTAAGGCAAAGCAAAGAGAATGCCAGTGAATATAAGGTAAGAGTTGGTGGTTTTTCCGTGATTCACTTTCCTCCGAAGTGAGTCCATGAACACATAGTCACCAAAACCGATAGTTGTAAATGTTACAAACCACGCGTAAAGTCCTTCTATGAAGCTCCAATTTTCAAGATAAATGGTTGACACACTTGACATGATGAGCAGAGCGATAATCATTGTTAATGAAACGAGAAACGTTTTCTTTTTTAGGTGCTTCGGTTCTTCTCTTTTCAGCAATCTACGTTCTGTTTTGGCAACAAGAAAATTAATTAAACTGGCCAAGAGTTCTCCTGCAGTTTTCATTAACAACATGGTTATAGGAATACCAAGGAGACAGGAAATTATGGTGAAGCCTTGTCCAAGCGGTGTTCTCGGTGTGATATTTCCAAATCCTAAAAACATAATAGCATTAACCCTTTAACTCCCAAGAGTGCCAAAAATCAAAATTTCATTTTGTACAATATTGAAAAATAAATGGTACAATGCAAAAGTACTGCTGAAGAGGTTTCATTTGAATGGTCACACCATAGGATTTCGTCCACAGACTCAAAAGTTAGAACTACATTACATGTCTCCATAATTGATTCTGGGAGTGAAAGGGTTAATGCGCAGGAAAAAAAAATATATTATATTATCCAGCAACAGAAACTCATGAGGGGTGGACATGTGTTACTCCGAATGGTTTGTATTGTACAAAGCGTGTGCACATTCAATTTCATTAAGTTCCATATTGGGAGGTAAGCAGAATTCAGAAAAACGTAACGCAATACGTCAACTCCGTTTACTGACTCTCCGTTGAAGCCTTTTACTCAGGGAATATCAACGACACGTTTTCAGCGTTTAATCCTGTTGATGACGTAAAATATACGACATACCGAGAAAAGCAACTCTTTACAAGTCAACGTAAATTAGAGAGACCGTGGATTATATTTCAGCGAAACCTATTCACTGATACTGAAAACAATCCAAGGCTGCGAGGAATCTGCAAAATGTTTGATCTAAGCTCCAAGCTCCGAGCGCACGTTACACTTTACAACCCCTTATGAGTTTCTGCCAGCAAAAATATATGTTCACTTGACCCACTATAATCATTGCTTTAATTCAACCCTCAATAACTGTCGATATATAAAACCATGTTGTTTTCCTGCGGGCTGATGGTTAGAAGGGAGTCCATTGCAGTCGAGAGTTGCATACTTACCAATTGTGGTGATGGCAGCGAAAACGAAGGCACAACTGTTTGAGAAAGTCCAATCTAGCTCTTCACCTTCACTTACGCTCTTTGCGGCCCTTCTCACAAAACTTTTAAAATCATTGTCTGTCATGTTATATTTCAGATCAATTTCTTTTCTCAGTTCGTTTAGTGTCCTTTCCATTCTATCGTGAGCTGATTCATCCCCTTTCTCAATTAAGGTGAAAATCCAAGCAACAAATAGGCTGTATGTGTGAAATATTACCAGATGAAGCAGTGTCTTTCGAAGAAGAGGATTCATGATGCTGTTAAAAATTATCATATCAGTTAATATGAAAGTTAAAGGGAGATATAATTTACATACAGTATACAATAAATACCAGGTGAAATGACAAAATGATGTTTAACAGCTTTTGCCTTTGTTGAGTTTATTTGCAATATTCGTATTTTCATTGCAGTCAACACTCCCTAGCGATACCTTTTGTTGAGGATCACAATATATATATGATAAAAAAGTAAAAAAAATAATAAATAATCTGTAAAGGTGATGTAACACGGGACGATTCGCAACCATGATTTTTAGCGCAAAAAAATTAACGACAGGTATGTTAAACGAAACGTCGTGTACAAAATTCGTGTTCTTGCGTTGCAAGTTTTTTGAAGCTGAATCAAAAACTGGCAATATCTTATATCAAGCGTTCACTGGTACCGGTGGTTGAAGGCATTTTATGCAGATAAAAAAATAACAATAAACTTATTCTAAAACATAGGCGGATATTTCAATTTTTAGCGTTTTCGAATGCTCAAGTTAATAATTCAACTATTATTGAAATTGGGACCAAGGTAATTGAATTCTATGCTTCAAAACTGATTTCACT
The DNA here is from genome assembly GCA_024195265.1 of Dendrophyllia cribrosa. Lineage (NCBI taxonomy): Eukaryota > Metazoa > Cnidaria > Anthozoa > Scleractinia > Dendrophylliidae > Dendrophyllia > Dendrophyllia cribrosa. The sequence goes on from JAJLRJ010000007.1 coordinate 1,808,512, forward strand.
TATTTATGAATCAATTAAAGTTCCAGCTACTGACCTTCCTGCTTCGATAAGTTGAAGGTGAAAGTTGTGTTGTATGCCAAGATTTATTTCACTGAAACCACAATCAAAGATTGCGAAACTCTCTAGTCCTAGCTTCCAACAACGATGTGTTCATAAATAAAACAAATATTTTAATTTACATTCGAATCGATGCTGATTTTCATAACATTTCACTTGCAGGAGATACGTTATTTTATTTGCCAAAATGAAAGATTTGGAAGCTGATTAGTTTTTCCACCTGTTAAAATTTGTAAATATAAAAAAGACTATGTTGCTTTGACATCTTCCGCGCACTATTGCTAAAACCATCAGCTAATCCGGACTGCACTGTTTTGCGCATATAGGGGCAATTAAGGCCTTTTAGAGTATAATAATTGGACTAAATTGCATATTGCGAGGCTTCTGAAGGCGTCCCGAGTAAAATACGAGTGCACTTAGTCATTAGCGAGCGTATATCATATGCGTATATGTGTAGTGAGCACTCAATATGCTTTGCGTATATGAAAATTCACCTTTTATATTTGTTTTTTATTCTGTATGTTTTTTGAACGTAGAAAAAAAAATTAACTACAGTAGGTGGAATAGTTATTGCTTCTCATATCCTTTGATAAGTACCATGGACAAGAAGATGTGACTCGGGTTGATAAAAACATTATATGCTAGTGTTACGGATATGATTAAAGATCTAGGGTGCTCCACGCTGGAAACGAGAAGAAGGCAATCTAGGTTAACACTTATGCATAAACTAACTCATGGTCTTATTGATATAGATAGTCAAGAATATTTAATTCAACACCTCGAGAGTCGCACGAGGGGAAGCCATCAATTTAAATTTCGCGTGCCATATGCAAATATGACGTTTTCTATTGCGGACTGGAACAGCCTCCCTGAGGCTATTGTTTCGTCAAATTCTTTAGAAATTTTTAAACATAGGTTATCAGATTTTCTTAAATAATAGCTGTATATAGTTATATTTTATTCATTTACTTATTTTATTTATTTATTTGTTGTTTTACTTTTACGGTTGGTGTGATATCTTGACGATTTTACCGACCTAATAACATGTAAATGTAAATGTAAATGCGGAGGTCGTTCTCAGGATCTCTGTTCTCCAGGGAGAGGGAAGAAGAGAAAGCCTGGAAACGAGATTGGTCAATCTGCTCGACCTGCAGCGTGGAAAATATTCATATTGAGAATTATTACTTATAGCTCTTATAGGTGAACATAAATTGGAGATACCACCCTAAAAGGAGATTCTGGTACCTTTTTGGCGATCACGTCCCGTCACCCAGATCGGATGGTTGCAATTTCGCCATGTTTCTTCGCAACGTCTTGTTTTCCCAGACACAATTTTTGCTTGTGCTATTTAAAAGTCAAATTTACATTCAGTTCTTATCATGAACATTATAGGCAATATCGCATCATGTCTGTTTTTCTTCAATTGAGTATCTTTGTAACAAAGCTATACGGCATTTGTATCGCTTAAAAGAGTTTTATCTCATCATAGTTAATAGAACAAACTGGTTATGAAGCTAAACAAATTTCAAAAAGAGTGTACAAAGCTGCTTTGTTTTATGTTGAACGAACCGTGACCCTGCACATTGTTTTGTTTAACGTGTGAGCCCAAATGTTTCTACTGGTCAGTTGCTCATATGCATTTCAATACCTTTTGTGTTTTGTGCAGGGTCAAGGCAAACGAACTAAAGAAATGGAGAACAAAAACATATAACAAAAGACTGACTGAGTTTCATAACCAGTTTATTCTATTAACTATGATCTCATTTATGCCTTTTTGCACACTTATTATTTATTAGTTGCACATTTATTCCAAGGCGCAGTCTCTAAAGTACGATGAAATAAATACATGCCTATGTGATTACATAACTCCGATAGTTGACCTTTGTTTTAGATACAGCACTCGGAGTCCTTTTTCAAGTATTACATCTCCGGATGGCGTGTGTTTTGATTTTACAAGGCAACCCTCCTTTTAATAGCAGCGGCACGCTTCAAAGTGTTTTGTCTCATTTATGCTTTTTGCACGCTTTCAAGAGCTAAAACTCCTTGTTCGAAGTTACACATTTATCCAAAGGCGCGTTCCCAAAAGTATCGATTAAATAAATACATAATTGTCCATGGTTACATAACTCCAGTATTTGACCTCTTTTTGCGATACAGCAATTGGAGTCTTTTTTCAAAAACATTGTATTAAATCTGTAGACGAAGTATGTGTTTATTTTTTTTTACCCTCTTCTTAATAGCAGCGCCACGCTTTAAAGCATTTTGTCTCATTTATGCCTTTTTACACACTTTTAAAATCTAAAACTCCTTGTTCTATAAAAGTTACACATTCATTAGAAGGCGCAGTCTTAAAAGTATTAATTAAACAAATACATATTTGTCCATAGTTACATAACTCCGATAGTTGACCTCTTTTTAGATACAGCAATAGACTATTTTCGATATATTAAAATTCATACTTGGCTCCGAGGATTGGGGGAATAAAACAAATGAAATCACATTGAGGTTCAGCGTTGAATTATTCATTTCTTTTGTTTTATAACCCCAAGCCTCGGAACCAAGTATGTTTTTCAAATATTACATCTTTAGACGAAGTATGTTTTGATTTATTTACCAGGGCAACCCTCCTCTTAAAAGCACCGCGCTCTGGACTCATCTCAAGCTACAAAGATAAGAATACAGATACATTAAATAGATAAGCAACCGTGAATATCGCAATTTTTTTAAATCGATTCGTGACTGACCGATGTTCAGACGTTACGCATGTGTCAACATCAATAACAAGAGAATTGCTCACTAAACAAAGGTGTAAAGCTTAAGTATATGAGGAAAATAGATAGATTTTTTTTAGGATAATTGGAAAACAGCCCTACAAATCTTCTTAGATATTGCATGAAATATTGTAGCTTTCAGGTTACGCTACTACTTTTAGAATTAAGTCATTAAAAATATAGCAATTCTTGCGGTCAACTTGTATCAGAATAATTATGAACATAAAGTATAAAAGAAGCACGATTTTGTCTCTTGAAATAGTTGGGAAGCATTCAAAGCAATGAAGACTTTGGTCGTCTTAGCTGTGTTTGGCTTCGTGCTAGCCACAGGCTTCCGCCTTCCATTCAGGAGGCTTGAAGATGAAGCACCACGACACGTTAAATTAAGAGAGTTTGAAGATGAACCTGTACCAAGAAAAACAGAGAGGTACGTTGGATAAGCTAAAAACATTTGCTTATTTAAAAAGGGCTAGGTCAAACTATGTTTAAGAACGATTCAACATGAAAACAGTTTCTTATATGACACATCGGATGTTTCCCATCTTCAGTTTACAAGCAATTAAAAAAGGACAGTGATTATAGTCCATCAAATATGCGAATAAGTTTCTGAATAAACAGAAAATAGAGGAACCGAATGCTTTAGTTTTAATCTTTCGATGCACAAATATAATTCATGTACTTCGTAAAGTTAATGTTCGTATGCATATCAAGATGCCTTTTTGTATTTACAATACCAATTGTGTGTTTATCGTATATTATATTATCGTTTATTATATACTTATTCATCTGGTGGGAATTTTCGAATATCCGTTCTTTTTAAAAAGTTTAAGGATACGAACTAGTAGGTATTTTGTCAGATGATAAAACATGCGAAAACATTGGTTTTTTATTTTTTTTTTATCGTTTCTGATACAGTGATCAAATCAATGAGGAAAAAATGAAAATAAAAAAGCTACGACCGTGCGTGTCATGTCATCATAAATGTTTTTTTAATACTTGGAAGCGGGTCATGGTTTAACAAAATAAATACAATTTGTTATGTTGTTTGGAAAGGAGCATGCATGTTTAAGCTAAGTAGCGAAGTGGGTTTGCAAGGCTCAAGAGTTTGACAATAATTTTGCTGTGGGTATTGAAATCTCTCTCGATCTATAGGAAGTTTTACACCAAGGACGCTGAAGACAAACGTGATCATGACGAAGTAGGTGGTGAAGGAGACGAAGATAACTATGATACAATGTTTGATGAGCAAGAAGACGAGAAAGAAAATCTGTACGACCTGTTATCAAGGGAGCGTAGATCCCCAGATCCCCAGACCCGCCCTTCAGGAGACGGAATGTATGACCGGATTGGTTGAAGCTGCAGATTCACTTCAGATTCATTGGTAAATGAGAAAAATAGAAAGATGAAGGAGAATAAGAAGCTTATTATTATTATTATTATTAATATTATTATTTATTTATTTATTTTTTGTTGTTGTTGTTGGAACGTTTTGGAAGGATGGGATATATAAAAGGAGGATTTTTCAGGTATTCCATGACGCCTAGCGCGTAATTATCGATCCTGATGTGTCGAATTTCCTGCGATGGCGAGTACACGTGGTAAAATTTTGTTGATCTTCGCGAGACGTTTTCTTCGTTTCCAACGCGATAACAGGTGAATCAAATAGTTATTTGGTTTCTATGTGCGTTAAAGTTTACTTAGATATCATTTGATCCGAGCCTGTTTGCCTATGTATCGCAATATTTTGTTTCGAGTGGCATGCATGGCTGATCCGCTTCGTTTCTTTGTTGTGTTTTAACCCTTAATCTGTTTTGCCGTGTTTCGTTTTTAATCCTGGGGACATTAGAATATAATTACGCCTGATAGTGCCCGGAGAATGACTCTTTTAAATGCGCTACCAGGACCCCTTAAGTCCCGACGTTTTGTAGGAATTTATGACCATTGACTTTTGGTCAAAATCGGCGCCAATACATGCGAAGGAATATCGTATTTAGTGTAATTGCAGCTTCCTTTTATAAGTTTGGACGAACCATATGATCGTTTGACACTTTCCTTCGGTTCGAAGCTAATAAATTGCTTGATGTTTATGTTTTTACAAGTGATGTGGAAGATGGCAATATTTTTTTATCTGCCGGAAATCCAGAAATCGAACTCATCGATGCCTTTCAGTCTGTCCTTGTTCAGAAATAGACAAAGTCGCCGCTCTTTTTACTTTTTGGGGAAGCAAACGTGTACTAAATACCGTTAGGAACCTACAACAAGCCATATTGGACGATGTGATATATGTTTGACTGCTAAAATCTTCGCAGTCATGGACGATGAACTCCCTTCGAGCAACTCCATGGCAAATGGCTGGTCACGCAATTTCAGTTGATAATATAGTTAATTCGCGTTGCATCATGGGATACCTGAAAAATCCTCCTTTGGATATATTAAGAGCTTGTTAACGTGAGCCCGGTTACCAAAATCTCTTCTCAGTCCTAGTCTGCCTATTTTTCGTTCAATGAGATCTCTGTAATCGGGCTGGAAATTTTGCCAGACGAAGGAGAGTAATGGTACCGTCATTCCGGTCTCTTTCCTTTAGAATATTTTTATGAAACATTATTCCTTGGAGTTAAAGAAACACACTGACCTTTTTGAAGTAAAATCCATCATTTTAAGAAATGGGCGGCAAACACTAAATTGATGATTTTCCACCAACATGGCCGCCGTGAAAATCATCAATACAGTACAGTGTTCTTAAAAAAGAAAAATCAGAAAGGTAATCCAATGTGAAATAATTTCCGTCGAACTTCATATTTATAAATGGTAAATTTAAGGGACTAGATAAAATATATATCTTTTACTATTTGAGATATGTAAAGATATTATCCTGGATAATGTATCTAGACTACAAAGTCAGTGGTGAATCTGGCTTCTTTCTTTAACATTTCTTAGAGGTTCTTTTTGAAAATTACAAAGATGTAGAGCTATTCTACCCATATATAATTATTAAGCTTCCAGAAAATGAGGTCCTTTGGGTTTTCTTGTAACACGAGTGTGTAATATCACGAAAACTAAAGATCGCCAAACACCTATACTGATACCTTAAAAAATTGAGAAGCATGGCCACTGACTCACCGCTTTAATTATAATATTTTTACTGACGTCGTGGGAAACTTTGTTACTCTCAAAATAACAGTGGGAATCAAACATTGTCTCAAATTTAGAAAAAAAAACAATACACTAACTGCATGTCGAACAACTCAAGTTTGCACGGGTATTAGAATTATAAACAATCGATTTCGGTAAAACACCTATCTTTCATGATTTTCCTTTGTTTTTTTTTCCACAGATTTAAGGATAAAGAAAGAAAAAAGAAACAACCGCAAGCAAACCGCAAGCCACCAATTAGGATTAAACTTTATTCGTGCATAGACGAATGTAATGTAATGTTTATAGCAATAATACAAGAATGAAGTATAATTAAAGTCAGTTATTGCAAATTAAAATTAATGTACGCTCTTTTCTTTAAATAAAACAATAAAACCTTTTTTGTGATTATATATATATATATATATATATATATTTGTTTTTCTATTCTCTGTGTTTCTCTGATCTTAAAGGCTGCCGTGTATAACTTTTGCTGATATTGAACTTTGATAGGTTTGAAAGCCCACTTGGAACAAGTGCGTGTCAATACAGCTCCTGAATGCAAACTAGTTTATGAGTCATGAATTCTTTCACTGCTAGAACACCGAGTCCGACACTTTTTTTATTTCCAAAACTAGACGCTTTATGAGCGTAAACTGGGCTACCCGTATATATTTATACTAGTAGTAATCATAGATTATAGTGCGTCTCCTTGTACCGTAGCACCTGGTCTTGACCTACTGTAGTACCTCAGTTTCAGCCACTGTTGAAAGGGGCTATGTCACGAGATATGTCACGCAGGCAAAAACGTCGGGCCGACGTCAAACAAATTCACGCTATCGCCGTGGAATCGGGCAAAATCCTTCAATTCTGCCGTGCTGTGTTCTCCGAAAGGTCTCAGATTTTTCCGACATAAATAGTATACTTGTCTTGATTTCATTTCGGTTTATATTTCTCCGATTCTGAAATGATACGCCACAGTACTTGGTGTGATATCCGCAGGGATTTTACTGACTAAATAAATGTAGATATACTTTAATGTCTGGAAGCATATGTTTAATCAAGATGGCGCAGATTTGGTACCGACACTTTTCTCGATTCGTTCCGCCTAGCCGACAAGATTAGGAAGCGTCTCCTTCGTCGACGCAACAAATCGAAGCCTATTCAGTTTAATATACTTACCGCTCTTGATGAAAAAAAAGGGCCTATATCTGAATTTCCTGGTGGTTCGTGGTTGTTATTAGATTTAGTTATCTTGTATCTAGCTAAATTTATCTTTGTAACTGGTTTGTGTTTCCGACACTTGGTCCGGACCCGGGGTCAAAACAACTTTTCGAATTGAAAGTTTTAACGTATTCCCGCCATTATCATAATAAAAAATTGAATAAAACTTGTCAATTTAATCAAAGTTAACGACAGAATTGATAATTCTGGAGGAGAAAAACAAATTTAGCCCTTTGAATCAAATATATTTTCTCAGTTGTGGTAAAAATTTTTTCCAATTTGCATAATGTCAAAAGTAATTTGAAACCTTTCAGTAACACAACGTGACCATTTCGTAAAACATCTCGCAATCAGACACAACTTAAAGTTTTATATATATTCCTCTATATCCATATCACAGAAAAGAAAATTACATGAAAAAAGTGATCGATTTAAGGTTATTTTCGCCGAGAAACATTCACTAGCGCAAGCGAAACTCATGATGACTGGTTTCTCAGAAATAGTACAGCATTCGGTAGAAAAATCTTCAAATCTTCTCGAGTCTTTTTCAGCAACGCGATTGTTTGACAGCGAGAAATGGATCACAAGACACGTGCAGTTTACATCTTAATATATGTAGTTAGGCTTGGCCTAACAGCGTTGCCCTCTGAAGACCCTCTGAACAAGCTTAACTAAGATGAAACTTAACTTAGGTGAAAGGTCGGAATTAAGATTGACGACCGGGCTATTTTTCAATTTTAGCAATTCTCAAAAACAGTAAGCTTAAGCTTGTTACCCGACCGTTTGCACAGTACATTTAGACCGTACAAAAGTTCACAAAAACAACTTTTTCTCCGTCTAGAATAACTATTACGACTATTTGCCGAATAAAATACACTTGTTGCTTGTCACAAAATGCCTGAGAAACTGATTTGGAAACCAAAATTGCAAAAATACACAAACATATTTGCATAAGGCGACGCGAGTATAAAATCTAAGTCTTGTTTTGTTTACATAAATCGCTTTTCAATCAATGCAATGAATGAACAAACACATAAAAATGGACAACACAATCTTCTTTCGAAAAATTTTATTCAAATCTCCATTATTTTATGTTTAAAAGCAAAACGTAAAACGCGCATCGAGGCCGAGCCGTGTCTTCGATGAAATTCAAGAAATTAATACAACTGAATTTAAGCTACACGTTTAAAAACAATTCTCCAAAACTAATGAGAACACAAACAAAAAGTCAATCACAGATTGATACCAAGATAAATTCCCATCTAAAAATGTAATTTGTTTTACCTTTAAGTCCCTCCGGCGACTACTGTGCTTGGAAATTCTTGAAATCTCCGCTTTGGTGCTGAAATCCGTAAAACGAACCCATCTCTCGCATTGCTAAAAACGTATATAGTTCCTCGAAGCAAGATTTTATCCCTGAAAGCTCTTCTTTTTCCACTAAAGCGGCTTCTGAGTATCCTTTAATTAGTATCCCTGTCTTGAGTAGCAAACCACGAAAAAATGCAGGAAAATAACGACTTTAATTTAAACCGTTTTCTCCGCTCAGTAAACACAGCAAAACATCAAAGTGTTTTCCCAGCTGACGTGACATTCGGCCGTGCAACCGTGCGAAAAAAAAGCCTCACTTTGGTTTCAACATGACGTCGTACGCGCATGTTTTGCGACGTCATACGCGCCCGCGAGCTAGTCCTGCGCGACGGAGCTACCTGCGCGACGGCGGCGGAGGGCGGCGGGCACACGCGCGTCCGCGAAACATTCCGCTAGCCATGACCATGAAAAATGACGGGCTAGGTTCTATGAGTATGGGGCTGCGCAGCCGGGCCTTCGGCCCGGCGAGTGCTCCGCTATAATGGTGGTGAATTTTTCGTAGCTGTAGTTTCTGTTGGCTGTTCTATCCCTCTTCAACCTGGCGAAATAAAAATTCATGAAAGGCAAACAATCGAAAGAAGAGAAATTCATTTGAACACGGTATTTGAATTTTATAGTTTCGGTTTCTTTCCGCTTCAAAAGCGCAAGTGCTGTGCCGAGAGTGAGCGAAACGATCAGACTTCGTTCGTTGTATTACAACAAAATACTTTTTAAAAAAACATTTCATTAACTTTGAAAAAGGATTGAGATTGAACTTACCGAGAGCTGAGAAGAAACGTCCCAGTGTATGTTTACGTTCTTCTTAGAGACCGAGCACATGGTAGGGGGCTATCATAATGGTGATTTTATGTAGAGTTGGGTGTCATAATTGCAATTTTGTAACACAGGAGAAATTCAACGTAAACCTAGACTGTTCTCCCCCTGCGGGGGTAGCCCAGTAACAAGTTGGGGAACCTTTGCTTCTTTCCTATAAGTTCAGAATTATTTTCTGAAAACAATTAATTTTAAAACCAGCTACTAGAAAGTTTCCTTCTAAGCAAGTACCCCAATTTTGGATTTTAATATCAACTACCGTTGAGTGCATTTCAATTACATTTTGTTTCACAATGGTTTCCATGCTTTAAACTGAGGCGTTGTCCATAATGGGCGTAAGTGTAACTACAACTAACTATCGAGGGTTAAAAAATACTCAACCGCTCCTCTCTTGTTTGATGGGCGAAACTACAGGGATGATGTACTGTTTAAAAAACGAGCAGACGTGTTTCAAGAGATAGAATAATTTGTTGCTTGTTCAAGCATTTCAAAATAAATATTAGAATAAGAGTGAATCAACGCCGGATTCGATGCATCCAGTATAATTATCAAGAATAAAGTGTCAAAGTGTCAAAACTGTTAAACTTTATTCTTGATAATGATGCTGGATGCATCGAAACTTCGATTCGTGCTTATTCTAATACTTGTTTAGAAGTATTTTACCTTCGCCTCGAGTTTTTAACATGATTAAACACGTGCTGCAAGTTCTTTGAACGACTTAAAAAACATTCCACAAAACGTGTCCCTACAGAGATTTTAAAAACAACTGCGCTTTTGTGACTGATTAGCATACGACACTTGTGCCATATAATATACCGACTGGCTAAGATCACGAAGTGAGCATGGCTTTCCGGCTCCTGTCGAAATTTTTGGAATTCTAAAGTTCTGAGGAAATACAATAATCTTCTTAAAAATGCTATACCAAAGTTGACAGGTACGATGGATAAAACGTCTGACAATTTTTTTTAGTGGTAGAGAACGAGTAGAAATAAGCAGCTTGCATCTCGGAACCACTCGCTTAACTAGAAATTTTCACGAAGGCGCTTGTGTCATTCAAATCACGGTTATACTTGCTACTGTTGGTTGTTTAGTTTGTTGGAGAAGGTTCCAAATAGAATGACAAAAGGGTAGATATCGTAAAACAAAAATATCGAAAGTCACCATTTGTTGTAAGAATCCTAAATAATAACCACCCATGTCAGTATTGTGTACACTGCGAGGATCACAAATTCACAGTACACTTAATACAGTGAACTTAATAAACCGAGTTTTCAAACACTGTAACGGTTACTTTTGAAAATGTATGTCGCTTATAGCACACGAAACGTCAAGTTTATTATAAAAATGCGTTGGTTTACCATGTTTATCACCGCTGTTTGTGTTTTATTTCTTATTAAGTTTATTTAACTGTTAAGTTATATCCACAAGGGTAGGTTAAGTTTGAAACTTCAATTATCGAGAGCTATAACTTAAAAATCAATTGCAAAAGCTATTATCTCGTTGAAGGGCAAAGCAACAGGTGTATTGAGTAAAAGAAAGGCAATTAGAAGACTCAGAAAAAAATTAAAACATATCTGCAACTCAGCTTCACCCACCTTCACCCAAAAGACGTGACGTGGCCTTCCTGTTAAAATATTTTTGTTATTTGTTATTATATAAATAAACGTTTATTGTTCATCTGCAACTCAGCTTTTTTTAATAGCTTTTTACTTTTATTTTCTATCTTCCAGAAGCTACACGTTTATATAATATACTCTTAACCTGATTTAATTAAACTCTGGACATATCAAATGAAAAAAAAAAAATGAAAGAAAACCAAGAGCAATAAATTAACAAAGGTGAAGGCTAATAGGCCATTTCCGAGTTACCTTTAGCCTCTCTATCAAAGCGAGGCTAGGTGCGAAACCTTTCATATGCAAATAAAATTTATTTGCATGTGAATGAAAACTCATTTTCATATGAAAGGTTTCGCACCTAGCCTCGCTTTGATAGAGAGGCTAAAGGCAACTCGGAAATGGTCTATTCCGGCGGGTTACTGAAAATTAATGAGCTGATTAAACACTGCTTTACGACTTCTGTATTTTTTATAATTTTTGATCATTTATTTATTTCGCCATTTCACACAATTACATGACATAGTAGAATTCAAATTTAACAGGAGTAGACACCTAAAAGAAACCATAGGGCTTTTATAGATCAGGTTTCCTCACAGAACTAAAGGTAAACTAGCCAAATAAAACAAAATAAAGCAATATGGACGAACTAATAGATCAAGGTTGCAGAGTGTAATATTTACTAATAAGAAATTCTTAAAGCTTTTTTTTAAAGATGCATTTTAAAAGACGCATTCTATTGATGCTGACCTTGAGTTACCATTAACGGATTGTGTAGCTTTAACCACGGCCACATCCTCGACCACGATGCCCTCTACGTCGTAGGAAACGGCCGATTCGGTGGAATACGCGACGAAAGCGATAGCGGCGCGGGGTACGTATATGATCTGATGACTCCTCTTCTGGACTAGACAACTGAGGTTTTATTCTCGTCTTCTTCATCCTCGTCGTCCTCATCGTCGCCGCCTCCTTCGTCTTCTTCAATAGCGTTTTCATCTTCATCATTTTCGCCTCCATCTTGTTCATCTTCTTTCAGGTATTCATCTTCATCGTCCAAGTCGTTCTCGCTACTAAAAAAAACAGTCTCTTTGTTAGTTAAATAGCGATCTTCATTAACATAATTGAAAATATGCCTCTACACAAATTAATCAACTGTCTTCAGGCGGTATGCACGTCTCGGAACGTCTCAGAGACAGAATTGACTGAGAAAACAATATAACAAACAACAGAACAATGGACCCTAGCCCTGAAAACAATACATGTGCGTGATAATTAGGTCCAATGAAATAAGAGGTCCTGAAGAGGTGCATGGCTATTGATCTTGAAGACCAACACAAAGAAATAAACACGTATCGATTCATTTGAAAGTTTCCAAACTATGATAATAATAAACTTTACCTCTTATCTATCATTTTTCTCTTCCTTTAATTTCAGCGATAGAGAGATTGAAAATATGCCTGTACACTGCAGATAAATAAACTATCATGTAACATAACGAAAATTATAATATGACCGTACGGTCCCGCTGACGCAATCCTACAGAAAATAGAATCGCAAGGTGACGTGAGCGGGGCCGGACGGGTTGACGTGAGCCGGTCCGGAAAAAGCCGTCCGGCCCCGCTCGAGTTCAAGCGACGTACTGCACGACTATTCTTGTACTTTCTAGTCATATTATAAAATACTTATTGACTGAGTTAGGTCGGGCCGGACGGGAAAATATTTGGCTCTCGGTCATGGCGCACGGACCTCGCTGCGCTCGGTCCGTACGCCATGACCTCTAGCCAAATATTTTCCCGTCCGGCCCTCCCACTCAGTCAATAAGTGCATAGAATGTTTAACACGTATCGGTTCAGTTGAAAGTTTCCAAAAATAATAAATATGACGGCAGAGTCCGTAAAATGATTATCATGGACTAATGTTTCTTTTTTGTCTTCGTTTCGTTTTATGTTTCCCTCTGCTTTGTTTTTATCCGGATCGTTCAACTTAAAGGGGTATTGTCACGCAGATTTTGCTGTGTTTTGGTCAAAATACACTAAATATATGACAAAGTATCTTTGCTCAAACATAAAATTGGTTTTAGAACACCAAGAAGATAATATCAATTGATTTCCTCAAGGAAAAACAAACCATAATAAGTTTTTCTGCGATTTTTCCACGACTCTTGGGAGGAACTTGAAAAAATTGGCCAATTTTTTCAAGTTGCAATCCATTTCCATCCTGGCCATCCGCAGCCAAAAATAGGGAATACTAGTTTCTGTGCACTGGTAGAGTATTTGTTAACAGAACTGGACCATTATTTTAAGGTTTCCAATGAAACAAATATGTTTTTTGGCTTTTCAAAGTGATACTAAAAATAGGTGACAGTGTCTCTTTAAGTTATAATACTACCTACTTTTCTGAATCTTCTGCTGGGAAATCTTTTACATTTTCTTTTAGTTCAGCCGTATCTACTTCATTTTTATCCTCACTAAATGGAAGAGCCAAGCCAATAGCTAGGACAAAGCCAACCAGAGCTAAGAGGACCAGAGACTTCATCGCAGAGACTTTGTTGCTTTTTTGTTGACCAACAACCGATGCCTTTATATCTATCGGTAGACATGCCCGGATGTGTTAATGAAAGTTTTAGAATATTTTTCTGCGGGTAATTCTTAATAAGTGTTTTTTTTATCGAGAATATTCAAAATAACATTTTTCATACTTTTTATGTCACCACTTGAAGTCTTAACCCAAGAAGGCTAAGAGGCAAAGGGAGGACCTCTTATTGAAAAACCACACCCTTCAGTAGGAATCCGGATACCCATGACAAGCACCTATTGTCCTCTTCTGACCGGACACCTCTGACAATAAACCTAATTAATTGTTTCTCACAATTGCTGATATTTTATCTATATTACAATATATTACGAGATGCATATCGCCTCGTAATGGTTTTACATGGCCATTTTACAAAGTGGTTCAGATTCCTGATAATTTTTATCATCAAACTTGTTGGTTCCTTGCTTGACATAAAGTTGGTATTATGCGATTTGCCACTCAAGATAATATTTACGACTCAGGAAAAGAATCTCGAAAATATTTTGTTGCAAATAAAAACAGAATATTGGCTTTTGACACAGAAATGTCTCTTTCTGTTGAGTGCGTTTTCCGTCATCCCGGCTTCTACTAGCCTGCGAATACAGCCGCCTCTCATCGCTCCCGGCCGCAAGAGGCGTTCGCGCGAGAGAGCGTCTGCGATTTACTTTGAGAAATTCCATACTGATGACGAAAATCTGTCCCGCATCAAGACAGGAGCGCTGATTGGCCAACTTGATAATTTTACATAATTATGCTTTAAATTATGCAGTGTTGTAACTCAATCGCTAGTTGCGAGGATTAATCTTGACTGTCGTTAGAAACTGTGCGACTCTGCGTTCAACCTATTTATCCTATGTTTAATGTTTTGACGTTACAAGGCAAGTCAGTTTCACGCTTTTATAGTTTTATCTGCGGTGAAGAGGTTTTTCTACTTTTGTCAATTTACCGACCGGATATGGCAAGTCACTGATATTTCAAACGGCGCCACTCGTGCACGTCTGGATAAATGAACATTTATCGGCGATACATGGGAAGAAGAATCCCGTAATTATCATCAGTCTGCTTTTAGCGGAAACACTACCTTTAGACTCATGGCACCGCAATAGCCAGGGTCGAAAATGGCAGTTTCTTTCGCCAATATTTTCACGGCAAAGATGGAAACAGAAATAATAAACCACTGCGCGCAAGGAAATGTTATCATTTGTAACACAATACAACCCTGTGTGCCTACATCCTCATGGACAAATGAATCACAATCTTTGCTCAGACGAATCTATAAAGAACCTCCCGTTGTTTCATACAAAAGGGGTAGATCTTTCAAAGACATACTGATCAGGGCTGAACTGTAAAAATCAAACTACACTCAAAACCCAGTGAACAAGGGTCACAACAAACACGCCAGGCGCTAGTTGGATTTGTGATGGGCCTGTCAACACCTTTCATTTCATTTGGTTTCACCACATGCACATTATTATAATTATACGAGATTAGCGACGGGTGATTTACGTCATCAGTATGGAATTTCTCAAAGTAAATCGCAGACGCTCTCTCGCGCGAACGCCCCTAGCGGCCGGGAGCGATGAGAGGCGGCTGTATTCGCAGGCTAGGCTTCTACTGAAGCCCTCAACTGTTGAATTGATACTATTTTCGAGTTAGTCTGAATTTAAACCTCGATCGTAAAGTTGAAGCCCACGGTGTTTGAGTTCAAGTTCAAGTTCAAGTTTATTATTCACACTTATTCAATTACAATACAACAACAATAAGGAAAAAAAAAACAGAAGAACAGAGCTAACTATACATCGAATTAAACATAACAAAGGAAAAAGTGTGTAGCAGCCAACGGAGCCAAGCTTTCGAGTTGGCTATTACCACAGAGCGATTACAAGTGGGTGGAGTTTATACAGAACTTTAAGAAACTAGTTATGAAGCTCTGACTAAATTAATCACATTGAAAAGGAAGAGTATATATGAGTTTTAACTAATATTGCATTCAGGTTTTTATTTTACGATTGTCGAATAGCTCTCACTACTGTATTCGAAATGTTGTAGTCTTACTTAGCGAGTTGCACCGCTGTTGTATCAAGAATTTCAGCTTGTATAACTTTGACATTAATAAAAGTACTTGCTGTAGCTCCGCTCCCTTGATGGGAGCATATAACACGTGTTTTTCTGCTTGAGAGAGTCATAGCGTGCTAATTGATCTCTATTATAAGTATAAATACAGGAATGACTGTTTTATACTAGGTGTTAAAATAGTTTGTGAATGGTTTCATTGGGTAGTGAAGTTAGGTCTCCTAAACCTTTTTATTATGTAAAGGTTTACAGTATGAATTTTATAGTATGATAAATGTTCAAAAAAGCATCCCGTAGTGCCCGGGTGTTCTACTATCAGCTGTAATTTGTCCTGTTCACATTCATGACTTCGGTGAGTTTAGTGTTTAAATCTAAAGTATACGTTAACATAAATATTGGAAACTGTGCTGTATAAACGCATTCATTAATTGTTATCATTATTTCAGGTGGTGCTATTAAAACTACTTTGTCCACTGGGAATATCATCCGCTCACTCATTTCCCTTCAGTAACAGTGAAACAATAATGGCGATTGTTAAGCTTGTCATTGTAAACAGCCTTTACTATAGGAGCTCAGGTTGCAACTGAATTGCACAGTTTGGGAAGAAAATAATAACAACTGCATTACAGTAGAACACGGGATAAGGACTAGTTTTGATAGAGCACCAAACGAATAGCATAAAGAACTTAATGTTGGACTCGTCGAATTGCCAAGTTATGTCATATTCACCAAAACGCCAATTCTTAGAAATGGTTACAGTATTTGTACACTCATCATGTTAATATCATAACCAGGCGCATGTTTCTCAAAACTCCGGTAGTCTTCGTGTCCGAGGAAGAAGCTGACGAGAGGCCTGCCACAACACTAGAAAAATAAAATATTGGCTCATGTTTCTTTTTGCTGACTTTTCAAAACGTTCGTGGATCTTTTAATAGACAGTTTTCGTAGTACAATTCGCCATGTTGAAAAATGGGACTTCCAAATCGCGAAGAAGCGGCCGCCATTAGGAGAGGATACGATGTTATGGTTCAAATCTGGGACGTGGCAATTTTTTTTTAATAGAAACGAGTGAAGGGTCAAAATTATTTAAACAAAAGTTTACAGGGTCCTCCCCTCCGCAAATAATGATTGGTCCCTTATAAGACATTTCGTAATTTACCTCGGTACGTTTCGTGTGTTTTCGTTAATATTCGTCAAATATCCGTAATATTCCCAAGAGCCCAACGTCGTAGTAAGATCGGGCAATGTTGTAGGTACGTTTGGATTGCTGGTATATTTTGATGATGACGTCACCATTTACTCGGTCAAAGTCAGAAGTGCTGATTACTTATAAGTAGAACGCACGATTTTATTTGTGAAGGGGGTAGTTGGACATTTAAAAAATACTCTCTTGTTAAATGGCAAAGCAACAGGTACAGGAAAGCAATTAGAAGACTCAGAAAAAAGAACAATTCGACAAATATCTGCATATCTTTTACTTTTTATTTAAATCTTCCATAAGCCCAGCATTTACATCGCATTACAGTCGAACCTTTCCTTACGGACACCTCTCTACTATGAACAGTTCTCTTGGTCTTAAGAGAGGCCAAAATCCATACACTCCCTACCTCATAATACGGACACCTCTATAATACGGACAACTGGGTCGTATTTTTGTAGCTCTTCCTGCTCTGTAAATTTGCAATTTTAGTAATATTCTTTTTTTCTTTTTCTTTTTGTAATATTTATTCTATGTGGCAAATGTAAAATAAAATAAAATAAAATAAAATTGGTGTCCGTATAAGGGATTTGCGACTGTATTGCTAAAGGTAGGTTATTAAAAAAAAAAAACAATTAACATTCTTGACGCATTTCTAGTATATCTTCAAACGATGGGGATTCCGGTGAATCTGGGAAAGAAAAATGCAATAACAAAGCGTCAGATACACAACCTTTTTGAATGATGTGGTTTATGAAACAGTTCTCTAAAACCACAATTTCGAGTTATAATATAAATCTTCTGTCCAATTTCATCTAAAGGAAAGGATCATGAAGTATATGATGTTTAACAGTGTCTGTGAATGATCAATTCAATCACCACTTCAAGGACTAAATTAAATTTCAGGCTTAATTAGACAAATGCAATGCCAGTCAGCACGAAAATCGTATTAAGGTGGCCGAACACAGTTTCGCGGCCGATCAGCGGCAATTCGCGTGACGGCGCGGGTTTTTAGAAAGAATGTGAGACAGCTCCGTTTTGTAAACAATGTACACAAACGACAATTTCTCAAAATACACTCATTAAAATTTTATGAAATTTGTCAGAATTCTCATTTTTATCGCGTTTCAAATAATGAGAACTTTAAAACAGAATTCTAACAAAGGAATTCTGTGACACGATCAATATTGATTGGGCAGCTATGTTCTTAAATATTTAAAAAAACCGTTTGTTAAAATTTGGTCGAGCCAATTTTAAACAATGAGAATTATTAATTGTAAGTTCTGTGCAAGTTCATGAGAAAATCTAATGACTGGATTTTACGTAAAGCTTATAAAACTGAAATTTTAGGGTTGTTTTCAATCATCCACGTTGCCATGGAAACAGTCCAATGCGCAAATTTTAGCCGTTACTTAAAATCTTCCATCACTATATTTACTTTTTGCCAAGTTTCAGCTTCTATAAGCTGCAACCTTTCTCACATAAGGCCCTAACGAATGACATATACTCACAACCTATCAAAACTGTGTTCGGCCACCTCAAAATGAAAAGTCTTCTCAGGCTAAGTCGGCGAAGCAGCGTCGGCAAATAACTAGGTTGGGATCCTTACAGTGCGGCTACTGTTACCGGGGTCACCTAGACAAAGTTAACCAATCACAAAGCAGAACGGGGACAATAGATTCCAACATTTTTAAATTGAGCCAATAAAATGTCGAGTACAGAACAATGAAATTTCAACTTGTTCACTCGTGAAGCTTATATTGAATAAAGCTTTCGCTAGCGTTGACTTTTCGATTTAAAAATTTGAGTAGTTTCACATGCTACATGAATGAATGTCAAGCGTCATGCAAGTGAGCGAGAACTGATTTCAAACTGTATGAAAGCAGCAGTGAACGCGACAGCCGTATGTTTGGGCAAATTGCGTGGCGAATGAATTCTCGGAAAAAAATAACAACTCAACAGCCGGCTGTTTGCAAATGTTACAAGGCACACTGCCAGCGAAGCATATATATTAAGCATTTATTTTCTAACTGTTTGAAAAAGAGCGGCTCTTTTATTTCAATTCTTGTTATTGAATTGTCGTCAGAAGTTTTTCCGTTGCAGGTTTTCTTTGCGGTTTGAGCATTAGATGGGTTTCTTTAATCTCCCAAGGCGGTCGTGACCGTTTTGAAGAAATCATTTTGGTTGAAATTGTATATGCCGAAAAATAGAAATAATTATTAACCAAACCTCGAACTCTGTGAAAAAAATATCAAGTCCGTCGGTTGAGTTTTTTTTCTCATGAATTTATCTCGAGGGAGTTGGATTTACTGATTTGAATCGTCTGGAAAGATAACTCAACTGGCGAACCGCTGTAATATCGATGGATTTTCCGGCAGTGAAATATATGTTGAAGAATGCGCCGTTCCTGTACGACCGACACTTTTTTATGCAGTTTTGAATTTCTCTTTTACTTTATTTTATTTCAGCTTAATCCGACTGCCGGAACCCAACACGTGGAACTCAAAGCGCATAAAACTTTAGGCGAACAAGCCTGTGGTTTTGTTGTTTTCAAATCCGGAGGCCTCTCTTTAATTTGCCTGAACTATGAACTAACTAAATTTAAATCCACCACCAGCACTTTTATTTGTGTAGACATACGGTACAGCCGTCGCATTCCATATTTTCACACAGTTTGGAGTTTCTCTTTCATTTGAATCGCCGACATTAACCTTCCAAATCGTGCTGTTAAAACAAGTCAAGTTCAAACGGGATGGAATCGAAGTTAATTGAAAATCCAACGCTGTTCAGCCAAAACTTGCATTGATCTGTTTTCATGGCGAAGGAACAAGTTGAAATTTCATTGTTCTGTACTCGACATTTCATTGGCTAAAGTAAAAAAATGTTGGAATCTATTGTTCTCGTTCTGCTTTGTGATTGGTTAACTTTGTCTGGGTGACCCCGGTAACAGTAGCCGCACTGTAACTCCAAAATAGTACTCTTAACCTGTTTTAATTAAATATCTGGACATATCAAATGAAACTTTCCTGAACTTAAAATCTCGATAGCTTTCAAAATTTATGAATTCTGCATTTTATTGATACTGGAGTGACCTCGATTAACTAAAAACCAATTGTATATCTTTAACCACGGCGGGATCTCCACGGCGGCGTCCTCCACGGCGACCTCCTCGGCGACCTCCTCGGCGACCTCCTCGGCGACCTCCTCCTCGGCGATCTCCACGGCGACCTCCACGGCGACCTCCACGGCGTCCTCCGCGGCGTCCTCCACGTCGTCCTCCACGGCGTCCTCCACGGCGTCCTCCACGGCGTCCTCCACGTCGAGGAGGGCGAATTCGGCGGGGAGGGCGAATTCGGCGGTTGCGGCGGACGCGGCGGACGACTCGGCGGATTATGCGACGAGGGCGAAAGCGGCGGACGACTCGGCGGAAACGAATTGGGTCTGATGACTTTTCCACTGGACTGGACAAAGAGGTTTTATTCTCGTCTTCTTCATCCTCGTCTTCCTGATCATCATTGTCTCCTTCGTCTTCTTCAATAGCGTTTTCATCTTCATCATTTCCATCTTCATCTTGTTCATCTTCATCCAGGTCATCCTCTTCATCTTCCAAGTAAACCGCGCCACTACAAAGAAAAAAAGAGCAGTTTCTTTGTTAATTAAACAGCATATTCCTAGAGGTATTTAAAAGGAATCACTGATATCTAAATAGACACTGAGTTGCAATTTTCATACATTGGCCGAAAACAATCAAATTACCTAACTACCTGCGTCATTTACAGGCTAAAACCATGACAACAATTTTGACCAAACTGTCTTATTAAACTTGTGTATCTATCTTTTTTACTCTACCTTTCAGCGATAGAAAGTAAAAGATCTGTTTTTATTAACATTATTGAAAATCGATCGTTAAACCTTTAGTTACTGCCTACTTTTCTGAATCTTCTGCTGGGAAGTCGTTTGCAGTTTCGTTATCGTCTCCTTCGTCTTCTTCAACGGCGGTTTCATCTTCATCATTTTCATCTCGTTCATCTTCATTGGGGTCTTCATCTTCATCGTCCAAGTCGTCCTCGCCACTGAAAATAAAACAACAGTATTTTTGTTAGTTAAACAGCATAAAATTCCCGAACAATGAAATACGACAGCAGAATTCGCAAAATGACTACGTTTTTTTTTCGTTTAATTTTAATTTTATTTTTTTTTTCCACTGCTTGTGTTTTTATAGATTGTTCAACCCCAAATGTCACTATTTTTGGTGTTACGTTGAAAAGCCAAAAATATTAATGACAGTTGAAACCCAAAAACTATTCATGGTTTTGTACTATGTCTAAAATTATTCTACAACTGCTCCAAAGAGTAAATTTAAGTGTCTTGGACTATAGATGACCGGGATGGAAATGGATTGCAGCTTGATAAAAATGGGCCAATGTTTTCAAGTTTCTCTTGAAATTTCCCTTGATATTTTTCTCTTACTGTTCTTTAAATATTTCGTGTATGACAAAAGTTCTGTAGATTTCATTTAGAGCAGTTTTGACCCTTAAACGTCAAATCCCCATGGAATAACTACTTTAAGTTACTACCTACTTTTCTGAATCTTCTGCTGGGAAATCGTTTGCAATTTCTTTAAGTTCAGCCGTATCTACTTCATCTTTATCTTCGCTAAATGGAAGAGCCAAGCCAATAGCTAGGACAAACCCAACCAGAGCTAAGAGGACCAGAGACTTCATCACAGAGACTTCGTTGTTTTTTGCCTTGATCTAAAACCGATGCATTTATATCCATCGGTAGACATGCCCGGATGTTCTTTTTTCGTGAAAAAGTATGAAATAAATATCACTATTGCAAAACCATGTTGATGTTATTGGCTTTGATAAATATTTTGCCTGCACAACTGAAGGGGCTAATTTTAACAGTTAAAAGTTTCTAATTTTAACATTTTCGACTATTACCAGCTAAATATATGCAAACCAAATATTAAACTAAATGACTTAATACGTTTATCATCTGGAGACGTTTCCATTGTGACAAGTGCCTGCTTAGTATAGCAAGTTAGTGGTTAGTATTAAATGAGTATATATATGTATCTCATCTCGTGTAGAATATTTTCCTGCAGTTAGTCAAGTGTTGTTTTTATTGAGAATCTTTCAAAATAACTTTTTAATAACTTTTTTCTATATCTTATATATTACAAGATATTACGAGATTTTTATCGTCTCGTAATGGATTTACATGGCCATTTTAGGGATTTTTCTGATTCGTGTTTATCTTTATGCGTCATTGGTCTTATTGGTCCGTGCGTTGGTGTTATGAGATTTGCCACTTAGATAATATTTACGAGTCAAGAAAATAATCTCGCAAATATTTTGTTGCAAATAGAAAGAGAATATTGTCTTTGTCACAGAAATGTCTCTTTACATGGGCGAGGTTTTCGTCATCCCTGCTCTTCACCGATCTGAATATTGTTTTCGAGTTTTGGATTTAAACCTCGTTCGTAAAGTGTAAGCCCCCAGATGAGAAGACTGAGTAACTAGCATTTAACTTATTTCAGTCAGTTTTTAACTTTACGATTGTCGAATTGTCTTTATTCGCTGTAATCAAAGTAATTAATTTACTAGTCTCACTTAGCGAGTTCCACTGCTGTTGCATCACTAATTTCAGCTTGCATAACTTTGACATTAATAAAAGCATTTGATGTAGCTCGGTATAAAAATATGTCATATGTTATTCCAGTCAAGCAAACCACTGATGTGCGAACATACGTACAAAAATAACAACTACAACGCATCACAACACTTGATAAGTTAGCTTTAAACAAATGACAATATTACATTAACACTTTACATCGGATTGCCAAATGAAACTCAGTCTCTTAACAACGCTTTTTTAACAAATAGTTAATAAAAAAATATTTCTCTCATACGTCCTCTGACACGACGATAGAACCTGAGCGACTGAGTTAGACAGAATTATCTTTAAGCAAAGTAATCTTTTACCCCAACTTGAAATATTTTGGTCTATCTTGATTGCCATAATAAAATTGTGTTTGATATTTGGACATCCGTGTCTGTATCTCATGTGTTCATATAGTTAGTGAATGGTTTCATTGGGTATAGTGATATTAATTAGGTCCCCGACACCCTTTTACAACACACCAGGTAAAGATTAAACTGAAGTGTTTCAGTCTGTCCGGTCAAACGAGAGAAATTTGCAAAAGTTAAGCAAAGTAAATAAAAGTTAAGGTTGTCATTTTCACTGTTTAAAGTTTAATATATTGCAAATACACTATCAATTTACCAAACGTTTTGAAAGTTTACCAAAAATGTTCTAAGCGTTTAAAAACTGTGAACTGCAGAATTGTCGGCGCCATTTGCCAACATAATTTTGATCAGGCGCAAAGAGTTTAGGTTAGTTTTCAACGGAAAAAAGCTCGTCATTTTAAGAAAAATTGAAAGATATTAACGTCAACTAATCTTTTTATATACATCCTTGCCCATATTTCCATTTAATATTAAATAAAATCCATATAAAACTCTAAATAAAACGAAAAACGCCTCGGACGTTTGACCGCGGTGGAGTCCTGTCCACATTCATGGCTCTAATCTTCCATTCTAAAGCATAGTTTAACATGAATACTTGAAAACTGTGTTATATAATTGCATTTATTAATGTCATTATTTCCGGTGGTGCTATTAAAACCACATGGTCCATTGGAAATATCATCCGGAAATGCCTTTTTATTTCCATTCAAGTAACCGTGAATATAATGACGATAGATAATAAGCCTGTCAATGGAAACATTATGGAGTGTAGGTAACTGCACATTTTGATAAGAAAAAACGAAGCAAATTAAAATAATAACAACAGCAACTGAACTTATCTAATCTTATTTCGTAACGAGTTTTTTTTTTCACACATTCTCCATGTTTATTTTTGTATTCTGTTTTCTGTGGTAAATAAAGTATCATCATTTAATATAAGTACAACATCATTCCCATTTTTTATAGGTCTCGGATTAATAGCAGTATATCTAGTTCTTATATTATTATAATTAACTTTTTTAAGTTTCAATTTATCTTATCAGAGTCATTTGGAAGAACAAAATTGGGGTGATGTGATGATATCTGTATACATTTTATTTTTCTTCTTCTTCTTCTTCTTCTTCTTCTTCTTCTTCTTCTTCTTCTTCTTATCGTATGAGATCACCAGGAATTCTCCGTGACATGCAGTCCTCAATAGATTCCTTTGGTTGCTTGTTTACACATTTCAGATCAGGTGATATTTTACGTCTATACAGTGAACCCATAATGTTTAGAAAGATAAGGAAACAATTCTGTACAGAACGTCAAATGACCTGAAATGGTTAAACACGTACGCCAAGACAAAAAGGCTTATTGGCAAAAGTGCCTTTTTCCAATCGGACAATCAAAATGGCGAACAAAAGCTAATAAGCTATTATAAGCCATATCCGAATTGCTTTTTTCCTCGTCATTGTAAGTACCTAAGAACTTATAATCAATTACACGCAAATATATTTCTCTAATACTGGGCTAAAACAATGGATAGGTTTCGAACGTGAGGAAAATAATGCTCGACTAATGCCCGGGGGAGATGGGCACTGCCGGAATTTACAAGATGCGCAAAAGCACGGGTCTGTGTGGTCCATGATCAAGAAGTAAAGAAGACTCGGATATTCGGATATGAAGACAGTGGTCCTCTTAGCTATAGTTGGCTTGGTGCTAACCATCCACTTGGCCCTTCCGCATTTAATAAAGATAAAGTGCAAGCAGATGGAGGTCGCCGTCGAACACGCCATGGACGTCAACGAGGATGTGGCCGCGTTTAATCCTAAAAATTAAAAAATGTTAACAAGGTGAAAAAATAGAAACTGACGTTAGAATCACGGAGAAGCAGTAGTAAATTTTACTTCGTTTGTAAACTGAATCCAACGTTGTGTCTTTAATAACTATTATACTTTTATTATACATTTGATCTTAATGTCTCTCTTATGCTCATGGCTAGTGGGGAAAAACTAAAAAAAAATCTGCGGCAACAGAATCATGCTGGTTGAGCTCTTTGTTAGTCAGATACTTGATTTCGCTTTTTAGCTGCTCTCGAACTGGATGACTGTTATAGTTCAAATTTAACCTTCCAACTGCCACTGCACAAAGGTCTATTGCGGACCCAATGTGATCCTGGTGATCTCGTACGATCTGCATCAATAACCAAAATGATAATAACAATGATAATAGTATACGTACTGAATATTCAGAAGAAGAAGAAGAAGAAGAAGAAGAAGAAGAAGAAGGAGGAGAAATATTTATACAGAAATCATCACATCACTCCAATATTGTGCACCCATGGGCATTTGACATCCTCGTGTTTTCAACCTCAAAGAATCCTGACGCCATTTCCCACGAGAAATTTGTTGCGAACTGGAGGAAAACTGAGGGAAAACCCTTCTATGTTGACTTTGTTTTGGCTTAAATAACTTTGGACTTTTGGATGAGTATAGATTCGAATGATTATCCTTCTTTTTGTATTATACCCAGGGCATTTGCAGAGCTTTTTTCAGTTTCCGACTCTGGTCATTTGCCAATTTTTTTTTTTCACAAAATGCTAATGTCCGAGGGTAATGTCCCTGGCCAGGGAAGATGGACACTGCTCAGGAATCGACTGATGTATTGTACCTTTGGATATAGGCCATGCCCCTTTTCAAACAGCGATGTCCAAAAACATTTTGATGTTTTTAGTACTGCGCACACTTATTTTCACGAATATAATATTAACTAAACATATATATCTTCTAAATTTAACTCGCATATTGACGACGCCTTCCTAAATATAATCAAGAACTAACACTTAAAGCTCAATAAACCAATAAGTATATCACCCTTGATCCAATTCAAATGAAGTGTTCCTTTTCCGCTGATACTATTATTCATTGAAAAGAAGTAAAATAAACTCGTGTGGTGACATTTACCTTTACCTCTTTATCGCGAAGCAATGAATGTCACATATTCCTTTTGAGCAAAATTAATCCAGTGTCTGGTTCCAAATGTTAAAATTTCCTGATACATCAGCATATACGCCTCGTGTTCTAATTGAGGTACTAAAGAAACAACTCTGAATATTGAAAGGGTATAGCACAATTATATTTCTCTGGAAAATGTGAGCACGATATTCCATATACTGTTTGTGCACTGATGTTGTTTTCAAACTCGTCATTTTACAACAAGTATAAATGGCTTACTTGCGTTTTGGCCACAGAGACAATTTTGCAGTTTCGGATAGCTGACATTTTCTTAAATATTACGTGCAAAAAGCTAAAAATCGGGTAAATTATAAGTTTAACAAGCTCTTTAAATTTTGAAGTCAATTCGTATATGGCACGATGTCTTATCTACATAAATCCGTATGCTAATGTCACAAAATGTAAACAATGACTTCAGCAGATATCCGACAATTGTGTTGTGGTGTTGGTACTGCTCGCGGTGTCCTTTGAATGTTTTGTGTTACGCAGGGGTGTAGCTAGGGTACTTACCAGATTGTCATGTCGACATCCACGCTGTGTTTTACTAAAATTATCTCACAAGGGGGTGGGGTCACGGGCACTCCAGGACCCCCCTCCCTAGCTACGGCCCTTTTTACGTCATTTGGTGATCACAACTTCCGCAACACAAGAAACTTCCAATATATCCTATAATTATCACTGAAGCATAGCATACATTTTTGTTGTATAACAATGGAAGAAATGTATCAAAAATAGAATGCATGTGTAATACAAATCTGATAATAATACGTGCTTGCAACAAAATAATACGTAAAATCATGCATTTAATCTTGATCTTGTTATTCTTAAAACTTTTTTAATTGCTTAGTGGTTAATGATAACGACAGAAAAATACAAACATATAAGTAATGTCGTTTTTCTGTTTGCCAAATTCAAAGACAAATATTCGCGAAACAATCGATATGGAAGATGATCTTTATATATTTCTTTCGATACTATATTGCTTTTATTTCGGTGAAAGCCCTATAATTTTCTTTTGAAATGAGGCAAAGATAAGGTGACTCCCAATTAAATAATTTACACGTCCCACATGTTAGTAATTAAAATGTTGTTTCCTTACCAACAACTGTACGTTTCTTTAACTTACAAACACACTTTTCCTTTAGTTTTTGGAACTCATTTTATTGGCAAATGAATATGAATGCTAAAGTACAAAAAATCACCCAACAAATATGCTCAAATATTTTTATTTCATCTGTTGGCAAATTATCTCGACCAGTGAATCCTACATGGAAGGAAGCTCTTTTTTGTTATACTCTTTTTTTCATCCAGTTATGGAGCTAAGGTTTGCCGTAACGAGCGGCTGTATATTCAGTTATTTTCAAATGAATGGTTGTGATCCAAGCCTGGAGTAGTGGATATGATGTCAAACCCATCCCGTGCACCGACTGCTGCCAGACATTAACTCTGCTAGCGCTCCTACCCTGAGATCCAATCACAAGTTCAATGTCCTAGTTTGTAAAACAAATCGTTTCAAGAATAGTTTTTTCATGTGCAATTTTGCTAGGTGCTTCTTAAGTTTATTATTATCGTTATCCAATAATAGCTGCTTTTTAAATCCTATCCATTGTTCAATTTGTATCCAAATGTTTTATTGTAATTTTGTATACCAAATACTTCATTTCATCAGTGTAAAATCTATTGTAGTTCAGCCGACGTGCTGCAAGTTTTTAGATTTTATACTGAACACTCACCTTAGTTACTTACGATAACGAGGCAAATAGCAACTCTGAAATGGCTTATTAGCTGTCGTACTTTCCAAATAATAATGTAATGTATGTTTGTTCGCCATTTTGATTGTCCGATTTGGTAAAGCCGCTTATGCCAATAAGCCTTTTTACCTTGGTTTGTATGTTTACCTATTTCAGATCATTTGACGTTCTCTAGAGAATTGTTCTTTTTTTCTTTCTAAAAATTATGCGTTCATATAGACGTAAATATCATAAAATTTGTAAGAACCAATTTCTTAGAGTAACAACACCTGATCTGAAATTAATAAATGTGTACATTTGCATTTACATTTATTGCCTTGCAACATCACAGTGACGCAAGTGCAAGCTTCCAAAAATGAAAGAATTAACTAAAAATTAAATACAGAAATAGATAGGAAAAAGCTTAAATAAACAATGTGATCCTGGTGATCTGGTACGATCTGTATCAATAACCAAAATGATAATAACAATGATAATAGCACTGAAAATTCAGAAGAAGAACAAGAACAAGAACAAGAAATATTTATTCAGAAATAATCACATCACTTCAATATTGTTCTCCCAGATGACTCTAATAAGAGCAGTATTTATATTTGAAGATAAATTTAAACTAACAAGTTAATTATAACAATATAACAACTAGATATACTGCTATTAATCAGAGACCAATATAACATTTAGAACGATGCTCTACTTATACTAAATGATGATACTTTATTCACCACACAAACCAGAATACAAAAATATGCATGGAAAATGAGTGAAAAAACACCTTTTCATTACGAAATAAGATTAGATAAGTTCAGTTGCAGTTGTTATTATTTTAATTTGCTTCTTTTTTTAATTTTCTAATTAAAATGTGCAGTTACCTACACACATTTCGTAAAGGTTGTTTTCAATGACCAGCTTAACTATCGTCATTATAGTTACGGTTACGTGAATGGAAATGAAAAGGCATTTGCGGATGATATTTCCAGTGGACCACGTGGTTTCAATAGCACCACCGGAAATAATGATATCAATGAATGCGTTTAAATAGCACAGTTTTCAAGTATTCAAGTTAAACTTTGCTTTAGAATTGAACATTAAACTCACCCAAGCCGTGAATACAGGACATACACGGGACAGACTACAAACACCAGGCACTACAGGAATTTTTTTGAACCTTCATCTCATTTATCATAAAAGGTTTAGGAGACCAAACTTCACTTACCATTTACATACTATTTGAACACATAAGATACGGACACGGATGTACAAATATCAAACACATTTTTTATTATGAAAATCAAGAGAGGACAAAATATTTAAGTTGGGTTAAAAGATTACTTTGCTAAAATATAATTCTGTATTTTATAAAGTCGCTCCTGATTCACTTAAAAGTTCAGATTCTATCGTCGTTTTTTTTAATTAGAGGGGGCGTATGTCAGGGAAATATTTTTTAACTATCTGTTAAAAAAAGCATTGTAGTAAATATTAGGGCACCCACTGAGTTTCATTTGGGCAATCCGATGTTTAGTGTTTGTATGATATCGCCATTCGTTTAAAGTTTTAAGTGTTGTGGTGTGTTGCAGTTGTTATTTTTTGTACATATTGTTGCATATCAGTGGTTTGCTTGACAGAAATAAGATATGGCATGTTTTTATATCCATTTCTAATTCTGTACTAGTACTTTGATACAGACAATTAACACAGGACAACCAAGCTACAACAAGTACTTTTGTTAATGTCAAAGTTATGTTAGCTGAAATTCGTGATACAACAGCAGTGGAACTCGCTAAGTAAGACTAATACAACAGTCGACTGTTGTAAACGATAATTACAGTTTAATTAATTACAGTAGTGAAGGCTATTCGACAATTGTAAAATTAAAAACTGATTGAAATAAGTTAAGGCTTACACTTTAAGAACGAGGTTTAAATTCAAAACTCGCATACAATATTAAGATTGGTGAAAGACAATATGCTGTGTCAAAGACAATATGCTGTTTCTAATTGCAACAGAATATTTGCGAGATTTTTTCCTTGATTCGTAAATATTATCTTGGGTGGCAAATCGCATAACACCAACTCACGGACAAATAAGTTTGACGCATTAAGATAATCACGAAAACCGGAAAACCCCTTAAATGGCCATGTAAATCCATTACGAGGCGATACATATCTTGTAATATCTTGTAAGATATAGATAAAATATCAGTAATTGCAAAAAACGAATAATTAGGTTTTTTTTGTCAGAGGTGTCCGGTATTTAAAAAATATATTGAAAGCTGTCTTAATAAAAAGAACATTTATTAACCGCGGGAAAATATTCTGAAACTTTCATTAACTTTGTTTTATATTAAGGACGAAGAATATCATACTCATTTAATACTAACCACAAACATACCAACTTCGCTACACTTTATTTTAAAGCAGGTACTTGTCGCAGTGGAGCCATCTTCAAGTGATGAACGTATTAACTCATTTATAGTTTAAAAACTATTTTTAATTAGCATATATTTAGACGGAAAGAGTCTAAAATGTTAAAATTAGAAACTGACAACAGCTAAAATCAGCCCCCTTCAGTTGCGCAGGCAAAATATTTATCAAAGCCAATAACATCAACATAATTTTGCAATACTGATATTTATTTCGTACCGTGTCACAAATATAGCACATCCGGGCATGTGTACCGATAGATATAAAAAGGCATTGGTTCTTGGTCAAGGCAAAAAACAAAGTCTTTGCGATGAAGTCTCTGGTCCTCTTAGCTCTGGTTGGGTTTGTCCTAGCTATTGGCTTGGCTCTTCCATTTAGTGAAGATAAAGATGAAGTAGATACGGCTGAACTTAAAGAAATTGCAAACGATTTCCCAGCAGAAGATTCAGAAAAGTAGGTAGTAACTTAAAGTAGTTATTCCATGGGGATTTGACGTTTTAGGGTCAAAACTGCTCTAAATGAAATCTACAGTACCTTTGTCATACACGAAATATTTAAAGAACAGTAAGAGGAAAATATCAAGGGAAATTTCAAGAGAATCTTGAAAACATTGGCCCGTTTTTATCAAGTTGCAATCAATTTTCATCCTGGCCATCTGCAGTTTAAGACACTTAAATTTACTCTTTGAGCACTTGTAGATAACTTTTAGACAAAACTGGACCATTATTTTTCGGTTTCCACTGGCATAAATATGATTGGCTTTTTAACGTAACACTGAAAATAGTGACATTTAAGGTTGAACGATCTATAAAAACACAAGCAGGGGAAAAACATAAAAGAAAACGAAAACGAAAAACATATTTTTCTTTTCAGTGGCGAGGACGACTTGGACGATGAAGATGATGACCTGAATGAAGATGAACGAGATGAAGATGAAAGTGATGAATATGAAAACGCCGTTGAAGAAGACGAAGGAGACGATGACGAAACTGCAAATGACTTCCCAGCAGAAGATTCAGAAAAGTAGGCAGTTAAACTGAAGGTTTAACGTTCGATAAAAACGCAATTAGGGAAAATATATAACAAAACAAAAACAAAAAAGAAACTGAATTTTCAACTGTTACAAGTAAGTTGGTTGATCTATGTACAGGCATATTTTTAATAAGGTTAATAAAAATAGCTCTTTCATGTTCTCTCTATCCCTGAAAGGTAGCGTAGAAAACATCATGGTTTTAGCCTGTGCATGAATGATGTAGTTAGTTAATTAATTTGATTGTTTTTGGCCAATGTATGAAAATTGCAACTCAGTGTCTATTTATATATCAGTGAATCCTTTTAAATACCTCTAGGAATATGCTGTTTAATTAACAAAGAAACTGCTCTTTATTTCTTTGTAGTTTCACGGTCGACTTGGATGATGAAGATGAAGACCTGAAAGAAGATGAACGAGATGAAGATGAAAATGATGACGATGAAAACGCTATTGAAGAAGACGAAGGAGACAATGATGATGAGGAAGACGAGGATGAAGAAGACGAGAATAACAACTCTTTGTCCAGTCCAGTAGAAAAGTTATCAGATCCAATTCGTTTCCGCAGAGTCGTCCGCCGCTTTCGCCCTCGTCGCGTAATCCGCCGAGTCGTCCGCCGCGTCCGCCGGTTTCGCCCTCGTCGCGTAATCCGCAGAGTCGTCCGTCGTTTCCGAAGACGTGGAGGACGACGTGGAGGACGTCGTGGAGGACGACGTGGAGGACGCCGTGGAGGTCGCCGTGGAGGTCGCCGTGGAGGTCGCCGTGGAGGACGCCGTGGAGGTCGCCGTGGAGGTCGCCGAGGAGGACGTCGTGGAGGTCGCCGTGGAGGTCGCCGCCGTGGAGACCCCGCCGTGGTTAAAGATAACACAATTGGTTACTAGTTAATCGCGGTTAGTATAACAATAATGCAGAACTTATAAACTTTGAAAGCTATAGAGATTTTAATTTGATTACTCTTTGATTTCTTTCTTTCATTTTTTTGTTTCATTTAATTTGATATGTCCAGTTATTTAATTGAATCAGGTAAATGGTGCCATTTTGGAGTTAAGGATCCCGATCATTTGTCGACTGAGCCTGAGAAGACTTTTCAGTAGAATACGACTTTTATGCTGACTGACATTGCATTTGCCCAATTTTTTATTAAAAATTAAATTAAGTCTGAAATTTAATTTAGTTCTTGGTATTGTGATTGAATTGATCCTTCACTGTTAAACATCATATACTTTTATTATGGCCCTTTCCTTAATTAGAAAGAATATTAATTATATAACTCCAAGTTGTGGTTTAACAAAAATTGTTTCATCAACCACATCAGTCAAACGGGTTATGTATTTGACATTTTATTATGCATTTTTATTTCCAGATTTTCCAGAACCCCCGTCATTTGAAGATATACTGGAAAGGCGTCAAGAATATTAATGTAGATTTTAAAATATTCTTCTTTTAATAATAATGCAAAGTAAAACGCAAATAAAACTAAGTTGCAGATATTTGTCGAATTGTTCATCGTTTTCTTAGTCTTCTTATTGCTTTCCTGCACCTGTTGCTTTTCCATTCAACAAGAGAGTACAGCCATCTCTCTCTAAGACGGACACCGTCGGGACCGGCTCCAACTGTCCGTCTCAGAGAGGTGTCCGGCTTATAGAGAGTCGAGGTAACGTGACACCAGTAATTCTCAGACAATGAAGCTGAACCTATGCACAATGAATACACGTTTGTTTTAAGTCTGTTTAAAGTCGTTTACTTAAGCAAAACCTACAAACTGGAACAAAAATAACATTTGAAAAGTGGACTGGTTTGTTCATATTCAGCACTTACATTTCCGTTTTGAAGTAATTTTTAACTAAAAAAAGCACTTCTCACGTGTCCGTTGACGGTTTCAAAGTGTCCGTTGTCCGTCTTAGAGAGGTGTCCGTCTTATAGAAAGTTTAGTTACAGTAAAATGACTGAAAAACGGCAGGGACTAACACCACATGTCCGTCTTGTAGAGGTGTCCGTCTTTTAGAGGTGTCTGTTAAGAGAGAGTTGACTGTATTTTTAAATGCCCAACCACCCCCCATCATAAATAAAATGCTGCGTTCTTAACTTATAAGTAATCAGCACTTTCGGACTTTGACCGAGTAAATAGTGACGTTAAAATAAACAGTACACCTACTCATCATCAAAATATACCAGCAATCAAAAAGTACCTATAACATTACCGAGAATTTAGTTTTATCGACTGAGTCGATAAGGTAAATTGACCACCGTAAAAAGATTCAAATAGCTGACGTTTCGAGCGCTAGCCCTTCGTCGGAGCGAATCAAGGAATTGTGGGTAGTGTGTGGTTTTATATAGTAAGCGGTGGAGCTACGCTATTGGTAGAAATTTGGTGACGTGAAAAACAAATGTAGATTAGTTGAATGAAAAGCGTTCGTTGATTCCGTGGGGTTTGAGAGTGCCGATTTGAAAGATGATTTTTTGTTCTAGGTTTTTACGGCTTTCTGTGTTACCCTGGTGTAGGGAAAGGCCGCAGATTGTCATGTGTTGTTTAGAATGGTTAGTAAGATTAAAATGGCGCGCGACTGGTTTGGATGCGTCTTTGTCATTTTTTTCAACGTCTCGGAGATGTTCACGAAAACGGTCGCCCAGTCTTCTCCCTGTTTCGCCAATGTATATTGAAGACTGGGCGACCGTTTTCGTGAACATCTCCGAGACGTTGAAAAAAATGACAAAGACGCATCCAAACCAGTCGCGCGCCATTTTAATCTTACTAACCATTCTAAACAACACATGACAATCTGCGGCCTTTCCCTACAC
This sequence comes from Dendrophyllia cribrosa, assembly GCA_024195265.1. Lineage (NCBI taxonomy): Eukaryota > Metazoa > Cnidaria > Anthozoa > Scleractinia > Dendrophylliidae > Dendrophyllia > Dendrophyllia cribrosa. The sequence continues at coordinate 1,842,363 of JAJLRJ010000007.1, forward strand.
CAGGGTAACACAGAAAGCCGTAAAAACCTAGAACAAAAAATCATCTTTCAAATCGGCACTCTCAAACCCCACGGAATCAACGAACGCTTTTCATTCAACTAATCTACATTTGTTTTTCACGTCACCAAATTTCTACCAATAGCGTAGCTCCACCGCTTACTATATAAAACCACACACTACCCACAATTCCTTGATTCGCTCCGACGAAGGGCTAGCGCTCGAAACGTCAGCTATTTGAATCTTTTTACGGTGGTCAATTTACCTTATCGACTCAGTCGATAAAACTAAATTCTCGTGTTTCATCCCCCCACCGACGCAGCACCACAGTTTCTCTAGAAACTAACCCCATTTATAACATTACCGGTCTTACTACGACGTTGGACTCTTGGAAATTACGAATTTAATATCTCACGAAGATTTACGAAAACACACGAAATGTACTGAGGTAAATTACGAAAAGTGCCCCCGATAAGGGACCAATCATTATTTAGCGGGAGGGAGGTCCTTAGGTTTAGTAAAAGTTTGGCTGAAAAAATATGGCCCTCCCGTCGTTTCTATTTAAAAATTATGGCCCTCTCCAGATTTAAACCAAAACATCGTGCCCTAAAAAAAGAGGCAAAATGCAGAATGTTTTCGGATAAAGAAGATTGCGAGACCAAAAAAGCTCTATATTTGTTAACGTAGGTCCTGTACGTTCTGCCAGTTTATATTTGGGTTTTAACTGTGCAGCATTGAGCGAGAGGAGACTTGCTATAGTAAAATTCACTTTTTTGTATTTTCCTTGTAAATCATAAAACTTTCTTTCACGAGAATTCTGATCACCTAAGCAATGAAGTAATGCTCCACATAAGAACTACGTACCGTAATCTTCATTGTTCTGCGGCATTGGCTCTTCCCCACATAGAATACTTTTTTGGTTCTTTCAATAATAGAGGATGGTTCATAATTTATATATTTCAGTATAAAAATTAAGAAAATCAGTTTGCGTCAAATAAATTTTAGGAAATGTTCATGCTTAACCAATCAGAGTAGCAGAAGACAATAGCTAATAATTTTGCTTCTTTGATAAAGTTCCCCAAATACAATACTTTTCAAAAATTGCATGTTGTGCGATTGGGTCTCAAATTACTTGAAACCTTAAAAAAATTAGACAAAATGCACCTTGAACCTTAACTTTTTAGCGGTGTTTGAGCCTAGGCCAATGAGATCACTAGTTGTAACAATGAAAAAAGTTGACATTCCATCGTGCGTTGCCGTTCAGCACTTTCTTTCTTATGCAGATCATTACTTAATGTACGGACCTTAACAAACCAAAGAAAAAAACCAAAGTTCATTGAATTGGCGTAAAGGCATCAAGCTGAAAATTCAAGATTCTTATACTCTTCTTGAGCTCATAGTGGTCCCTTATTGTCAGCGATTTTGAATTTGTATCTGATAGCGCGTGCGTTGCGGTTTTTCCACCCCGTCATTTCGACTAGGTTAGTGTCAACACTAAAAGAGAGAAAATAGAAAATACAAACATAGGTTATGCCCGTTTCAAACTCAAAGATACACATTCGCTACTTCATCGCTACTAAGCGAAACAATCGATATAAAATATGATTATTATCGATTTCTATGAAAGCCTTATAATTTATAGGGAAATGAGGCAAAGATAAGGTGAATCCCAATTTACCAATTTACATGTCCCACATCAATTCAAAAGTTGTAGTTAAAACGCTGTTTCCTTAACAAAAACGTTTTTTTTCAACTTACAAACAAACTTTTCCATCCGTCTGCAAATGAATCCATGAACAAATACCAAAATACGCCAAAATGTATTGAACGCTGTGTTCCTTTTTCCCGCATTTTGTAAGTTGGCGAATTATCTCTCATTTTCTTTCCATCCTGTTATCGTGATATAAAGTTTGCCTTAACGAGTAATGTTACATTGGAATGGCCCTACCCGACCGACAATACGCCATTTACGAGTTGCTTTATTCCTCGTTATCATGATTCGTCATCTTTAATACAGCTTTTCTTATTTTTTATATTTCGTTTTATTTGCTTCTTCTATTTATAATTAGCTTTTTTCTTTTTTTCTTTGTATGTATGTATGTATGTATGTATGTATGTATGTATGTATGTATGTACTACCTCAATAGATTGTGCGGATTCGCAGCGATTGTAATGATTTTATGATGAATTTTATTTCAGCAATCAGAGAAAAGGCGCTTTTGAAAAATTATCAAAAACCGAGCTCTAGCTCAGGGTGACTGAAAGGGGCGTCGAAGAAGTTATTAGGTGTTTGTTCTATTTTTTTTATATTTAAACTAACTACAGCATTTAACGTGTGAGAGATTCCAAAGTCATTTTCACTGTGAAAAATATAACGAATATACCGTATATCTTCTATTACATCCGCCTTTTTTTGGACCAAGTAATAACGTATAAAGCCCCCCCCCCCCCCCCCCCCCCCTCCCCCCTCCTCATCCCCTCTCTTCCAAAACAAAATACGACAGACCCTTTTACGGGTACATTTTCACCGTACCAATCCGGACACGAATTCACATACAGTACTAAGTTTTTGAGGAAATATTACCCGTACTTGTACTGAAAAATAATCGTAATTACGATAATCATGAATGAAAAACAATTCATTGACCAGTCAAAGTATGGTTTATGGAAGTTTATCCACGTGTAGGACACTCGGATGACATCGCGTTTCGCTTCCGAATAATATCCCACCCCCTCAAACGTGCTTTTATGCACAATTAAATTCAGCAGGTGGATAACTATATTGGCACCCTTGTATGATGACGCTGTGGTTTTTAACTGCTTAAATGTAAATTGGAGGTGTATTATTTAGTGGCGAATGACTTGTGACGTCTCTTGCTTGTGAATTATCAGTTACGTTAAAAGCTTACGTAGTCCAGCGAGCAGAACGAATATGGCATGATGCGCTAAAGGTTCCTAAAGAAAGGTAAGATGTTCATCCAAAAATTGAATAAACCAACCATGATTAGTAAATAAGTATTTCAGATGCATAAAACGCCAACTAATACGCCAACAACAACGTAAATAAAAACGAGAAAGAAAATAATGACCATGAAATTTGAATATCGGGATAAATTTGAAAAATTTCAATATTTTTCTTTTTTCTCCGTGTTGCCGTTAGGAACAGTCTGTCGTTTATTTTAGTGTATCTTGAAATCTTACTAGGGTTGAAGCTAGAAACGACAATGACTGCGATTTACAAACACAGTTCTCGGAATAACAATTTGGGACGATTTCAAGTGGAACGATCATGTAAGCGTTATTGTTACTAAGGCTGCCAAACGATTATATCTGTTAAGGCAATTAAAGAGAGCCGGCATCTGCTCTAGAGATCTTATTCTATTTTTCTGTAGCGCTATCAGGTCCGTACTTGATCAGTTATTTCAGTTATCAGTTATTTCAGGTCAGTTATTTCACAGTTGTCTCCCTTGCTGCCTGTCTGATGAGATCGAGCGCGTTCAGCGGCGCGCAATGCGCATCATTTTCCCGAATCTTAACTACAGTAGTGCGCTGAAAGAAGCAGGGATTTTAACACTCTATGATAGGCGAGAAAGGTTGTCAAGCGATCAGCTGGCAAGTCTTCTCCCAACAAGAAATATCAGCTGCAGAGATTAAATTCAGTCTTGGACTGCAAAGTAATTTATCTAACAAACGATTTACTACTACACATATATACAAATTTACTTATCGCTTGCTTTGCATTTTTAAGGAAAACACTAAAAATTAAAAATGTTTTTGAAGCGATTTCCTTTAATAAGATAACATTATCTGTAATACGTTTTAATCCCATAGTCGATCAATGTGGTTAACTTTGTTTTTAACTTGTTTGTCGTGCAGTAATTTAAGTAAAAAATACATAGCAGTATACTTAAGTCGTTCGTAACCATAGTAACTATACGTAAAAGTCTCCTCCACTCCCACAAGCAACAGCAAAACAGTCCGTGTGACTGTAGCGGTGTGCCTGAAATTAATATTTTAGGGAGATCTAGAAGGATCAATATTGCCGTCTATAGGCCGAGTCCCCCAAGCAGCAGTAAAACATTCCTTCTAGAGACTTGCCTGACAATATTCCGTATAAATTTTAGTGAGAACATTGTCTCGCGTAGGCTAACTTTGGCTCAGGTGTCTCCGTCAATAGGATACAATTGAAAACATGCACAACTTTTGTACCCGCTATTCTAGGGAATTATCATCTCAATCTTTATTGACACCCTGCTGTTGTTACTTCACTATTAGTTCTACATCAGTGTTACAAAAATTGTTAACGTTGATGAGATGAGATCACACTAGGCAATCTTGCATTTAGCAGAAATCGATTAGTAATGTGTTGCAACTTGTGTTGCAACGATGTTTGCAATTAATAATGTGTAAAACATGTCTTGCAATCAAAAGATTATAAATTTCTTGCTAACAACACAACATCATTAAGCACGAGACAAGTTGCACGAAACAGTGTAACACCGCTATTAAAAGAAAAGATAAAAATGTTGACCAGCACGACAATATGTTCTACTTCCCGTTTTAGTACTGATGGAAATTTTATATATGACATTTGTAGCGTGGTATGTTACCCATTTTAAATTTTGAGTATATGTATATCGTCCTAAACGTTTGGTTTTGTGCATTTTTTCAGAAGCCGGTCATGCATCCTCTTCTTGGAAGAACATTACTACGGGTTGGACTATTTTACACGTATGGGCTTTTTTTTGCTTGGATTTTCATCTTGATCGAGAAAAGGAATGAGTCATCTCATGACAGAATGGAAAACAAGCTTAGACTACTGAGAAAGAAAATAGATTTTAAATATAACATGACAGATGAGGACTTCAAAAGTTTCACAAAAGAAGCCGCTGAAGCAATGATTCATCATGAAGAGCTGGACTGGACTTTCGTAAACAGCTGTGCATTCGTCTTCGCTGCTCTTACCACAATAGGTAAAATATGAAAATAAGTTATTGCGGTTACAGCCTACATTTGTTTCTGAATGGGGTGAATGGGGTTAGTTTCTAGAGAAACTGTGGTGCTGCGTCGGTGGGAGGAGGGGGGGGGGGGGGGGGGGGGGGGGGGGAGTGAAACACGAAACACGAAAATTTAGTTTCATCGACTAAGTCGATAAGGTAAATTGACCACCGTAAAAAGATTCAAATAGCTGACGTAAGTGGTGGAGCTACGCTATTGGTGGAAGTTTGGTGACGTGAAAAAAAAAACAAATGTAAATTAGTTGAATGGAAAGCGTTCGTTGAGTCCGTGTGGATTGAGGGTGCCGATTTGAAAGATGAATTTTTGTTCTAAGTTTTTTTAGGTTTTCTGTGTTGCCCTGGTGCAAGGAAAGGCCGCAGATCGTCATGTGTTGTTTGGAATGGTTGGATAGATTGAAATGTCGCGCGACTGGTTTAAAAGGGTAAAACTATACCAAAACTAGCTGGCAAGTTAGGCAAATCATGTTGACGAGACAAGTGACTTATTAGATGATCAGATGGATTCTCATTTCCGGTGGATTATATGTGGTATCAGCACACTTTTGGGATTGAGTAACCTGACTTCAGTTTTGTCCCGAGCATGCGCATGAGAGACTTAAAAGAAAAAAAAGAACCAGTTCCCAGTGGAATTGAACCCATTGTTATTACGTACACAGGCGGAGAATCGTTACGAATTGGACGATTTATTAGTCTTCAAGCGACGCACGTCCTGCATACTGCTAACATCAGTAATGTCGAGAGCGTCACCTTTATTGATAAAGCGAAATATGTTTGTATGTTTTACTACGGAAATAATCAATAATTCATTATTTGTTAATACCTGTCGTTGTGCCATCATGCGGTTTCCAATCTACGTTATGCATATGAAATTCAGGAGCAGGTGTAATTCGTATTTTCTGTTTTCACATAATTGCAGAAACGTTGTCATAGAAATACCAAATACCAAATAGAAATTAATTATCTTGACATGACAACGTTTTTGAAATTAGGTGTATCGCATTTACTTATTAGTTTTTCATCGCACCTTTATTTATAGATTTTCTTGCTATGCGTTTGTCAAGAGATATTGGCTTAAAGGGAGGGTTTTACGGTTCGGCGCATGTGTAAGCTATGACGTAACCCATAATTTAATTTCATTGTTTAGACCAATCGGAAGCGAGTAGATAACTCTGGCGGGAAATTTGCCGTGAAAATGTCGCGGTCGTTCAGCTGATTGAATGGATGATTATACATACCCATGTGCGCCATGAGCGTAGAATAAATCCTTCGGGTCAAAGGTTTTATTCAGTGTTGACTTTGACGGTGTAATCTGTTGAAATTTTCTGTGAACTTTGGTCATCCTTCGCTTTCTTTGGACTAATTATAGTATGTGATTAAATGCGAGTGGTTTTTTAACCGATAAAATTGGCAAGAAAGCGAATAATGCATTTTAACCTGTGCACATGCGCCGAATCGTGAAACCATCCCTTTAATATATAAGAATTCATTCAACTTAGAAAGTCACAAAGCACAGTCACGTTTCAAGAGAGATTTACTTGAATAAGAACTTGAAACGTTTGTCATAAACTTGGTACCTTTGGATCGGTCGAGTTGGCGGGGCGTTTATTCCGGCGAGAGTCACGCTGGGGATTTTTTGAGCTGATATCGGCCAAACAAATTAAACTCCTTAGGGTTTCATCAGATGTCGCTGAAACTTGGGGAGGTAGCAGATCTTAAAATTTAGAACAAGTTGTCCGATGCCGATTTTTCGTTTTTAACGGTTTTTGGCGTGAAAATGACGTCATACCATTTATTCATTCATTTATTTATTTATTTTTTTTTTTGGGGGGGGGGCTTCACAATCTACTTCGGAACAAGAAATGAAAGACAATTCGTGGAAAATTTAAACAGTGAAAAAAAATTAAGCTACTGCTTTTTGTTCCAACAATATAATACTTTAAAATTTGAATTTCCCGTCATTTTGTTTCTATTTTTAAGAAATTTTACGACATTTAAAGAGTCATAACTTCTTAATGAAAAGCAGCAGCTGCAACTTTTTTCAGCTTTTATATTACCCTGACCTGGTGTTTTATTTCTCTTTTAAAAATATATCATAACGCACTAATTCGTTTTTTTATTAATTTTGTGACGTCATTTTCGCACCAAAAAACGTTAAAAACGAAAAATCTAAATCGGTCAAGTTGTTTGAAATGTTAACATCTGCTATCTCCCCAAGTTTCAGCGACATCCGATGAAATCCTAAGAAGTTTAATCTGTTTGGCCGATTCAGCTTAAAAATCCCCAGCGTGGTTTATTTTGAAACTTACAAGCCATGTTCATTACTGTGAACGAAAAGCAGCATAGGTTTGCATCGCATTGAATTGTTCAGTAACGGATTATTTGCATTACGATGATGATACGGGCATGTGTTCAATTCCCCCCTTCATTTTAGTTCGGCAGTCATTAGAAATCCAATTCTGTATTAACTATTTTATGTTTGATTTCGTATAGGATTTGGAAGTATTACACCAACAACCGAGCTCGGACAAGGTGTCACCATCATTTTCTGTCTCCTTGGTATTCCTATAACAATGTTGGCCATAAAAACAGCCGGGGAGCTCTGGGCGAGTTGCATTAGATTTCTTGTTATTAAAACAGAAACTTGTCTGCTGAAAAGAGCTGAACCAAAGCACGTTAAAATGAAAGTGTTTTTAGTGGCATTCTCCTTAATTGTTTTCCTGCTCATCCTGTTGAGTGTGTCATCCACTTACATTGAAAAATGGAGTTTCACAGAAAGCATGTACGCGTGGTTTGTAACATTCACAACGATTGGGTTTGGCGACTCTGTGCAGTTGGAAACACTTAGCAGGAAAGTAGATCACGGGGAAACTTCTCGGACTAGTCTCGTATTTTACGGCATCCTCTTTGAGCTGCCTTATCTGGTAGGCTTAAGCCTCATGTCTTGCATATTAACCTGCCTTGTGGAATCCATGGATCAAATACGTGATTTCCGCGATCGCTGTATGAAGTGCTGCTCAAGTTTGATGTCAATGTTAAGAAGATTGCTCTGCTGTCAGCGATCAAGTTACGATTTGAAAAGAGAAGACAATCTCGCGTTATGACGTATCTCAATAAATAAGCTAAGACTTTTGAAAAAATATTAAAATTTTACAAATCATGCAAATCATGCAGAATAATAAATCGAATAAAAATAATTATTGTAATCTTTTCGCACAAGGACATTTTGAAAGGGGACATTGCAAGGTCTAAGGCCATACATCAAACAGTCAGAGAGAATTACATAGGAATGGAAACAAAAGAATTCCAATTTAAGTACAATGTTTAATTTAATGTGCCATTTTTTCATAGTGGATAAGCTAAATTAAGAGTGAATTTTGGTTCGGCTGTAAACATCTCAAGTGATTCTATATTAATATTATACATCAAGTTTACAACTGTGATATAACAGGAAAGTCCTTGCCTGCATCAAACGTTCCAAATAATACATATCCAACACATAAAAAGCGAAAACTCAATTTCACCATTTGTAAGAAGTGCTAATAAAGCATTATCGTTTTCACAACAAGTCTATTGCTTTGCTGGAAAACAGTAGATTTTAAAGAGATTTTTCTTCGGTTTTTACATAATTCCAAACGAAAAACGATTGATTAACCTTCACAGTAATATCAGTGGTATATCTGCTCATATACTGTTAGTAGAAGATTTGTTTCTTTTGAAACAAGACAATCGTTTCATTAGCAGAAAAGCACTTCGAGCCCAATTTTAATCCATTTCATTTTATCATTTTGCCGAAAACAATTGGCGGAATGTTCTAACCACCCATTCTCCTTACCGAAAAACAATTGGTAATGGATTACCATTTCTCAACCCCACTTAGAACATTCGAGTGAAAGGTGGGAATCTTTTGATTATAAGAATGGTGTCAAATTGAAAGCTTGATGGACATTATTAAGTATGGTACTTGTGTTCCAAAGAGCCAAACGACCTCAAAATCTATTGTGGATAGAACTTCTGAAATATTGGTTCTTTTTGCACTTATCACATTCGAGTGAAAGGTGGGAATCATTTGATTATAAGAATGGTCTAAAATTGAAAGATTGAAGGACATTATTAAGTTATGGTACTTGTGATCCAAAGAACCGAACGACCTCAAAATCTATTGTGGATAGAACTTCTGAAATATTGGTTCTTTTGCGCATGTGTGTAGTATCGATACTTTGATTGTCCAAACGGCATAAAAGATTGACTGTGCGACATTTTGGTTGTAATGAACCAAACCAGGTGGAATAAATTAAGCTTTGAGGATGTTTTGGTGTCAACATTTATCTGAGAGATTGGTCTCCATTGAGTTTTAGCCAAAAGCTTTATCTGTATCAGCTTTGTAAAAGCTTATGAATGGGGTTAGTTTCTAGAGAAACTGTGGTGCTGCGTCGGTGGGGGGTTGAAACACGAGAATTTAGTTTTATCGACTGAGTCGATAAGGTAAATTGACCACCGTAAAAAGATTCAAATAGCTGACGTTTCGAGCGCTAGCCCTTCGTCGGAGCGAATCAAGGAATTGTGGGTAGTGTGTGGTTTTATATAGTAAGCGGTGGAGCTACGCTATTGGTGGAAATTTGGTGACGTGAAAAACAAATGTAGATTAGTTGAATGAAAAGCGTTCGTTGATTCCGTGGGATTTGAGAGTGCCGATTTGAAAGATGATTTTTTGTTCTAGGTTTTTACGGCTTTCTGTGTTACCCTGGTGTAGGGAAAGGCCGCAGATTGTCATACACCTTATTCCAAAATGGCGGGCAATTTATTATTCTTTTATATGCATGTTAATTAGACCTCATGGCCTCATTTTCACTTGAAAATTCTTTTGTATTTTGCACATGCTGACGAGGCCAAGAGGGCTAATTTACATGGATATAAAAGAATAATAAAATGGCCGCCATTTTGGAATAAGGTGTATGTGTTGTTTAGAATGGTTAGTAAGATTAAAATGGCGCGCGACTGGTTTGGATGCGTCTTTGTCATTTTTTTCAACGTCTCGGAGATGTTCACGAAAACGGTCGCCCAGTCTCCTCCCTGTTTCGCCAATGTATATCTTTTTGCAAAAAGTACATGTTATGCAGTAGATAACATTTACGGAGGTGCATGTAAAACGATCAGTGATTTTAATAGATCGTTTGGGTCCTGTTATTTTGTCCGCGTTGTGAATGAAAGGACAAGTGTTACATCGTGTGCGTGTGCATTTGAAAGTTCCCGGTACATCGTCAGATTTCAGTGCGCTCGTAACTAGAAAGTTGCCTATGTTTTTGTCACGTTTGAATGAAATTAGTGGGGGTTGTGAAAAAATTCTGCCAGTTTCGGGGTCGTTTTGGAGTAATTTGAAATTTTTTAAAATGATGCTTTTGACTGTGTTGTTGTGTGGGTGGAAAGTGAGGGTGAATGGAATTCTCTCGTTCTCTTCCTTCTGTGGCGTTTGTAGTGCTGATTGTCTGTCGATCTGTTGTGCACGTTGTTGGCCCGTATTAACAACAGAGTCAGGGTACCCACGTTTCTTGAAAAACTGGCACATTTCTTCTGATTTGTTGGAAAAATCAGAGTCATCACTACATAGACGTCGAAGTCTGAAATGTGCCAGTTTTTCAAGAAACGTGGGTACCCTGACACATGGGTACCCTGACACATGACAATCTGCGGCCTTTCCCTACACCAGGGTAACACAGAAAGCCGTAAAAACCTAGAACAAAAAATCATCTTTCAAATCGGCACTCTCAAACCCCACGGAATCAACGAACGCTTTTCATTCAACTAATCTACATTTGTTTTTCACGTCACCAAATTTCCACCAATAGCGTAGCTCCACCGCTTACTATATAAAACCACACACTACCCACAATTCCTTGATTCGCTCCGACGAAGGGCTAGCGCTCGAAACGTCAGCTATTTGAATCTTTTTACGATGGTCAATTTACCTTATCGACTCAGTCGACAAAACTAAATTCTTGTAAAAGCTTAATTTGCCTTCTATATAAAGATTTCAGTAAAAACCACTAAGTCATTACATAATTTCTTTGGTATTTGTTTTCAGGAATCTGTCATAAAAATGACATTTAAAAACAAAACTCATTCCTCTCAGCATTATGAATCCTCATTTAGATCGACCAAATGAAAATTTCATCACTCTGTTTCCTAGCATTTTATATAATCAATATTTTTAAAGATCCCACTGTACTGGGAAATGACCGTTGGAGCCAATCTAAATATCAAACTCGCTCATATATCATTTGTTCTAATTAGTCAAAGATCAACCTGTTTACAATTTTGTAAAGGTGATGTTAAACGAGATAATATTCAGTTTTCATAAACGGAGTAGAAAGAGAGGTGGATTAAGTTATATTGCTTTGCTATTGCTCTTAAATAATATTGCTCTAATAAGTGTCGGTATAAGCTAATTGTCTTGGGCACAAGTGACAAAACTAAAAAAAAGATCTAAACCTTTACTGTCAAGAGAATCCACGTATAAACCTTAAAGCGATTTTATAAAAAATTGTTTGGCGTAGAGATCTTTTCTAAATGAGCATCCCCTTCCCTCCCCTAAAGGGAACGATAGTAAAAATTTAAATAAAAAAGTAAATCTATAAAAAAGGTTAATGGATGCGCACCATTAATTAACCATAAACCGAGAGTGAAGCACTGTGGCCTCTTACTAGTCATAGAAAGCAACAACAACAGAACTTTGTCATGTTAAACATCTTTATGGCTTTAGTTTCTAGGGAGTAGTTTTTGTGTCGAAATGTATCAAGAGTTCTATTTTACTTATTTAAATTTAATTTATTTATAGACTTGTAATAATAGTTTGGAAATGCGTTAATATCGTTTATGTGCATGTGTATATCCCCGCCTTGTTTAGCTCCAAGGCTTAATGCAGTCCAGTATTCTTTTTATTGGTATGCTAATCTAATTCTACAATGAATGTATGAAAGAAATCATATATGAACTGAAGTGAAATAAAAGTAAAAAAAAATTGTTTCACCGAAAGTTGAGTGTTAGTGAGTGCTAAATCAACCAGGTGATCTGCAAAGTTTGTTAGAAAAGAAACCAAAAAAAGGAGCAGAAACATAATCCCTGTGTTTAAAACAAATGTCATAGGAGAGCAGAGAACGTAATGTAATAAATAACCGCCTTCTCCGTCCGATTGAAGGCACAAAACTCAATAAATTATTTTCCTACATGCCGTGACAATAAAATAATGAAAACAAAATATGTTGAAGGGAGTGTTAATTACTCAACAATAGGTCTGGATTAAAAATTTACTTCGAATATTGGTAAAGTGAAAGTACGCAATTAAACCTGTGCTTGGTATGTCGTCGTCTCAAACAACATCGCTGAAACAAGCCATGCAACAGAACTATACAAAGAAAAAATGAATGATAAAATTTTCAAAATATTTTATTGGGAAGATTCGATAAACGTGACCATGGATAATGGTTTTAGTTAATGCTTTTTAAATAAGCTCTCATCTCAAACAAGATAAATCTATTAAGTGATGCAATTGCATAATTTAAGTATAATATCAATAAGACAACAAAGGCTCAAATAAATCTACACGTTCAGCAGGATTTTAAACATATATTCTTAATGACGATTTCTTATAATTCAAGGTGAGAAGGTTATTTTGAACTTTTAAACTTTTTCTCTGGATCAGTCAAAAGGCTATCTTTTTAATAAAAAAACATTCTCAATTTATAACTTTTCAACAGGTAGTTTTACACAATGGGTAGCTGATCAATATCGACAAATATCTCTGCCTTTCACGGCTCCTAGAATAAATGGAGTCACGGTTCTAATAAATCTTTGAAACTGTGCCGAACAAAATCCTTGCAAAGTATGGCCATTAAAATGGAAGATACTAGGAAGCACTTAACTGCTCTATTTACATTTTAATAATTGAAAAATGCATTTATTTTATTATTTTAATTTCAAGTTTTGCACACAGAAGAATAAAGGGCTTGAACTTTAAGGATCCTTAAGTGGCTATTTACGTAAGTTAGTAGTAAGGTGTTATATTGGCATCTGATTATAGTAATCTATTGTTGTTCCTGAGCTTGTATAAAACGCGTTCATAGGCTACTGTTACTGTATTAATGGGTTAAAATTGCATTGCAGCAGGCAAGAAAATGAAGAATTTGATGACTTTAGCCGCTGTGGTTTTGCTCCTGAGCACCTTTTGGAAGAACAGCCATTTGGTTCACCTGCATAATGAAGAGTCTGATTTGTTTAAATTGGAAGACGCTTTAATGATAAAAGAGGATGAACATGCATGGAATGATCTAAAAAGGTTAGCATTCAGTTTATTTCAGAGGCGACTCTGTTTTGCGTTTCGTTTCATTAACCCTTTCACTCCCAGAGTCAATCTTAAAGACATGCAGTGTAGGTCTAACCTTTTCGTCAAGTTTAAAGTTAAATTAAACCTCTTTGGTTATACTTTTGCATGGTAGCATTTGTTTTTCAGTATTATACAAAATGAAATTTGGTTTTTCCTGAATTTCAATTTTTGGCACTCTTGGGAGCTAAAAAATACATGCATACGTATAAATACTTCGCATTGAACGAAAAACAAAATGTTGTACTTTTTGTACGATTTTTGGGGATCTTCTTTTCACTATCGATCAATAGATTCATTTTGTTTTCACGATGAAACCGAGAAAATATTCTATATGCTTTGGTATGTTAGCTTTTTTAGTTACCAATAGATAATTGACCGATATATACTGTGGCTATCTCCGGCATTCCGTCTGAGTGGTTTATACAAGCCCTTTTCTGAAGAACGTAAATAATGGAAACATTCAAGACAAAAGTGACAAAATATGTCAGTTGAATGTTGACTGTTTTCTTTTAATAAAAGTCCCTTGATTTTTGTAATTATCTCCTTGTTACAGCAATGAAGGTGATGACACTAAGGATGACGAAAGTGACGACAACGACGTCATCGAAGATGATATGAATATTGCCGTAGCACGTGATCCCAGATACGGTCGCAGATATAACCGCTATTGTAGATGCAAGTGGCGACCAAGCCGTCATCGAGGGGGTTGGGGACGAAGAGTTCCACCTCTACCTCGTCCATATAAGTAACCTTCTAAACAAGGCAGCCATGTAGGAATAGAAGACTTGGTTAGATTTCAGACCAAGATAAAACATTAAAAAGAAGCTTTTATAAAGCCGCTAGGTAGTGGACGTAGTATGGGCTTTCTGTGTTTTCTCTCCAGCTTGTTGCAACGTCACGTCTTTGACGCTATCACGTGATACCTCAGACTTGAGGCTTTTCGCATGTAGCCCAAATTATTGACATATATAACTGGTTATTGGTCTTCAATCAGATAATTTTTACACAATTATTAATTGGTTTTAATGGATTATTTCGTTAACGTTTGAATCAATCCAAAAATACTCTCATTTAGCTAGTAAATCAATGTTATGATGTTTTGTGAAATTTTGGGTGTTTTTTAGATTGTTTGAGGGTAAGAAAACAGATCGGAATTTGTGGAATTTAGACAAAACGTAATATTGAATGCAGGTTAGAATTTGAAATTAGTGGAGTAAGAGGAATAGAGATGAATACCCAAATAGTTCGCTATCAACCTGTATGCTCTTGCATGTGTACTAACTGTTTGCCGTTGTGTAAAAAAAATATTTTCTGTCTTTCATACCTTCTTACTATTTTATTCAGAACTCAAGCTAGGTGTAATCCCCTCCCTAATAATACCCACCGATCCCAACATCTATTTGAATCCTTTAACTCCCAGGAGTGCCAAAGAACAAAATTCATGAGAAATCCCAAATTTCATTTTGTACAATATTAAAAAACAAACGGTGCCATACAAAAGTGCTGTTGAAGAGGTTTCATTTGAATGGTCACACCATAGGATTTCGTCCACAGACTCAAAAGTTAGAACAAAATGGTACCATGCAAAAATACTGCTGAAGAGGTTTCATTTGAATAGCGACACCATAGGATTTCGTCCACAGAATCAAAAGTTAGAACAAATGGTACCATGCAAAAATACTATTGAAGAGGTTTCATTTGAATGGTCACACCATAGGATTTCGTCCACAGACTCAAAAGTTAGAACAAATGGTACCATGCAAAAGTATTGCTGAAGAGGTTTCATTTGAATGGTCACACCATAGGATTTCGTCCACAGAATCAAAAGTTAGAACAAATGGTACCATGCAAAAATACTATTGAAGAGGTTTCATTTGAATGATCACACCATAGGATTTCGTCCACAGACTCAAAAGTTAGAACCATGGTACCATGCAAAAGTACTGCTGAAGAGGTTTCATTTGAATGGTCACACCATAGGATTTCGTCCACAGAATCAAAAGTTAGAACAACACTATGTCTCCATAATTGACTCTGGGAGTGAAACGATTAATAACGGGGCAGTGTCCCGACTGATATATCGTGTTTTCATGAGTATGACCAGAAGTTTGCTTTAAACTGGCTTTATTATCTTGAAATAGGAAGAAAAAAACATCAAAAGTGATGTAAGCCAATGTAACATGAATTACAAAGACAAAATAACGGCTAAAACCCCTCAGATTTCACCCAGAGTGGCAATTTGGATTTCTGGACCGCCTGTCAAACAACACATGTCATATTCTGTCATATTTTTTTCGACTCATACCCTAAAAGGTATCGCGATAATTCTAATGGTGGTCATTTTAGATTTTAGTACCCTAAGCGGTACCAATTTACAAATTTTGACCCCTAAAAGGTACGACGAGCACCCCCGTCATTTCTATTTGGGAGTCCCCCCCCCCCCCGGGGTCGTTGTATCCAATTTAGTTGAAATATTTAGTTGTAAATACAATATTTAGATGGAATTAACGATAGCGAAATTTCGATACATTGGCGGGATATTGTCCCTTTAATTTGTTCTCTGGATAAAATGAAAAATTTAATTAGTGATGGAAACTGTGACTTACAGCTACTGAAACTACAAGGTCAACCATTACGAGCAAGTGTCAGTTTTGTTTTCTGATAAATTAAACATTCACTAAATATGATCACAGAACAAAGTTTTCACTATTTTTACCAAATCTAATAACCAAGTGCATAACAATGCATGCTTGCTCAATATTTTAACCCTTTATCAAAATACAAATTCTCCCTTGCCCCTATACATTCTATTTTAAAGTAGAGAGGAGTTGTTAAAATGTCAAAGTAATTCATTTTAGTTGATCCTGTCCTTAATTCACTTGACCTCTGTGATTCACGGAGCATTGATGTTGCAAGGAGAAATGATGCTGATAACTATTGGGGCTTAAAAGGTTACTTTTAACACTCACAGGGAACCCAAACTCTTTATCAGCTATAACAATTAATCAGTTAATAAAAATATTGTTATTTGCCTGTTTTTATGTGTCTTTTTGAGTCATTTTGGAAGCGATTTGAATCAGAGCGAAGACGGTTGACCTTGCACGTTTCAAATATTATCTTGTCTGCCGCTTCGTGAGACGTAATAGGCGCGTCGTATTTACGAAGCGGCAGACAAGATAATATTTGAAACGTGCCAGGTCAACCGTCTTCGCTCTGATTCAAATCGCTTCCAAAACGACTCAAAAAGATCCACAGAAAAAAAGGTAAATAACAATATTTTTATTAAATGATTATGTTATAGCTAATAAAGCGTTTGGGTTCCCTGTGCTTTTAATCTGCGTGCAAGCCGCCTTGCACTAAAACGTCTCTTTCGCCTGCATTCTTAATAGCTCATCTGTTCGAGGCGTTAAAGGGGCATTGTCACGCAGATTTTGCTGTGTTTTGGTCAAAATACACTAAATATATGACAAAGTTCCTTTGCTCAAACATAAAATTGCTTTTAGAACACCAAGAAGATAATATGAAGTGATTTCTTCAAGGAAGAACAAACCATAATAAGCTTTTCTGCGATTTTTCCACGACTCTTGGGAGCAACTTGAAAAAATTGGCGAAATTTTTCAAGTTGCAATCCATTTCCATCCTGGCCATTCGCAGTCAAAGAAAACGAATAGTAGTTTCTGTGCACTGGTAGAGTATTTGTTAACAAAACTGGACCATTATTTTAAGGTTTCCATTAAAACAAATACGTTTTTTGGCTTTTCAAAGTGATACTAAAAATAGGTGACAGTGTCCCTTTAAGATTGCAAGGCCTGGGAGCAGCAAAACACCGGCGCGTGAACGAGCGGGATAAACGAGAGAAACTGGGGAGCAGCTAAAAACTGGCGAGGGGAGACTGGGTTTCGCGCTTGTTCCCGTTCGTTAGCACTCACAATATTTTTGCTTCTGTGCGCCGCCTATCCTTCACTCCCTACTATCTGAACGCCTGGAACAGGCTATTTAATAGTTCGCTACCATAACGAAACCTTATACATCTAGTCGTAAGTTAAAATTGTGTTAAGTTGCTGGAAAATTTATTTGATGTCCACAAATTTCATTGGATCTCCACTCCTTACCATCCTATGTCAACTTTTGTTACATGCGGTCCCATGCGGTAATCTTTATGAACTGTGACCCAAACTAAACTGCAGCCAGCTACATCACTCGGGGTAAAAGTCATTACACTTTTTAATTGTTTTGTGAGTAAGTTCGGTTTTAGACCAAATCAGTAGCCTCTTATCATCTCTCATAGATACTGTAGTCAAACGGCAAACACGCGAGCGTGTCGCGAAAATCGCTCCCCGCGAGTCGCGTTTTATCACGGGTGGTAATTTTTGAGAGCAGTCGCTCGTCTATTCCTAAAAAAATGGCAGGGTACAGTGAACTTTGTCTAAGCCGAACACCTTCTGGACACTTTTTGTATGCCTTAGAGAGATTCTCCTCTTACAGAGAGTTTAGTTTTAGACGAACAAGTAAAATTCGGCCAGAACCAGCTAATAATTAATGCGCGTCTTACAGAGGTCAATCAATCAATCAATGAATCAATCAATCAATCAAGCCTACTCGGTGTCCACCATTCATGGGTGTTCGTCTTAAGAGATTTAATGCTGTACTATTATAATGTATTTCAGTTTTGCACTGGGCATTATCGCTTCATACAACAAGCACCTTGAAATTTAAATGGATTTTATCTCTATAAACTACAGCAATACGTCCATCCATAGTTACCATGATCCCTCGTACGTATACTAAATCTTCTTCGTCGTGCTCAATGCTCCGCACCAATTCGCCATCTTTGGTATAAAGCAAGATTTTCAGTCGACGCATGTTTCCTGGTTCTATACCAGCGACGACGATGTGCTCACTTTCTTGGTGAAACGTTGTTTGCGGATAATGGTAAGATTGTGCCACTGTAAACTTAAGAAGGTGTTCTCCCTCTGCACTGAACCCGTTAACACGATATTGGTCATCTTCATGGTCCGCTACTATGACGTGACAATCATTAGCAGCGGCGATAGATGATGCACCTTTCAATGTGCCTTCTCCAAAACGGCGAACAAACTGACCATCGGTCTTGTACACGTCAACCACGTGGTATCCGCCAACCAGTCCCCCGCGTACTAGGACTCTGTCGTTGTCGCTTACTGCCAATGAAGACCATGTCCACGACCATGACCTAAACCCTTCCCTGAGGGGAATCCAGTGCTGAAGTGTTTTTGCATACACGAACGATTCGTCTTCATCGGCTCCAGGTTTCTTCAACGTGACCAGAGCATAGATGTTGTCGTTCTTATCAGTTGCCACGTCATGGATCGATATTTTTGTTGCTTTATCTTCTGTTACGGGACAGAACGAATATAAAAACTTCCCAGTGCTGTCAAATACCTTTACGTTACGATCTGTATAGTCTGCCACAATGAAATGTCCGTACGTGTCTGTTGTAATACCCCACGGTTCCTTCAGCTTGTGCTCCCCTTCGCCCTCCTGACCAAATGACCATGGTACAGAGAAGTGCTTCACGCCTCGCTTTCGTAGAATAGACGCCACTCTTGTGTCAATCAGTGGATTAACTTTCACGTCTCCGTTGTCAATTTCAACGCAAGGCCAGGTTTCCAGAATGCCCGTCGCCTCTTTGTTGCCAAATCCATAAATCATAAACGTAACATCGTAGATAACGCGATTAAAGCGACAAATGGTTGAAATGATTTCTCTGCGTTCATCTTTGCTGAACAAACCGCGGAGGCCTTTCTTGAGCTCGACGGTAAAACAATTCTGAACAGCTGGAAGAGAATGCAATCGTTCGAGGCACAGTGTACAGGCTGACAATGCGGCCGATGGATTGTCCACTGTCTCAAGTATTGTCGCCATAAGTCGGTATCCCATAGCTAAGATGCGATCGGAAAGTTTCAAGGCTTCGTCATTGAACGCTTCTGTTGTTTTTCTACGAGCATCTTCAAACCTCTTCTTCGCATTACAAAGCACCGTTGTCGCCGACTCCTCCAAGTCGGTCAGTTTCAAGTTTCTCATTGTCTGAGCAAGAGAAACTTTTCTGCTTCAGCATTTGATGATGGTGAACTTTTCGAGTGAAGCACATCATAGAACAAAACGAGGCCTTCTTCAAAGTAGTCTATCGCCGCCAGAAGATCCTTCCTTGCCAGACCATCCAGCTTTGATTTAACATCATGGATTTCGCGAACGATGATGTCACGAAGTTTTTGATCTGCAATATCGCCTTGTTTCAGCTTTTCGGCTGCAACATCTCGACCTTTATTCAAGAGCAAGCCGATAGTCGCTTTAAACACGGCTGTAGCAAGTGAAGCCATAATAAAACGTTGTAAAGACTGATCCAAAACGTAATAGAGATCTTTCGCCGATAACTCCCACTCCATGTGCAAATGATCCACAATAGTGAAAAGTCTACTAAATATGCAAATACGCAAGCGGATTTAACTTGTAGTGTTTATTTTGTCAGTCAGCCGAGCAGGACGAGCAGTCAACCGTATACTCGCGAGTTGCAAGTGGGTCACTGTAAACACTTAATTTCTAAATAAGAAAATAAGAATCACAGAAATCGAAAATCTGGCATCACGAAAATCAGCTTTTTTAAATTAACAAAATTTTAGTGGTTTCTTGTCTAAAATTCCTTCATCAAGAAAAACAAAACGTGTACAAGCGATTATGTAAGCAAGAAAGCCTTTTTCTGTTCTGCTCTGAACATTATAATCTTTAGTACACTGTCAATTTACCAAACGTTTTGAAAGTTTACCAAATTCGTTTTAAGCGTTTAAAAACTGTTAGCCTGTTCCAGGCGTTCAGATAGTGAGGAAAGCGCGAATAGTTGGGGAAGGCGCGAAGAAACGCGAGCGAAAAAAATGCGGGGAGACTGGGGAGAGGAGGGTTCCCTCGTCTCCCCCGCATTTTTTTCGCTCGCTTTTCTTCGCGCCTTCCCCAACTATTCGCGCTTTCCCCACTATCTGAACG
This sequence comes from Dendrophyllia cribrosa, assembly GCA_024195265.1. Classification (NCBI taxonomy): domain Eukaryota; kingdom Metazoa; phylum Cnidaria; class Anthozoa; order Scleractinia; family Dendrophylliidae; genus Dendrophyllia; species Dendrophyllia cribrosa. The sequence continues at coordinate 1,862,772 of JAJLRJ010000007.1, forward strand.
CCTGGAACAGGCAAAAAAACTGCGCGGTGAAAACAGAGACTCACTTGTAATTCGCGAATATTTTCATTTTACATGGGTTAATCAGTTTACAATTCATTGTATATAAAAACGCGCGACTGTACGGCTTACCGACAAAATAAACACTACAAATGTATCCCGCGAGCGTATTTGCATATTTAGTGGACTTTTTACTGAAGTAGATCATTTGCGTGTGGAGCTTATAGTTATAGTAACTGTTATAGGGAATATAATTAGTTTACCTATGTCTTGCCCTTCTCCATTTTTTTTTTCATCTTGTTAGCTTAAAAAATGTATGTAATAATAAAAAAGGAAGAAAATAAATAAATAAAAATAAATAAAAAATAAATCTCTATTCTAAAAATACAGTGAAAATGGCATTTCATTCGTGGTTTGACATTATGTCATTACAACTGTAAATAAAATTTGTAACAGGCTATGTTGTAGATTTGCATGTACTGTTCATCTTCCATAAACCAAAACGGCGGGATTCGATTGAACTTAAGAAAGCTGACGTGATTGGACCTTCTGAGAAGTGAGAATTATGAGAAAATGGCAATGACTTGGAATTACGATTGGTGTTACGCAATTTTATTATCATACAAAATCAAAAGTAATACAGTCCAAATCCATTACGCAATAGAACGCACTCCAGCTTCTGACTCGTGTCAAATCGTGCATTAAATTCAGTGTAAGCTAAGTTCGATTGCGTTCGAAGCAATAGTCCATCCGTTTACAGTCCCTTCAGTTAAATCTATGTTTTTTATCTAAGTAACGCACTTAATTATAAACTCCTTTGCTAGTGCTACTCCGATTTGAAAAACAGTGTATAAAAAAGTCATACCTCTAAAGGCGCCATGCATACCACCCACCTGGTTATATGCCTATCCAAAAGCCCATTGCATCTGACTCTGGCCCAGCAGCCGGCCCAACACAACCCCACTGCCAGAAATTTATTCCTTCCAGCGATAAGCGCATCCCTCTATTTCAGTTCAACCTCACTTTTTATGACTTTTAGTTACACCAAACAGACTTAGTGACAACCGTTCAGAATCACAGACGTTTAAAACTATTTATTATAGTCTAGTGTAAAGACCAAAAAAATAAATGTACTCAGCTAAGACTCGCTCATAAAATGTGATTTTGACTTTTGCGTTTGCCGGTCAAATGCCGACTCTGGAACGGTTATTTAATACGGTGCCGGTTAGCATTGACAGAAGTGACACTATTCAAATGAAAACTCTACAGCCGCCTTAAAGACACTCTAAGACAGAAGGTACCATTATTCGCCATCCCGTACATACGGTACTGTTAGTTTGTCCGTTTGTACGAATAGTACTGACAATACTTGTCTATACCACCGTCCTCGATACCACGGCGTTCCGCCCAGACGCCAGGCAATGCGCCCGCTGTAAGGGATACGACCACTTGGCCCGCGAATGTCCTTTTCGTTCGCAACCTGCGTTGGAGAAGACAAAGGACACGTCGACACCGTCGCAAGAGGCTTGGAAACGAGAATAATGGTTCCACGATGGAAAGGAGGGCTGTAATCTCTTCCAGCTCAATTTCTGTTATTTTGGAGACACCTGCCGACGGGCGCATGTCTGCAAGAGCTGCAACGGAAATCACTCCTTGGCAGATTGCCAAGTACCTTCCTAAACCCTGGTCCCCATTTCACGTAGCCACCTGGAGAGGAACATTACGGAATCTCCCTGACCGTGATTTTGTGAACGGACCTCTTAATGACATCGCTGGTATAGCTGGTTTATAAAAGTTTCAAAAAGTAAATGGATGACAGGGAACTCATTGAGCCTATTATAATAATAATAAAAAAAAAGTGTTGCGTTCATTCAGGTCGTATAGTTGAAACCACAACTCAGATAAATGGTAGATTGAAAAATAATCATGCCTTTAATGTCCCTATTGTATCAAGTATGTCATGATAAATGCTTGAGCGTGTGATCAGACGCCTAATCTAGTTAAGCCCTAATGCAGGGTGGGGTTAGGCGAGTCCTGATAACAGGACTGCCCAATAGTGAGAGTAACTTTACAGTTCGATATGTATAAACCACACACAACCCAAAGTTCGTTGATTCCCTCTGACGAAGGGTTAGTGCTTTTAAAAACGGTAGCTTTCCAATCCCTTCACGGTGGCCAAAGTAAAGGTATCAATTAAGATAGACTCCTGGGGCCGGATTCACGAAGCCCTCATAAGTTAAGACATCTCCTAAGTATTGTCATTCTAACAATAGGCTCTTGTCGAGAAACAATACTTAGGATACAGAGGGCTTCGTGAATACGGCCACAGGATGATGAAACTAAGTTAAGCCGTAACTGAAGCTTTACTTGTTTTACAACTTCACTGTTTATATCCTCAAATTATTTATAGTGGCACTACGGTATATCGTATCGTAAAAAAAAAAGAAAACAAGCAACTAAATTTTCTATGCATTTTCTTGAATTTTAATGTTGCTGTTGATCTGATTGTTTTTAGAAAAACGTTTTCAAAACGTTTAGCCTGGGCCGGGAGCCTGGGTTCCAGGCGTTCAGATAGTGGAGAGTGAAGGATAAGCGGTGCATGCGCAGAAGAAAAACACTCGCGAGTGCTGCGTTTTCACCGCTCGTGCGTGCGCCGGTTTTAGCTGCTTTCCGGCCCCACAATCTTAACGTCTGGTACAGGCTAAAAGGTTAAAAAACTTAATAAGCGTCGCGGCGCTTATTATAGTAAATACGGTTGACAAAGACGTCGTCAACGGTCACTTCCAACTGTTAGCCTGTTCCAGGCGTTCAGATAGTGAGGAAAGCGCGAATAGTTGGGGAAGGCGCGAAGAAACGCGAGCGAAAAAAATGCGGGGAGACTGGGGAGAGGAGGGTTCCCTCGTCTCCCCCGCATTTTTTTCGCTCGCTTTTCTTCGCGCCTTCCCCAACTATTCGCGCTTTCCCCACTATCTGAACGCCTGGAACAGGCAAAAAAACTGCGCGGTGAAAACAGAGACTCACTTGTAATTCGCGAGTATTTTCATTTTACATGGGTTAATCAGTTTACAATTCATTGTATATAAAAACGCGCGACTGTACGGCTTACCGACAAAATAAACACTACAAATGTATCCCGCGAGCGTATTTGCATATTTAGTGGACTTTTTACTGAAGTAGATCATTTGCGTGTGGAGCTTATAGTTATAGTAACTGTTATAGGGAATATAATTAGTTTACCTATGTCACTTCCAACTTGCTCTTTAAGCAGTAGGCAAAGGTTGTAAGATATCTGCGGCAGAATAAACTGCTTGAGCTACTAACGACAACTGCTTTTTGACTTCACTTATTTTTCTTGAATAAACTGCCCTCATTACTCCAAGGAAAGGAGGATCTGACCACAGAAACATGTGCCTTGACGTGCCAATGAAGGCCTTTTCGATTTGCACCATTTGATCATTGATCCTGCGCAAAAGTAATGGACTAGTTGAGAGTGGATTTAGTTTTGACATGGCTTGTTCAAAAGCCTTGCTAACATTCATAAAATTCAAGATAGCCTTATGGACAAACTCGGTAGAAATCGTTTGGTTCTCCACGCGCTCAGAAAGTGATTTGTAGCCGTCCAACAATTTTTTTGCGTAACGTGTGACATCAAATGGTAACAAAAGAGTATCGGCCATCTCGATCAGCAACCCGCCTTCAAACTTGGTCACCGCTTCATGAAACTCAAACTCGGGGTCGATAAAAGTTTTCATCCAATAGAAGTTGTCCTCTTGAGTGTGGTAGACAGGGTACAGCGCAACAGGGTTTCCAGGTCCAAAAAAGTAGCTGAAATCAGCCGATGGTATTCCAGAATACATGTAAAACGGATAATAATCGCTAATGTACTTATATGGAATAACATAAGGCTCTCTAGGATTACTTTTAGAAGGGTTTCTTTCAACCATGATATCATACAAGCTTGTCTTATTGCCATGTGCGTTTGGATCTTTCACCTTCTTGGCCCAAGAGAAGATAGCTTTTGAGAGAAGTGGACAATTTTGAGTGACTAAAACGTAATCACCACCAACCGCCACGTCTGTGTTCAAGTAAACAACGCCTCTTTCTTTCAAGATTTTCGCATTTTGTTCCACCCACTCTATCGACCCAATCAGTCCGGACTCTTCCGCTCCCCAGCTACAGAACTTTAGAGTCCTTCGTGGTCGCCATCCTTCTTTCAACATTCTCCCGACTGCTCTTGATATCTCTGTCAGGGCTGCAGTGCCACTTGAAGGATCAGCTGCTCCAAGCAGCCATGCGTCTCGATGGCTGCCAATCAAGACATAACGATCCGGCTCCTCTCGGCCGTGAATAGTACCGATGACATTGTATATCGATTTGATGACGACCTTGTTGTTGACTTGCAACCGCAACGTAGTGTTTGATTGGTTGAAGCCTGGTCCAATATTGAAGGAAATATTTATTCCTCCTTGCCAGTCTTTTGGTGCTCTCATGCCTGTAGAAGAAGCAGCATAATGTTAATACAGTCAACTCTCTCTAAGACGGACACCGTCGGGACCGGCCCCAACGGTCCGTCTTAGAGAGGTGTCCGGCTTATAGAGAGTCGAGGTAGCGTGACACCAGTAATTCTGAGACAATAAAGCTGAAGCTATGCACAAAGCCTATAGTTCATAAGCCCCCGGCTTCTATATAGGCTTCCTTGTCACTACCACCTTAAACATTTTGTAGTCTATCGTCTTTTAAGTTATTATAAATTCCTAGTGTATTGTATTATTATTATTATTATATATATTTTTACAAAATAAATGAATGAATGAATGAATGAATGAACAAATTAAGCAAAACCTACAAACTGGAACAGCTGATTAGAAAAGTGATTCTTTTGTTCATATTCAGAAAAAGTACTTCTCAAGTGTCCGTTGACGGTTTCAAAGTGTCCGTATTTAATAGAGAGTTTAGTTACAGTAAAATGACTGAAAAACGGCAGGGACCAACACCAGATGTCCGTATTATAGAGGTGTCCTTAAGAGAGCGTTGACTGTATACACTCTTCACTCTTCGTTATATGACGTCTAAGCTGAGCTGGGATTGGACGTTCTAATTATTTTTATGGTGATTGAGCCTAACAACGTTATTAACATGTTACGGCCCCGCTGACGCAATCCTACAGAAAATAGAATCGCAAGGTGACGTGAGCGGGGCCGGACGGATTGACGTGAGCCGGTCCGGAAAAAGCCGTCCGGCCCCGCTCGAGTTTAAGCGACCTCGCACTGCACGACTATTCTTGTACTTTCTAGTCATAATACTTATTGACTGAGTTAGGTCGGGCCAAACGGGAAAATATTTGGCTAGAGGTCATGGCGTACGGACCTCGCTGCGCTGAGCGCAGTGAGGTCCGTACGCCATGACCTCTAGCCAAATATTTTCCCGTCCGGCCCTCCCACTCAGTCAATAAGTGCATAGTACTATCCCTCGCCGGCGAGCGAAGGTAACTACTAGGTCATATTCTGCCATAATTTTTGTAATTTTTTTCTGCCATAATTTTTGGCTCGATACCCTAATAAATACCAAAAAAAAGCTTAAAAGGTAAAACAAAACAGCCGTGGATATGTGTCAGTTGATTTCACTTAAATCACAAACAAATTCAGTGAAATGCTATGATGGTGTATTCGGAATGCTGAGGGTGATATGAGTATTATTAATTTTCTTAATATTAGCAACAACATTAGTTAAGCCTTCTCTGCAGCCGTTATTTGTGTACTTCAGGAGCTTCGCGTGACGACACAAAAAACGGCTGCGGAGAAGACAATCCAAGCTAACTGTTTGCATACCTTTAAGAAGGGTCAACAAAGTAATTGCATCATTATAGGATATTGGCTGTGAAGGTATCTCAGCAAAATTGGTATTATTCCTGGCCCTACGGTACATGCCTTCAATGGATGGTATTCCAGGTGTCAGCGGGTCACCCATATTTGTTGCTACCGGGCCTTCGAAGACAGCTTTACCGGACATCCATTGTGTGTAAGGGTAGGTGTCGTTTGGACCGTGTCCAGGCTGGAGGTCAGGGAAGAGAAGACCACCAACAGCACCAAATTTGGCCGCGAGTGCAACCTTAATTGTAGAAATAACGATTATTAGACACAGTGATAATTGTAAAGTAAAGAAATGTAATCCCCGTAGTTGTGTTTGCAATTAAAGCAATTGCAAAGATAAGAAACCTGAAAAAAGTGATCTCTTTTCAGGCAAACACAACTGCGAAGATCATTAATTTCTTCACTTTTCATTTTCTATTCGCAGTTCATATATAATTTATTCATATACTTCACTTGTCAAAGCGACAATTGCCACATTAGATGTATTTATTGTGAGTATAAATCCATTATTTTATATCATCACTATACAGTTGTTGACATCGGCGTAAAGACAGCATCGATCAGTATTACTGCGCTGGCATTTATAGCAGCAACCACAACCATAGTACAACTGAGAACCAAGGACAGCCGTGAGGTCTCCCAACAAAATATTTTCGTCCACACAAACGGTCATTCTATCTACCATAGGGAGCTTAAGCAACCACGACGGCGACGGCAGCAAGAACAGCACAAAACAATAGGTTTAATGAGCGAAAACAATGTCTCTGCACGCATGCGTTTTACATTTTGGTGGATTTCTTTGCCGTTCCCTGCAAAACAACAACGTCAAATAATCAAATTATAGGTTTTGTCAGAACGCGAACACATGTACACCACAGTTAATTTTCTTTTCTCCATTTGAAGTGGAAAGCCATCCCTTCAAATTCAGCTCCTGGACAATCCGGTCACATTAGACAAACTAAACAAATTGGAACAACAGCAAAGTAGTTTAAAATAGCGCGAATCTTTTTTTCTATTGACGTTTTCCTTAGCGTTGCCGTCGTCGGTGCTTAAGCTCCCTAATGATAACTGACGACTAGTCATTTCTCCCCTTTACCTCACGCACACACTTACGCGTTTTTTTTTCTTAAGTCTTCCTTTTTCTTCTTTCACACTGTCTTTTCAAAATCTCCACTTCTGAAACCGTTTTCGAAAGGCTCGGTCCGTTTTCATCCGCATTAAAAAGTAATATATGCATTTTTTTTTAAAGAAAACCGCAGCTGGTGTTAACAAAAACTTAAAATGAAAGAATAGGCGAAAAAGTGACTTTAGTGTAAGCACAATCTAAAGGCACTTACCATTTGTCAGATCTGACCGGCCTGGCCATGCAATTCGTAAATAGTATATCATGTTGAAGTCATTAACAAATGTAGTGAAAAAAATAAAAAAAAACTTTGTCGCTGATACTCAGTGTTAAATTGTCTCTATTAAAGAATTTTACTTACCGAGGCGAACGGTCCTCTTACAATGACAATTTGACCCTTCACAGATATATTATGACTTTGTAGGAATTGGATGTCTTTCAAAGAACCTCTGTTTATGTAAACGAGGTCGCCTTCAACGGTGCCATTTGGTGCATAAGCAAAATATGGGAAGTAGTCAAATGTCTTGCTTGATGTAGGCTCCAATTTAACCTGGATAAAAAGGGAGAGAAATAGTGGTAATGCGCTCTCCTCAAAATAAAAATCCATGGCTAAGCTGGTAAAGGGATTCAGAGCATATTTAGTAACTGTAGGTAAAACAGTATCGACCGAAAGTAACTTCCCAACCCAAAAAAACGCGTTCCATGCACGTTTTACGCGTACTACGTATATATACGAGCGTGCTTGCCTTCAGATTGCGCTTACACTATGCGCGCATGTAAACCACACACACGCTCGATAAGCGTACAGACACGAAGGCAAGGATCGGACTTCTTTGTGTTTGCTTACAAGTTGTTTTGACTAAAGCTCGTCATATTTCTAGTAAAAATAAAAAAAACATAACGAAACTAAAGGTAAAACACGTGACGATTCTATCTGAGTTATTCAACCAATGTCTTAACGTTGAGGAAAAAGTTCACAGAGAACGCAAAAAATGGAAAGTAAAAAACAAAAATAAACTTATTCCTGTCACAGTGTTTCACAGAGCATTGGATGCCCCTGGATAAATAAATAAATAAATAAATAAATAAAAAAGTTAGATCTGCTTCAAAATAGGTACCTTTATTTTGCCCATTATTGTATGTTGAGTCGTTCCATTGCTGATTACCATCACCGTATTAGGTTTGTCTTCTTGAGGAAGAGAAAGCAATACTTTATACTCTGGCATTTCCACCTCATCAAAACCATAAGTCCGCCATTTGTCAGCTAAATATTCGGCAAGTTCGTGTTGGCGCTTAGATCCTGCCATGTGAGGCTCGGATGTAACGAACCTACAATGAAAGAAGGTAACAACAACAACAACAACAACTTTATTTATTTGTATAGTACAGTAATACACTGCTAGCTGTCCCTTTTCAGTCAGTCGAGCGGGCGAGCGAATCACGAAAACCTTCGCTCGCTCGGTTGGTTGCCGATCTAGTATGCTCGTCCGCTCGTGAGGGACTGCTAGCTGTCCCTTTTCAGTCCGAGCGGGCGAGCGAATCACGAAAACCTTCGCTCGCTCGGTTGGTTGCCGATCTAGTATGCTCGCCCGCTCGAGAGGGACTGCAAGCAGTCTAATACAGTGAAGCTATTCCGAACACATTATTACTGCTATTCATACGTGTTTTAACGAAAGTTAAATGTGCGTTAATAATGCCGTCCATCACGTTTCATGATATTAGTTTATACTATATGCCTTGAAAGTAAACATTCGGCTCAAACCAAAAATAGGATTGGGAGGAGGTGGGGTGGGGGAATAAATTCCATCGCTCGGGGTGGTGGGGTGGAGAGAATAAATTCCATCGCGCAGGGTGGCGGGGAAAGGGGGGGGGGGGGGGGGGGGGGAGGTTAAATAAATAATGTTCCCGTTTCTTACGTAGGTAAATTAACAGCATTTAATTCCTGTACCCTTCCCCCTTAACACCATTAATGGATCGACCGATCGTTTATAAGTGGGTTCTATTTATTTTAACGTGCACCTTACCCCAAAATTGTTTTTTTTTTTCGCTTAATCAACTCTATGGGCCTTTATCACGCCCCGCCATTTTGTATAAAAACAAAAGATTTGCCCCCCAAGCCTCGCAGTGAAAAAGTTGAGAACGAGGTTAAGCGGGGGAAAACAAAGCATTTTATTCTCCTGGGAATCAACATGGCCGCCGCGTGATAAAGGCCCATGTACGTTGAAAAGTTGAATAATGGTAAAGTCTTGATTTGACGTCATCTAATTAGCATTTTGTAAATTAAAAGCTCTATAACTCACTAACGCGACGTTAAAAACAAGAAATATTTCGCTATTCGACTTGTCAACGTACATTGAGTTCAGATTAAAGGAAAAAATGGGGGGTTAGGTGCACTTTAAGTAGACAGATGTTTTTCTAGTAATGTGCACATATATTGTTCAATATTAGGGTTAGTCAGATTGAAATTTGTTTAGACCGCAATTTTGTTATTTTAAACAACGTCTAAACTTCGTTTAAATAACCGACCCCCCTACAGAATTGTTTTGTTAGTAAGCCGGATGTTTTGGCTCTTGGTTGGCTCTTGCCAATCACAACATATCTCAAACCGTTTGTTTCATAAATAAAACAAGTATACCTCCTACGATTAAACTGATAGCAACTCATTCTGAACATCAGTTATAAAATCGCTGTTTATTGTTTCAAGAAATCGTTGCCATAGTTAGTAAAGTATTTAGCTTTTCATTAAGTCAAAAAAGAGGAGCAATTACTCTTAAAAAGAATATATTTTGTCGAAAAAGGTTTAACTGCTAGCTGATTATTAGCTATTCCTTTTAGTTAGCTTCGTCTATTCCACTATAGATTAAATCTTTTTACACCATGTATTTTATTAGTTAATCAATGATCCCTCAAGAAGATTATAAAAGTAAACGGAATTCCAATGTCTGTGCAATCCGCTGGTTGTGAATTGAAAACCACGGCGTGCCATAACATGCGTTGCGTAATGTTTTAAGTTTTAACCTTTTAACACCGAAGAGTGAGAAAAATCAAAATTCAAGAAAACTCCGCCAAATTTCATTTTGTAAAACATTGAGAAACAAATGGTACATGTACCATGCAAAAGCACTGCCACAAAGGTTTCATACGAACGGCCACACCATAGGATTTCGTCAAGAGATTCAAAAGTTGAAGCTAGTAAATTACACGTTCCCATGATTGACTCTGAGATTAAAAGGGTTAATAGGCAATTTATAACCTCCAAAATAAATATGATTAGATGTCATGGGAATAGGTCTGCAATAAATGTTAATGTAATCAGGTAAACACTATCTCATAGCCCAATGTCTTTAGATTTTTTAGATGCTTTGCATGTAAAGTATAACGACAAAAGAAATCAATGTACGACATTACTTTCCAATGCAGTAATGATGGTCGTTTTTTAGGCAGTGGAAAAAGCTGAAATTCGTGACTTATGACAGACATTTATGCCCTTTTTAGTTCGCTTATTTCTATTTGGATTTCCCTTAACAGGATAGAAAGTTACATTGCCTTATTGACCATGAGAACAGCACCGTTACCTGAGATTGTCTTCGATGTTCTTCGCCTTTATTTCATCTTGAAACATTCTGTGAAATTTTTCCTTATCGGGCTTAGGATTTGGATTCGACGTGTTACAGTTATCGGATGAACACTTAACGATGTCATCATCTTTAGCATTCTTCATAACGAAATATCCGATCAAAAATCCACCAGCTGCAAAGACCAACGCCAGAAAAACGATGCAGATGATTTGACGGCGTCTTCTTGGCCTGTAGAATTTGGTGGGTATTTCAATTTCCATGCTATAAACTGGTTCTCAGTTGAACGCGAAGCAACTTTACTTGGTCTTCAATAAATTTGTTGAAACTCAATAGCTCGTTCATTATGTTTTTTTTTTTTGGTGTCAGATTTGCGATGACAGGGTTGTCAAATAACACGAGTAGGTGGTATTAACGCTTTAATTAAAATTTTAATTCACTTAAAGTGACTCAAGATCAATATTTTCTCTGCTTGTTTTATGTTATTTTAAAACTACGTATGCGGTATTCGGGAATCTAATTTTTTGTTATCAATGTCATGGCTATTAATACACGCACCTGCAGAATGTCTTTCCAACATATGCCTAGTTTGTCTCTTGGTCATTGGCAGAATATAAATCATAACACAAACCATTTGAACACCGCTGTTTATGTACATGTAACTTAAATAAAGCAATTAAAACGAGGTCCAAATGGCTTACCTTGTATCTGAAAGCGAGAACGGTAAAATATACCTGGTTTTGAAAGGTTCGATATATTAAACGGATTACCTCAGGTAATCAGGTAGTTCGGGAGAACATACTACATCAAAATCATACATTCTTTCTCCCTATCAGTTCGTCAATGATTTTGTTTGTGTAAACATTACAACAAAGCACTGGCGAATTAATAGAAATAAGCTATTAAAAGAGAAGCAACATTGTGCAATAGGAAGGAAAATGGCAGTTGATTGGGGAGAGAGAACTGGTGAAACATTTCTTTAATTCCAGGTATTTGTTGACCAGACGCGTTAGTTCACGGCATTGTACTAAAAAGCAAACAAAACGGTTTAGAGAAGGTAGCGCAAGGGGATGGGTATAGGGAAGCGGGGACATTGAAAATTGGGTGCATCTTGGTTCCGAATAGTCTGAACGTAACTCTTTCAGTTTTAGCATCTGGATTTCAGTTAAATATTTTGCCTCCTTGTTTCAGTGGTTTTGCGCTACACAGAAGCATTACCATTATATATGTTAGTATCGTTAGCGCCAGTGAATTCTTAAGCAATGTATACTGTGGCTGTAGCCAAAGTATACATTGCTTAAGAATAATCCTTTTATCTGTAACATCCGGGACAAGATGAAATGCTTAGCGTGATTAAGTACCTTACTCCTATAATTTATCCACCTTTGTCTAATTTTGGAACCACGAGCAGTAATGGTATTTTAACAAATGGCAACATTCTTTTTTCCTAAGTTGAAATGAGCCAACTGATAACATTAGTTACTAATGTTTAAGCTCAAGGAAAATTTCAAAATATTTAGAAATAATATTGACAAAAATGTTAAAGCAGTTCAAGTTTAAAAACAACTCTTATTGTTCCAGTTACCTCCCTCACTGTTTACTTAAAAATAATTACTGGTTTTCTTTCCTTTATTTTTCTGCTTCCTTTTTTGACAAGTGTCAAGTCAAACTACACTGTGTAAAGAAATATGTGATTCACTAATCAGGCTTTAAAACTGAAATCGTTCGCTAATTTTATTTAAGTACTACTTATGTGTTACAAAAAACGATGACCATGCACTGAGTCCACTCGTTTTCACTTTTGACTTAAATCATACCGTTTTTATCAGCGATAGTTTGAGCTGAAAGCTCAATATTATTCTTCAAAGAAAGACCTTTTGTTATTGAAACTTTGTTAACTCGCATCATTGAATTAATCAACTGTTTTCCATATTCATTTAATGAAGATTTTTAACGCTTCTATTCAAACATTTGAATAGCATTGGTATCATGTTTGTTTTTTCATATTCATGGCACAAATCAGCTACAACAAGCGTATTTCCAAAGTGAGCGATAAAAAATTCAAACATGAGAGAAATAGCATCAAACTTGGAAAAAAATTCCGAGTTCCAGATGGGATTTCAACCCACGACCCTCCGTGATCTAGTCGGATGCTCTACCACTGAGCTACTGGGACTCTGTGGTGAGCAAGGGTGAAATGTGGGCTTTTGACTGGAACCGCATCGCGCGGTCACACAGCCAAATGATAACACGTATGACTCATAACTGCATCTCGCAGTCACATTAAGGCATACATATGACTCATAACTTCATCACGCAGTCACATTAAGGCATATCAAAGATGCAACCAACCAACCTCCAAAGTGAGCGATTAAAAATTCAAACATGAGAGAAATAGCATCAAACTCCGAAAAAAATTCCGAGTTCCAGCCTGATGGGATTTCAACCCACGACCCTCCGTGATCTAGTCGGATGCTCTATCACTGAGCTACTGGGACTCTGGTGAGCAAGGGTGAAATGTGGGCTTTTGACCGGAACCGCAGAGTCCCAGTAGCTCAGTGGTAGAGCATCCCACTAGATTACGGAGGGTCGTGGGTTCAAATCCCATCTGGAACTCGGAATTTTTTTACGAGTTTAATGCTATTTCTCTCATGTTTGAACAAGCGTTCGGTATTAAAAATAAAAATATTTAACAGTCAAATTGAGCCCTTATTGCAGCGAAATATCTTTCTTTTGTTAGAAACACCAACATGGCTGCCATGGCCTTTGTCATCTCTGAGTCCCACGGGACTGAGTGAAAACGCTCTATAGATTTTCGAAGACTTTTTTAGTATGGTATCGGTTTCTTTCGTAGCGGTTTGATTTTAGATTGCAGGTAACGTGGCGATGAAGGCTGCAAAAGGAACATCATTAGCATCATTGGTTTAAATTTGTTTAGATCTAAGTTTTATAATAAATTTTACTCTTCCTCAACAGTAAGTCCCAGCTTGCCGAACGAAAGTTTTCTTCTTTCATCCATTTTGATGCAGGTGGGTGTAGGAAATGGTTACATGTTTACTTTTTTAAACCTCAACACAAAATATTATTATTTTTTTAATGAGCACAAGGAGTTATAATTTTCTTTGGTACTGGAACACCAATATGACGGCTATGACGTCAAGTAAAAACGCACTATATGTTTATTACAAAAGAATTAAATGTAAGTCAGAGCATCTTTTTTCAACGTTTTTAATAAAAAATAATAAAGTGTATTGTCAGTGGCAGTATTAAAATGCTTTAGTAAGGTAATCAGAAGGACGTATTAAAGGACACTGTCACGAGGGCGCACGCGCCAGTTTCTCAAATAAAGTTCATCCTGAATTTTTCAAGTTGAAGTGTCAATTTCAAAATGGCGTCGACTAGTGGCGGCGGTCACGGTGGAAAACGAATAAACTCGGGACGGAAAATGATATTTGAAGGATATTTGAAGAGAGCCTGGTCTGCGCATGCGAATCCGTGACATTGTCCCTTTAACAGTATTCCATTTTATGAGTTAATTTCCTTAAAATTTATAACTGATATATTCTGTGAATAATTAACAACTATTCACCGAAGTGGAGGTGGGTAGTGGTGGATATTTACCGAGCCGCTTCGCGGCTCGGTAAATATCCACCACTACCCACCTCCACTGAGGTGATTAGTTGTTTTAGTATATACTGAAACAGTGAGATAATATAAAGCAAATGATGCTTTTTAACTCATTTATTCCTGTCAACGATTACAATTTTCGCGCGCAAATTGCTGGGAGGTGAATAGCACTTGCTATTCCGAGTTTCAGTAGCCAATCAGAGCGCGCCAACAATGCTATCCCCTGTTTCAGTATATACTAATTAAGATTATTACACTTTCTAGACCGACTTATGCATTTAACAACAATATGGCTTCTTTACCGCCATTTTCCTTGTGTTTCTAAAAACATATTAGCATCCATTAAAGACAACTGTTCAAACATTTTTTTGGTTATACGGATCAAGTTCATAAACTGACAAATACAGAAAAGATAAAAAGCGGTAAAACCTCTCAGAAAACATTGCATATTTTCTTAAATTTAAATTAAATATCACCTCTGCTAAAAACAGTAACAATTAAGCCTGTAGAAATATATGCGACAAAGCATTTTATGTTGACATTAATTTCGTCCAAAATTTTCTTTCGTTGCTAGTTGCACTCGGTAAAATGTTTGCATAAATATGTAGTCTTAATGAAAGCTGGCTTTTACAAAATGAAGCAGAAGATGCAAACTTTAACAGGTCATCATTAGAACATGTTTAAACTGTTTAAAAGACATCCGTTTTTTGGATAAAAGAAGTTCAAACTTAGAGTGTGAAACAAAAGCCGAAACATCAATGGAAAACAAGCTAAAGATTTGGAAACCCATACATGCTATAGAATGATGTAAGTCGAAACGATTACTCGATCTACATGTACAGGCTTATTAGTCGTCAAGTATGCCGTAAAAATGAAATATGTGTTGGCGTGCTATTCTTTTTCTAATTTCTCGGATAATTGTGTTACCGTTTCCATTTCTATGAATCTGAATATATGAAAATCATATATTTGAACTGCGGATAAACATGAGTGAAATTTGTGTTCCTCGAAGTGTGCTCATGAACCCCATCCATCCATGTGGCTTCAAAGCTCATTGGATAGAGCATTGCACCGGTATCGCAAGGTCATGGGTTCGAATACCGTTGAAGCATGATTTTTTTTTTTCAGGTTGCTTTTTCAACTGCTTATGTTGAGAGCACATTGCGAGGATCGCAAATTCCACTCATGCTTATCCGCAGTTCAAATATATGATTTTCGTATATTCACATTCATATGTAATGCACTGTAATTTTCTAAACTGGCGGGAAGCTACCGGTTAAACCAGTTTGGTATGTTGCGATTCCAGAAAGCTCTGTCATGTCATATAAGCTATCGTGTATCGTCACTCGCTCTCTGTCTGCATTGAGGTTACCTCGAATAAAGTTGTGTGTACCGGGTGCTGGACTTGTTCGCTGTGTTATCGGACTGTCGGTGAAACTGTTTAACAATATATTTGTCACTTCTAGTAAGGGTTTGTGCTTTAGTGTGCAATTTTCCAAGCCAGCTCCTAGAATACGATGGCTACCGTAAAGGCTCTATTAAGCCCCCCCCCCCCCCCCCCCCCACTGTGCACATGCACCTCTCCTTCAGCTTCAAGTTTTGGATAAGCCCCCACCCCTCCCCCCACAAAACCACGGAAGATACAGCCACTAAGGTCGGGTTAGAATGGCATTAGATTCTTGATCTCAACATCATGTTTCCAACTTCCAATTTCACATGGAACAGTCTAGCTTCAATACTTTCTTAACAATTTCTGTTTTCAGTATATCAATTATAGTTTTTTTTTTACTTGCGTATCGCACTATACGTTCCTGGAACAACACGTTCATCTTCAAGTTTTAAGTAAGCCCCGTCTTTATAAAGCGCACCCCCCCCACTCTTATAAAGCACCCCCCCCCCCTCCTCTAGAAGGCCTAAAGATAAAAAAAGGCCCCGGAGGGCTTTAAAGAACATTTACGGTAATGGGATTGGACCGCCTGTATATTACCAATGAGTTCATAATTTTCCAAATGCTCAGTCACAATCATCAAAATGTTCTTAGATGGTTTTCAGAGCATTTTGTTTGTAACAGCTTTATTGTAATGTTATAAACATGCAGTCAAAGTCAACGCGGACACTCCACCTCCTTCCCGATCACTCCATCCAACCTACCCCTCGGTCAAAATAGAGTTAAAGTGAACCACGCAAGTCAAAGAATACTACAGCAGTTATTTAATGACCCTTTATTACTTTGTTAGGACGGATCATCGAGTGATAAAATACTGTTATATTGTTAATGTACTGTCTTATCCAAGTGTGATTATAGAACTTGATAACTCTGCAAAAGGTAAAAAAGAAAAACATAATTAAGATCCTTTTCTCGGGAAATAGGTTGTTTGTCATATTATCACCGGGGTACCCGAAGAAAACTAAAAACACATTCATCGCACTTATGGTTTCGCTTCCAGGATTCGAACCTGGGCCACTTTACTGCACCATTCCTGCTCTCATAGAAAATTATAACAATTTATTATAGACGATATAAAAGCATTTTGGCCGCGGTAGGACCCCTTGTTCTATTTCGTTAAATAAAAGATCTTTTAAGCAACATACCACACATTTCTATGCATGGTTAATGGTCGATAAACCCCGCGGGATACATGTTGCAAGAACATGTAAACGAGAAGAGCTTGCAAGTCACTTTCGAGTGTATAACATTTCAAATGGTTATTTGCACCAATAAATCATAGAAATGTGTGGTATATTGCTTTTATAGAATAACTACTAAACATTTTCCAGTGTTGTTCTGGTAAAGTAGTCAATAGCTTACTTGACCATGCATTCAGATCGCGCGTTACTCTTCATTTATTGTATAATTTTGTATATACCTTAATAGTGCTTTAATCAAAGCTTGTAAACGAAGTTGCTGAAAGGTCCACCTACACCCGACCAGCAGTTGTTAGCTGGTCCATGTTTATGGTACTGTGCCCCTACTGGTGCACCCCAACACTCCCCGTAATATTGAATAGCAAAGTAGTGCATCCTAGAAAGACGAAAAAAGATAATTAAAAACAGGACGTTTTCACCTGACGTCACGCTGGTGTATGAAAAAAAAGATTTCTCATTAGCTTCTATTACTTTCTTCTGTTCTGTACACCAACATGGCCGCTGCGGTTTTGTCTTTTAAATCCTCAGGAAATGATTGCAAGCCATTTCCGCCTATTCAGTTGGATGACGTTGAGCATGATAGCGAGAATTATCAAGGCCGAGGTTTGCGGATAACAGAAAAAGATAGAGGCCTTGATAATTATCGCTATCATGCGGAAACCGAATCTAATAATAGTTTTATTAGACATTAACCCTCGGACGTGAAAGGGGGGTGGGGACACATTTTTGTAAAGTTTGACGACAACTGGTTGCTATGGTAACGAGATATGACGCCATAAGTGGCCTGATGTCAAGTCATTTTTGAATAAAAATGCGTGTTTTTACCTTTTTCGGTGAAAAAACATATAAAATGCTATCAAGAGCATCTAAATGTTAAATTGTATATTATTGTGCAACTCTAGCAAAACATTTTGCAATTCCGCATTTTTCCGATAAATTTGAATTTTTAGTAAAATAGAAGATAGCGGTCATTTTGGATGACGTCACGGACCCCCAGCAGCGCCACAACCCATAATACTTATCTTATCTTGTATCACAGGCTATCTTTTTGGCATAAAATATATCCGAAATATTGCAACATCGCAAAAACCCAGGAGGAGGGGTTACGTCCGAGGGTTAAACACACTAATTCACCATTTCAGGCTAAACTTTGCAGCCTTTTTTAGCTTATCCATCTCACATTGTGAAATCTTGTAATTTCTTTCCTGCTGTCGCTAATTAGGCGACGTATAGCTATGAAGTCACCGTTTTGGGAGAGAATTTGAAAGAAAATAAACAAAAACAACAGTTGATCCTCACTTGTAACCTCTGGCAATTTCTGAGCAGTTGTTGATTGTTTTTGACATGTCACGCCAATCAATATATTTTCGTAAGCTTTTAAGCATCGCATTTCCCATTGTGCGGTCATTTGCTTTATCTTTGAAACAACCAAGTGCTTCGAATTGTTTCTCTGAAAAATAAAAAATGAAAATGAAAATGCAAATGCATATAATAGAAAATAATTGTTTATCACGATAATTATTATTTAAAATCATTATTACAGTAATGTTAGAACAGTAGTAGGCCTCCGTCAGTCGAAGTCGACCATGGGTGATGCGCCCTAGTTGTCGGTCTCGCTGCGGCTGGAGCAGCGTCGAGTGTGGCTGATGAGGCTGATGCGGGAATGGCAGTCAATGTCGCAGTGGCCACATCGATGTATGGTCTCTGGCTGGTTGGCGGAGTTTCGCTCCTTTCTGCGGTTTCTTTTCTCCTCAGCTTCGCTATGGATCGTGTCCTCTCCAGGTTGGAGGAACCTTTCATAAATGGACATCCTTGGGACCGCTTTAGATTAGAGTGTCCGTTTTAGGGTTGTCCAATACTCTGACAAATTTATGCATACCATTGTATTGTATTTTATGACCACAACAATAGTTAAACAATACATTCTAGAACGGCACAATAGAGCACAATGTATTACAGCACAATGCTATGCATAAACTTGTCAGAGTATTATTCGACAAGTATGGTCCGTTTTCCTGAAATGTCTGTTTAGGGGCGGGCCGGTTATGAATCTGATGTTTGCATATGTGGCGCAATGGATGTTCTGGATAAGACGTGTTTGTTAGGTGTTTGTACTAGCTGTATATGTAAACTGCAGATACATTTAAAGAACAAGGTTAAGACATGATTACATTGATTATAATCTAGCCCCTTTAAAAAAACTTTAAAACGATAAACTCTAGTTTAACCTGCAATGCAAATTTCGCACTTGGGCATTTCACGAAAAGCCTTTTCAATCGCACTTTCCGGCACTCAATTTTGACCTATCCCACACCAAAGGATTCCTTATCTATATATACTTTGAAAGTGTTGCGAGTGAAGGGAAGAGACACTTCATACCGATCGACATACATGTACCGTATTGACACCATATTGGATTGGATAACGACTATTAAGCATGCGTTACCCGTTCCAGTCTTCCAAAAGAGTAAACAACCCTTTACTTATCTCGCTGGTACATCCTGTGTAGCTATCAGGGGATATCCATTGTATTATCACGCTAAACCCTTACACAGGCGATTTTTTGTGCAATTTTTGTTGCACTTTTTGATGCCATTTTTGTTGTGCGCAAGTTGCATCTTCAAATTGCGTATGTGAACAAGCGGCGATTTCGGTGCGATTTGAGCGCCATTTGCCGCGCGAAGTGTCAGAGGTTTTGAACATGTTCGAAACCCGATGCAACTTGGCGGCGATTGTTGGGAAATCACAGCAAATCGTAACAAATATCGCCGTACCCGAATCACACAGAAATCGCACAGAAATCACATCCCGATCAAAAATCGCATGTATAAACGGGCCTTTAGATCCTCTCACTTACTTATCTCGCAATTAAATCCCGCATAGCCATCAGGGCATATACACTTGTATGTTCCTTTCTTGTTCTCACATGTCCCACCATTTTGACATGGGTTATTTCCTGCACATTCGTCCGTATCTACAATGAAGCAATTTTTTTATTTAGCAGTATCAATTGTCTATTGTCTGAAACTAAAGCAGAATAGCCCTCCTCTCCCAAATACAAACCTTTAGTGGAACAATGTTTTTTTTTTTTTTCGGTTTGCAAAGTGATTTTGAGTTTGATTCTATGGATGAAATCCTATAATGCAACAATGTCATTAAATAAAAGCCAATGAGCCATACATTTATGGTGCTGTTTATTGTACTGTATAAGGTGAATCTAACTTTTGAGTCTGTGACCATTCAAATGAAAGCTATTGAGCAGTATTTTCCTGTGGTGCTGTTAATTATGCTATACAAGGTGGTTGTAACTTTAGCCAGTGAAGCTCGGATGAATTTCTACAGTATTGAATCTCTCGAGAAGCACTTTTATGTTTTAGGTTATAGATTTAAGTTTAAGCAAAACGAAATTTGGGATTTTTGTTGAACTTTCATTCTAGGTGTTCTTGGGATCATGAAAAGGGTTCAATAAAGTTCAGTGCAGTGCAGATATCGGCTGACCACGATTTCAAAAGATTTCTGCGAAAAAAGTGGTCCCTCTTGATTTATATTATAAGAATAATGCAATGCAACTAATTAATTAACTACTTTACACATAGTCTGTCCTCGTATTTTCAGAGGCATTGTATTGAACTTGTTGTTTAAATCAATAGTTATACAACACAAGTGTTTGTTTACCTTTTTCACCTCTTTTACCTTAACTAAAAGTTAATTTAAATTAAAAAAAAATTATGAAATTACTTCTCCTGAGAATATAAACTGTTGTAGAATTTCATCCACACACTCAACATTTGTTTACCGTTTTCACAGTTCTTTCCTTCAAAACCCTGGATACACGTGCAACTGTAGCCACCTGGTGTGTTTGAACAATTGCCAGTATTCTGACAAGGGTTGTTGAGGCACTCATCAACATCTAGGGATGAAAGACGTAACGTAAGGCCCTAGACAAACGTCGAACTTTTCATGAGTCGAACTAAATTGCAGTTTGGGTCGACCCAAATTAATTATTTTCGTCTGTTGGGTCAAACGTCGAACTTAATTCAGACGAACCAAATTCAACACGTTCTATCCGTCTGCTCCAGACGGATAGAACGTGTTGGTCGATCCAAATGAGTCCGTCGAATTTAATTGAGACAAACGTCGAACTTCTCATTGACTTAATTCGCTGAATTTAGTTCGACTCATGAAAAGGTCGACGTTTGTCCCGGGCCTGAGCCGTACGTACATCAGAAGGAAATACTCAAACATTATGTATCGGTAGCCAACCAACAGTCCTTATGCTTTGGTAAAAGGTAATTACAGGGGCCTGAGACTCAATTCACACCAAGTAGACTTGTTTAGTTAAACCAAGATTTTTGTTCCTCTATATCTTGAACGTTAAACGTACAAAACAAAAAATACACGATTTAGGCTACTTGGAGTGATAGATGTGGTTAATAAAGGTCGGTTGTGTAAATATTTAGTTCCAAACAACAACGGAAGTTTGAAGATATGGTTGTAAACCTGTTTAACTAGACAACATGTAAACACGCTTTATCGTTCGTGTGAACGGGGCCTATAGGACAAGAAAGAAGTTGTCTTTGTTACAAGTTACATGCATTCATTTGGTTTTCTTGAATTAAAATGTACGATCATTAACAATTTTTATACATCTGGCTTCACGAACGAACAAAATAAAAATAATCTAATATTACTTTTAAATGTTGCTTTCTCCGTCCTTAATTTACAGTGTTCCCAATAAGCATTTTCGTGCTCGGACAGACCTGAATAACGTGATTTATTTATTATTGTTTTTATGATCTTTTTTAATATTGTGACAGGCTTCACGAGCTGGTAAGATGGGTCCATCTTGCCTAGAAGTACCTGGACTTACCTGGCCAATCTTGTTCGGTTAAAATTGCCCTCTTTTTTTCGTGTTTATTAACATGGACTTTGTTTCGATTAAACACGCTAAAAAGGGAACTTAACCTTACGTTTGGTTACCAAGTAGAGCGGTTTTCAATTTAGTCTCGAAGTTAATTTCGCAATTGCTTTGGTTTTGATTGATTGATTGGCCAAGAAAAAATCTCGCGCCACTTTCTCAACCAATCAAAAGTAAAACCAAAACTAATCGTGACTTACTCTCACGCGCTTTACCGCGCTTGGCGCCCGCGGCTACATGAATTGGCTTCTGATTGATTCATTGTATTGGGTGATTGGCCAGAGTAATTTGTAGAGTAGTTTGAAAACCGCTCTAATATTCACTAACCTTTACTACAGTCATCGCCGTGATATCCAGCTGGACAGCGACATTGAAATCCACCAATGAGGTTAACACACGTACCATTATTCTTGCAGGGGCTGCTCTGCGCACACTCGTCTGTGTCTACATATTGCATATTACATAACGTTTTAGACATTTGAACATTTGAAAGTTTAAAGGGGCAGTATCACGAGGTCGAAACTTGAAAACGTCGGCCCAGTTTTCAAGTTTGATTCCGCAAATTCAAAAAGGCCGTCGAGAAGTGGAGGTATTTGTTGAATCAAAAAATCCGTTTTGATAGCCGGAAGAAAGAAAAAATCACTTTTAACAGTGATATGTCCAAAATTCCGGTGCAAGAATAGTGAACAGTGCCGCGCGTGGAACCTCGTGATACTGCCCCATAACATAGGTATCCCTGTATATCCAATGCAATCAATTGCGTTCTCTTCTCAGCTATTAACTGATATGGCTCCTTACCAGAAGATAAATTACTTATTTGCATAGTGGAAACAAGTATTTCTTTTGGTTATATGAAAGAGGTTATCATTCCCATAATCAGAGTGTTGTCAATCTGTTTTCTTCAGCTACACTTTTCAGAAACCAACGATGCGCGCATGTGTAAATGATATCATTGTGTTTTATTCATTATAAAAGAATCGATTGCATTAACAATCAATTATGCCGCGTGGAAATACATTTTTTAACTTAAAGGAAAAAGAGGTCAAGTCATTAAGTAATTTAAATGTGGTTTATAGAAATTAAAACGACGCTCAGCTCTCGCCAATCATGAAGTCCTGCGTTTTAGAAAAAGCGTTAGCAAGTGTTCTTAACTGAAAGGAAGGAAGTAAGCCCTGCTCGTTTCCCGCCTCCAATTTAAAAATGGCGGAGTGGGCGTAGAAACCCCGGGATAAAGCTGTCGAAATACTACAAAATTCCTATATACTAACGAGAAGTCCAAGGACTACTGCAAAGCTGATACAACGAGTAAATATATTTCAAACAATATTTCTGCTGGCCAGACCAGCCTTCTTCAGGTTATAAGATGTTACTAAATTATAAAATGAGAATACAACATTATATAAAGGAGAATGTCGCAATACATATTTAAAAAAAGAGGAGGGGCGGAAATGACCTACAAGGTAATAAAGTCTGGCTTTACGAATAGAATCCCGTGAATTGTGAATTATTTCTAGTGGAATATATAAGTTGCATGTCAGTGTTGGAATGGTTAGAATGGGAAAGAAAGTGTTTAGAGACAGTAGTAGGTTTGGATTTAATGTTAGGTTTGTCAACGGAACGTCGATGTTCGTTAAATCTGTTTTTTTTTTCTGGCCAGCTGAAATATTGTTTGAAATATATTTACTCGTTGTATCAGCTTTGCAGTAGTCCTTGGACTTCTCGTTAGTATATTGATTCATTTAAGCTGATTAGGTCTCCTCCTGTGAGATCCAACGAAAAACCAGCAGGATCTACGTCCACGGTTTTTACAGTTAAACAAGTTTACAAAATTCCTGGCGTATTTTGTCGCGTAAAATATGATGGAATGTCTTCGTTTTGTTTGAACAACGGTTTCAACTTGCCCTAGAACAAACTGCATGACAAAAAAACCTCCAAAAACGCCATTTCGTGTTGTGTCGCGTATCAAACTGACTCCATGATTCTTGGAGTATCGCAGTGTTTTCCTTCATATCCCGGGAAGCACTCACATTTATAATCTCCTATCTGATTAGTGCACGTCCGGCCATTTTTACAGCTGAGAAGGCCCTGGGGACGAGATTGCTACTTCGTTTGCTAAAAATTAAAATCATGACTATAAAAAGGATATTGCAAGATCCAATGGGGGTTACTCCCATGTGTAAGCTATATAGGTATGTGCCGGGAGATAGGGTGCTTCCCCTCCCCAGTGAAAGACTCAGAGCGTCTCGTCTACGTTCGCTCTTTGCAGTTATCGGAACTCACCTTGATCGCAGTGTTTTCCTTCATATCCCGGGAAGCACTCACATTTATAACCTCCTATCTGATTAGTGCACGTCCCGCCATTTTTACATGGTGAATTCGCACATTCATCCACATCTAAGGAAAGCCAACGAGGAAACTGATGTAAAATCACTTATGTAAACAAACTATCCGTGACAGTTACTGTTTGGTGTGGACTTGTGGACTAAACAATATAATAATGCAGTCGCACCTGTATTAAGCGTCCACGCTCGGGAATTTGGTAATTGGCCGCTTCAGATAGAGGTTCGCTTCTTATTAAATACAGGTTTATTAAAAATACTTTGTGGGCGTGGAAGTTGTCAATTTTATTGACGTACGTACAGGGCCCGGTTTTTCGAAAGCCGATTAACGCTAACCCAGGATTAAAACTTAACCAAGAATTTAATTTCTTCAGTTTAAAAGGTTTTCGAGAGCAAATTTTAAGCTACAAGTAAAGACAAATCTAAGCCGAAATTAAAAGCCAAAAAATGCTTTGTAAAAGCCTCTATTGATTAATTATTTAACTGGAATCGAAATTGATGTTAACCCTGGGTTAGCTTAATCGCGCTTTGAACAACCCGGCTCATTATTATAACATAATCAAGCGATCTCTGCCTTGCAACTGCGATGGCGATTGTTCGCGCCAAAAGCTTAAGTTACATGTATGGAACTCTAGAGTTTCAAGAGTTGGACTCTAAACCATATTCCCATCCTAATGAAAAGACAAACAAGTACAAGTGTGACCGCTTCATACAATTAAACGGGCCGCTTAATAGAGAGTGCCCGCTCTGACAGAGTCGTTTTATACAGGTTTGACTGTATCTTTCTAGTGATAGCAAACTTAACAAAAAACCCCACATTATTCATATTTTTTCGTGTTTTTAAAGTTTGCTATCATTTTATTACTAACAAGGCGATATGGAAGTATCATTCTAATCGATGGATATTTTCCATTGAACCAGATTGTAATTTTTTAGCCTGCGAATATAGCCCCCTCTCATCGCCCTTGGCCGCTAGATTGGGTAGCACTCCTTGACATTTTGGTAACAATTGCGAGCTTATTGATGACTACTCAATAGGAATTTTTCTTGTTTTAAGCACATTCCTTAAAATTTCTTAGTCGCTTTTTTTATATTTTTAAAAGACAACGCATCATTCGTCATGTGCCTACCTGTTTCACAGTTTTTGCCTGTAAAGCCGGCCGGACAAGCACATTCATAATCGCCGTGTTTATTCGTACAATTCCCTCCGTTCACACATGGATTAGTTTGACATTCGTCTACATCTAAAGAAATAAATAAGTAATGATAACATAATAATATTCGTAATATAATAATATTCATAATAATATTATTCGTACAAATCCCTCCGTTCACACATGGATTAGTTTGACATTCGTCTACATCTAAAGAAATAAATAAGTAATAATAACATAATAATAATAAGTAATTGTGATTAATACTTTTAACGCGCAAATTCGCATGTTCAAATGGATCTAACAGTTAATGAAACTGTCATAAAAAATGTGATCAATAATAAATATGTAATAAAACTGTTAAGTTACACTAGAAAAAAATACTTATTGCTTATTGTTCAATTCAACAACTCTCTATCAGATGCAAACAATATAGCACAATGGACAGCAGAGGCTGTAAGCGAATGGCTTAGCAGTTTGGGTGAACCGTACAACGGATATCAGTGGAATATGTCAAGGCTTTTCTGGGTGAGTATAATTCTAAGTGTTGTTGCTTTTGTTCCAAATGGTGGTCACCGTGCTTTGGTTTATTAACCCTCGAACGTACACGCAAACTTATACCCCCACAGTGGTACAGGGGGTTGAGAGGGGGTTGTTGCAACCCCCACCCTCTTGGGTTTTTGCGATGTTGCAATATTTCGGAAATATTTTACATCTAATAGATAGCCCGTGATGTGCTCTACAAGATAAGGTAAACATTATGGGTTGTGGCACTGCTGGGGTCCGTGACGTCATGCAAAATGGCCGCCAAGATGGCCGCCATCCATATCCTTGGATTTTACAAAAAATTCAAAATTTTTAGAAAAATGCGGAAATTGCAAATATTGTTTGCTAGGGTTGCAAAATAACTTACAATTAAACATTTTGATACTTTTGGTAGCATTTTATATGATTTTTCACTGAAAAAAGGTAAAAAATACGCACTTTTATTAAAAAATGGCTTGACCACATGTTACTTATGACGTCATACCTCGTTACCATAGCAACCGGTTGTCGCCAAACTTTACCAAAATGTGTCTCAAGGATAAACGAACAGCTACTAAAAACGACATGTGCTAATATTAAATGGTCTTGAAAATATGGGAGAGAAACCTCAAGGGGGGGGGGGGGGGGGGGGTAGTGGCAACCATCCCCCTACCTTGAACGACCGAGGGTTAAATCAACGAAACTGCAAATATCGTGAACGATCTATAAACTCCGGGCTCCAGTTTCCCACTTGAGTTTGAATTGCCTTCAGCTGAAGCAGGCAGTTTTTCTACCCGAAAAATGTTATTTTGTTGAAGGGAAACAATGAAGCTGCTTGTTTCATATAAATTTGTCAGCTTTGAATCCACGAATATGGATTTTGACCTCTCAATCAGCTTTAACAATTGGACTTGACTAAGTAGGACAATTAAGCCAGAGGGAGCTAGCATAGGAAAACTACAAGAAGTAGTTTATCTTCTTTACAATTTACAAGATGATATGATGGTATACAGTAAACACCCGCGTATAAGAACCTAGTGATTTAAGAACCTACAGGCTGAAATTGGGCATTTTAATACCCAAATATATAAGAACCTATTTAGGCTGGCAAAGAACAATAGGTTCTTATACAAAAAAACACTCTTATTTTGTAGCCAAAATACTGGACTTAATTGATAGAAATTGTGAAATTTCTGAGAAACACCATGAAAATTATTTGTTTAATTGAAAATCTTATAAATACAGAGTATAGAATACTGAAAAAATTATACTGGTGTAGCCTTGGGACTTGAATCTGTAGAGTGCCCTGACTTTTGCTCATGTGAAATACACATTACTGGACTCTGGGAATACCTTTTGAGACTTTACATTCATACAAAAGCTAATGTACAATACAATGCATCTTTATTTCAATACGCAAGAAAATTAATATTTTGTTTCAAATTGTATTTGATTATTTTCAAATTGGTTCAATTTTAATTCCCTAAATTGGGTTGTTATTTATTTTTGCTGTTTTTATTTATATATTTATATTGCTGTTAACAATTTACATTATTATCAAATACAACTGTAAATATGGTAGCCTATGATACTGAATTTATTATTGTTTAAAAAATAAGGCTTGGCATTTTTGCTGTTTAAAATACAAATGTTCAACCATTATGACATACTAGTACTACAGTAGTTCTCTGAATGGTATCACTATGACAACTCCTACAAATAAGAACCTACTAAGAACCTAATCAGCCTGAGTTCGGAAAAACTACCCCAAAATATAAGAACCCATTCAGCCTGAACCCAAAAATTCTAGGTTCTTATACGCGGGTGTTTACTGTAATTTGTTCCAGTCCAACTATTGTTTAATTATTTACTTCTTGTAAAACTGATCGCATATGACGCATTGAATGGCACTTTGAATGAAATGGTTCACGTACGTCCACGTTAAAATATCAAAGTGTGTTTTTTACACGATTAAGTGATAACTGGAGTCGTAATTTGATCTTCTTGAACTGTACTCCACTCAGATCAATTATGATACTAATCAGTAGCTTCAGGATAGTAATCATGATCAGAATATGATAAGGAAAGCTACAACCTAGGACAAAACTAGTCGAGATATACTGAAACTACTCTGACTCCCATTTCTCCATTTACCTAGTTAAAACCTCAAATACCATTATAAAACTGTTTGCCCTCCCCCCTCCCCCCTTCCAATGTCCTTTTCGGCATCACAGGATCCAGTTTTTAGTCTAAAACCGTGGGGGTGGGGAGGGGGCAATTTGTGCAAGTTTGTTGATGCTTAATTATGGCGCAAAATTGTAAAACAGATGAAACTGTCTCAATAGTATTTTCCGAGGTTGTAGCTACATCAGGTGGGGGGGGGGGGCTACATAAACGAATTTGACGATTGTGCTTCTTTTACAACTGGCTAAATATCAGGTATTCAAATGAAACGTTTTTTTTTGTTAACCATGGCACTCACTGAACTTGCATTCAGAATAATATAAAGGTAATTGGCAACTTATTTATACCAGCAAATGTATAAACATATAATAAATCACTTCCGGGGACACTTGCCTTGGTCACAATCCTTTCCTTGGAATCCTTTCAGACAGTTGCATTGATATCCACCGATTGTATTTATGCAAGTGGCGCCATTTTTACAAGGGCTGTGTGTTGAACACTCGTCGACGTCTAAAGCAAAATCACGTGTTTAAAGTATAGGAAATATAAAGTATCAGAAGCCTATTAGGGTAAAATATTCATTACTGCTACATTGTGGTTGATCTGGTAGGAGGCAGACCAGTCGCCTGGGCGCGGGGTAGGGGGGAGGGGGTAGTCCTATACAAATTTGAAGGGGTGATCGTCGAAAATTTTGAAAGGAACCCCTAAAAAGTACCACGGAAAGTGAGAATGTTAGTGTGGAACATGTTAATTTTTACACCAAAGAGGTACCAGTTCTTTCTGAAAAGTTGTTCCTGTCATCATATTTTTCTACCCTAAAAGGTATCAGATTAACAAATTGACGTCAGTTTTTTATGCGTCTGTCCTCTTATTGATGATAAAATTCGTCACAACTTTGTCAAAGTGCTGTGAATCCACAGCAAACTTTGACAAATTTATATAAGTTTTCTTGCTTTCTCATTGGCTAACTGATAACAATGAAGAAATTTCATTGACTAAACTGGAAAAATTAACAGGATGACATCTTGCATAAATTAACATTTTATGTGTATGTACGTACTCTCATTGATGATAAAAATTGACCAATCAGCATGCGAAAATAACTTCAGTTATTTTAAAAATAACTCTGACAGTTGTTATTTTCGTTTCAAACATCTTCAATGGTACAAAGTCACGAATAGCAACTATTCGGCAATGAGGGAACAAATATGGCTAATACCATTTATTAAGCAGATCAGCAATAGACCACAGCAGCAAACAAAGCGAAGTGTTGACACTCACCTTGGTCGCAAAGCTTGCCAGTGAATCCTTGGGCACATTCGCATCTAAAGCTGCCAGGAACATTGACACATTTTCCATTGTTCTTACAAGGACTACTTTTACATTCATCCACATCTACAATATATCAGGACTTGTCAATACAAATTATTTTACATTGTCTGACTTAAGGTCCGACTTGAGAAATGAAAACAAATTCTATTCTTAGCATCCACGGCTTAAGGCCCGTGATAAAAAAAAACACATATTTCAATAAAACTACACATGCATTTTCTTAACAAAAAAAGGCCCCTGAAGCCTAAAAAGCTAATATGCATTACTCGATTATTTCCTATAAGAGAAAAAACTGGGTTTGGAAACAACGGGTTTGGGAACTTTCAAGGCTTACACATCTGGGCAAAATGTTTCTTTTCCAGTCTTATAGTACGTACTGAGTAAATTTTACAATTTCTTACCGTTTTCACAATCTTTTCCTTCATAGCCACTGACACATTTGCATTCATAGCTGCCCGGTTTATTTGTGCAAGTTGCTCCGTTCTGACAAGGATTAAACTGGCATTCGTTGACATCTAAAGATGACGAACAGTAAAAATATAATGTATTTCAGTTTAGCAGTGTCTTACAATGTTCTTAACTCAGTTTTAAATGACAGAAACTACAATAAAGTATAAAACACTTGTACCTTTATCGCAGTGTGGGCCAGTGAATCCCGGAGAACAAAGACACTGGTATCCACCAACATTGTTAACGCATGTGGCACCATTCTTACATGGATTGTTCGTTGCACACTCGTTGATGTCTAAAAAAGTCGTTATACATACCTTAGTATTTTGCGTTAGTATTAGTTTCGACATAAATAAATGAGTGGTCTATCTCTTGATTTTACATTACCTTGATCGCAGTGTTTTCCAGTAAATCCTTTAGTGCAATCGCATTTGTAACTTCCCTTCAAATTGATGCAGCTTCCACCGTTTTTGCAAGGACTGTTTTTGCATTCGTCAATGTCTGTTGAAACAAGGGAATCAGTATTATTAATTACGGAAGCTGACTGTTAAATTTTTTCTTTCACAAAATGTATTTTTGTTTGCTTGTTTATTGTTTGGAGTGGATGAAAAACATCATTGTGCCATAAGGTTAATTTATGTAAATCCTTGTGCGCAGTCACATCTGTAACTTCCTTTTAAATTGACACATTTCCCACCATTTTTACAAGGATTGTTCAAGCATTCGTTTACATCTGAAATATAACGAAAACGCCATAGTCATGAAGTACATACATTGTTATAAACAGCAAATAAAGGCTACAAATATACATGTTCAGAGACTAAAAAAATAGAAAAAGAAAAACAGTAGCGCCTCAGCGTCCAACATGGTACTTCACTCTAAATAAACACAATGATTAAAAATAAGAGACTGTTTATGTCTGAACCTCCAATGTTAATTTATACTTTACCTTGATCGCAATTTTTGCCTTTGAAACCAATGGCACAGCGACATACATAGCCACCGATGTTGTTTTCACAAGTAGCCCCATTCTTACACGGATTATTTGTTACACACTCGTTTGTATCTGAAAAAATGAATAAATTATTGAAATAAAGGCAGGTCAAAAATATAAGTTATTAAAAAAATAGGGACTTCAGTGTCGGGCTTTGGAGACCGCAAAAGGAAAAATGCTGAAAAGAGATGCTAAAGTTTTATCGCAGTTTTCATTTGCGATACCTCAGATGTATTTGACATTACTTTCGTGTCAAACGTTGAAACGAACGCAGTTAAGAAGAAAGCGATCAGCGTCACTGTTGAAGGGCTGAAAAATCCCGAAACGTTGACGTTCGTTTCCTTGACATTTATAGTAAAAGATCATTGTATCAGCTCTTCGTTTATTCCATTTTATCCTCTGTTTTGGTTGATTTTCTTTTCAAGAAGTTGAAAACTGGACATAACGCCATATCTCACAGTGTCAGACACTTTAATTCCTCACCCTACCATAGTTTTCCGTTTTAGAAATTTTACGCCGCAGTGTGCTTTTCATTTTCTAAAGTCAGTTATCCATCACTGGCAGTACTAATTAATACAATTTTTTTATGATCTTCCTGGAGTTAAAGATGGTTTATTTATTTGCTACATACACTGTTATAATGGCTTATTTTGTGATAATGTGTATATGAAGATATCAATTCATATCAACTGTGATTAAAAGCGAATTAAAGAAAAAGAGACTTGGCTTAAACCCAACAAATACACCCCTCCCCCCTCCCTTCCCCTCCACGTGCACAGCGCTGTTATGCCGCAACTGAAGGAGTTGCAATTTGACGCTGAAAAATAAATTTAAAAAACTCATGCACGTCTCGAAAAGATTCGAGCCCATGACCTTCATGTTGCACCGGAATCACCATGTGATTCTAGGCCAAATGAGAGCTTATGATCAATTGTGAGTTCTATTATACAGGTGAAGTGATAAACATGGTTTAAATGTGTATATGAAAATAAATTCATATGCCTATCATTTCACAGACCTTGATCGCAGTGCATTCCTTGGAAGCCTGTTGTACACTGGCAACGATATCCATTTAACAAATCATAGCAGGTTGCACCATTCTTGCAGGGCTTGAGAATAACGCACTCGTTGACAGCTTAGGGCACAAAATAGTACATGCAATAATAAGTAAAATCTTTATACCCAGGATAGCCCAATCAGCAACTAGGTTAGTATCCATCAGGTCAGTAAATTAACGTATACATTTTCTTCTATTGTGGACAAAAAACGATTGATTTGGTAAGCGTTATGAAAACATGAAATCTATCAGTGAACAAATGAATGGGTTGAAATTGGGTAAAACGAATTCAAGTTGGTTAAATATTATTTTCGCGTACCCCGTACATAGTAATCATGATTTTAACATGAAATGAGTTTCATATCGAGCAAATTGTGAAGAAAGTGTTTGGGCTTAAGAGGTTTTAGTGTGCTTACCCAAACCGGCGTTTCCACAGTAACGTAAATGACATGTTGGAGTCCTTTGAAGCTGATACACAAAGAAACCACTGCACTTTTTCACCTTTATCTTCACAGACCATTTACAGCACTTGGAGCCCCAGTGAAAGCAAACTTGCCTTTCAACAGTCTCTCCTACATTCAGTGGGTGATCTCCGTCTAGCCACCCAGTTGCATGCGTTCCACAATGTGACTCCTTAACACATGAGTCTGCCATCTTGTCACCAGCAGCTCCAGAAAATCGGTACCAGGCTGGTGTGATAAGTGCGCTCTGGTCACAATCACCTAAGGCACCCGTGTAGCCTGCTGCACGGTTTTTTTCATTAAGTACCTTATAACTCACGCATCCGTCAAGCACTGTAAAGATAATTAATTATTTTTATTGACAAAAAAAAAAAATTTTTTACATGATCTTGCGCAACAACCATGGGACAGTGTTAATACAGAATCAAATCCAGGAAATATGTGGGAAATTTGGAAAAAGCTTCTCATGGAAATTATTGATAAACATGCGCCGCTTAAAAGTAAGCGGGCTAGTAAAAAGAACTCCCCATGGATCACGTATGAATTGTCACGTAAGATCCATAAACGGAATTACTTAAAGAGAAAGGCAATTCTTAATAATGATGTGACAACTTGGCAACAATATAAGCATGCAAGGAATGAAGCAAACAATGCCATTAGAACAGCTAAACGGCAATATTTCAAGGACAATTTGGAATTCAACAAAAAGAACCCGCGCAAAACATGGGAACTAATAAATGAGCTAAGCTCACGCAAATGTGGCAAAACACGAAATATTTACGAAATTTGGATTTACGACAAAACCATAAAGTCTGCACCCGAAATGGCAGAAGCATTTAACAAATTTTTCACAACTATCGGCCCTAACCTAGCATGTGAAATACCCCCAACAAATGTTGAACCGGAGTCCTATCTTCAGCCCACTGATAAAGTGTTTTCTCTTAAAGCCCCTAACGTTATAACGGTCTGCAAGTTATTGAGTGACATAAACGAGAGAAAAGCCATGGGGTTGGACAAAATTCCCTTTAAACTGTTAAAACTGGCCGGTGATATTGTTGGGCCCTCACTAACTAGCATATTTAAAAGCTCTATAGACAATAGCATTTTTCCAAGTGAATGGAAAGTAGCAAAAGTAACCCCAATCTTCAAAAAAGGTGCTAAATCCGACCTTAACAATTATAGACCAATATCTGTATTACCCATTGTCTCAAAAATTTTCGAAAAAATTATTTACCAACAACTTTATGATTACCTAAATGAGAACAAGCTCTTGAGCAATTACCAGTCTGGTTTTCGCTCACTGTACAGCACCCAAACAGCCCTACTTGAGACCACGAACAACTGGTCAATCAATACAGACAATGGTCTTTTAAAAAAAGGCCTTCGACACCATTGACCATGAAATCATTTTGCGTAAGCTCGTAAACTACGGAGTGGATGAGAACTCCCTCCGATGGTTCGCCTCATACTTAAGTAATAGGGGTCAAAAGTGTAACGTAAATGGCGCTCTGTCAAACACAAACGAAATAAGTTGCGGGGTGCCACAGGACAGCATAATTGGCCCTCTACTCTTTCTAATATACATCAATGACCTGCCGAACTGTCTCACTACAGCCTGCGCAAAAATGATCGCAGACGACACTAATATTAGTATTCCTGGCCGTACTCTCGCTGATCTTGAACCGATGATAAAGTCTGAACTCGCGAATCTCAATTGCTGGCTAAAAACGAATAGGCTTAGCCTTAACGTTGCGAAAACCGAGTTCATGATCATAGGTTCTCGTCAGAGGCTACTTGTGGAGAGTAATGACGAAATCTGTGTCAGTTTAGAAAATCAACAAATCGAGAGAGTGGATCATACTACGTCGCTAGGTCTTACAATCGACGATAGACTCTCTTGGTCAAATTATATTAACGAAGTATGTAAAAAGGTATCTTCAGCAATACTGTAGGTGCTCTGAAGCGCATTAGGTCATTTGTCTCTCAATCTACTGCAATACAAATTTATAACGCCCTAATCCAGCCCCATCTCGATTACTGTAGCCCGGTCTGGGATGGGTTTAGTAACCAACTGAGCGATAAACTGCAAAAATTACAGAACCGTGCAGCCAGGGTGATTGCGAGGGCTAATAACGAGACAAGATCCAACGTACTCCTGGAAATGCTGAAATGGGATTCACTCTCAGTAAGACGAAAAAAGCAAAAGGCAGTTGTGATGTTTAAATCCCTCAACAAATTAGCCCCAGTGTACTTGCAGGACCTATTCAATACACGAAGCACAAATTACAATTTACGAAATTCGTGCGGTAAACTAACATTGCCCAAGCCACGCACCAATTATCTAAAGCGTAGCTTTAGCTATAGCGGGGCTCAGTTGTGGAACTCCTTACCACAAGATGTAAGGAATATCAAGTCAATAGGGCAATTTAAAAGGGAAATAAACCGACTATTTCAATCGTCGGTTTCCCACTCGGCAACCTTGTAAAACAGTAAGTGAAGTGTATATATATTTTTAATGATATAATTGTTACTTTATATACTGAATGATTTTACCGAGTTTAAATAAAGTTATATGTATGTATGTATGTATTTATGTAACAAATATAATAAAACCTTACGGCAAGGAGATATAAATTTGCTCTGAGGAAGGGCTAGCGCTCGAAACGTGAGATTTTTAATGTTTTTTCGTTGGACAATATAATATATCAACTCATTTGATAAAACCAAATTTTGACAAATTATTGTTTACTTAAGTTTATCAATAACAGCACTGCTTACAAGTACTGTGGCTTACAACACTACTACTATTTTACTTATAACACTATTAACTTTAACCTGTATATATTACTTTTGAGAATTACACACATTCGTTTTTTAATCAAACTCACTGGACTTCAACGTACGTATCTTCAACCTACGTTGCAAATTTACATAAAATTACAAAACATATGAAGCTTGCGTTACACGTTTATACATAGTTACAGCTTAAAGTAAACAAAGGAGTGGCTTCCATAGAGAAGAAAACTTTGCTTTTTGATCTTTAGAATATAAAAAAAAAATCTTTGCAATTTCTTTTGGCACTTACCTTTCTCGCAATGTTTTCCAGTAAAGCTTGGCTTACACTTACAGCTGTAACTCCCCTGCTGATTCTGGCACGTACCCCCATTTAGACAAGGACGAGCTATGCACTCGTTAACATCTAGTTAAAGAACAGAATGCTATTAATTGTAGGGCATGCACAGTAATGCAATTAGTACAGATGCAGTACAACGTTGAATGACTAAGTCTATTTTGGGCCTTTTAATGCTATGACAAGTCAGGTTGTAAAATGGTCTTGAAATTTTCCTTTCCAGAGTCGAACTCGAATTTGTAGCGTAGCTGACGATCAAAACATTACATCTTACCTTGGTCACAATTCTTTCCTTGGAAGCCTGGTGCACAAAGGCAAGTATAACCACCCTGCTGTGAAACACAAGTGCCACCGTTCTTGCAAGGTTTGCTTACTTTACACTCGTCTATAAAATATCAAATCAAATCATTAAATAATTACTACGACAAACATTTCATAAATCGACATACCCGAAAACTCAACTTACCAAATCCTGCATTTCCACAGTACCGAAGCCAACAAACAGGAGTTCTTGCAAGTTTGTATACGAAAAACCCGTTACACTTTTTTATCTGGATGTTAGCATGCCAATTGCAGCAACTTCTGCTCCAGTGAAAGCACACTTTTCCGTTGACAACTTGTCCGACTCTTGTTGGATGCGCAGTGCTCAACCATCCAGGTGCATGTGTTCCACAATAATGTTGTGGGACACAGGAAGTGGGCATCTGTGAACCAGCTGCTCCAGTAAATCTGTACCATTTGGGAGTCACAAGATCTCTTTGGTCACACTTTAGGGTGTTCCCTCTGTGGACACCTGCAGCTCGCTGCCTGTCACTCAGAGTCTCGTAATGTTTGCATTCGTCAAAGGCTGAAAAGAAAAAGGAAACGGTGAAGGGTCCACAGCTACGCCTAGAAACATAGTAAAACATTTAGAACCCAAACAAAACAAGGGCCTTCATTCAAACCAATTGTATTGGTTGATGTTCAGTACTGACTTTGGGTTGTATACGAAATTGTTGTCCGGTTTAGCATAAAGTCTTTAGAAAAAACCGTTTTAAATACTTTAGACACCATTGAACCACCATAGTAACCCAATTGCTTTTAGAAGATTAATTGAAATTAGCAAAATTTTACTGAGAGAATAACATCAATACTTAAACGGGTAATTGTAATAACTAACACAAATTTTCGCTATAGCATTAAGCTTAAAGTATATCGATCAATGACTTAACTTTTCATGCGGTCCTTTCACTACATTAGTACATAAATGTACCTGTTTCACAATGTTTTCCCAAGAATCCAGGTTTACATTTACATTTGTAGCTTCCTGACAGATTCTCACACGTTCCACCATTCAGGCAAGGTCTTGTACGGCACTCATCAATATCTGAAAATCATTCAAAAACTTCATTTTAGAATCTAGGTTCTCATATTTCCTAAGTGATGATATTTTAAGCCTTAGCTGTATACCATTATTATTAAACTCTACTGTTTTCACCGTTTCTGATCGTGACATTTTAAGACAGCCACATATATCGTAGTTATTGAAATCAGGCAAATCATGTTAGCATGTTAAATATTCTGGAATGTGTTTAAGCAAATGAAAAAAAAAAAAGAGTTACATCATTAAAAAATAAAACCCAGCAACTTTCCATAGTAGCACATAGAAGAGGTAAAAACACAAGACAGTAAATACGTATGATTACTCTGTATATAGATTCCTATCTACCTAAGGCAAAAGTTTTCCTTTTGTTGTTGCAAAACCCTTGAAAAACGAGAGTGATAAATATGCCGATTCAGGCAATTGAAATTCAAAGGTTATAAAATGATATACATGAGGTTATAACTTTGACAGATGTCTCACCTTGTTCACAGCTCTTCCCTTGGTAACCAGGCTTACAAAGACATTTGTAATCACCATTATTATTAACACAGGTGGCGCCATTTTGACACGGCTTGCTTGCTTTGCATGGGTCTACGCAGCATAAAGAAGTAAACAACTGTCAGTAATTTCTTCTCTGATCCATGTCTTCAATTTAACAATTTAATCGGTTTCCTGTTAGGTTAGTTAAAGAAGTTACTCCTCTCCTTCTAATCTGCGTTAAAGCAAAGCAGAAAGATGATTTTGTTTTGAACTCACCGAATCCTGCATTTCCACAGTACCGAAGCCAACAAACAGGAGTTCTTGCAAGTTTGTATACGAAAAACCCGTTACACTTTTTTATCTGGATGTTAGCATGCCAATTGCAGCAACTTCTGCTCCAGTGAAAGCACACTTTTCCGTTGACAACTTGACCAACTCTTGTTGGATGCGCAGTGCTCAACCATCCAGGTGCATGTGTTCCACAATAATGTTGTGGGACACAGGAAGTGGGCATCTGTGAACCAGCTGCCCCAGTAAACCTGTACCATTTAGGGGCCACTAGATCTCTTTGGTCACACTTTAAGGTATTCCCTCTGTGGACACCTGCGGCTCGCTGCCTGTCGCTCAGCGTCTCGTAATGTTTGCATTCGTCAAACGCTGAAAAAAAGGCAACCGTAAAGCGTCCATAGCTGCGCCTAGATACATACTAGTAAAATCATTTGGAACCCCTGGTTTTATTTAAGAATTGTGGTCCACTTTAGTTAGGAGCTTTCGAGGGAAATCCCCGTTTTAATTGCTTGAGACACCATCATAGAACCACCGAAATAGTCCATGCATGCTCCTTTTAGAAGATTAATCGGGTCTGATAAAACTTTACTGAGAGTATCAAAAATATGCCTTTCTCAAAAAGTAGCTAGCTGGGAGAAAGCAAGATTCGTTCACTAACAGATGTTTTGAATTGACAACAAGCTTATTTTCGCAAGTTGACTGATAGCAAATTTTAAATGGTTCTCGTAACTTTTTTGTCTATTGTAAAAACTAAAATAATATTCCCTCTGGGCTAATCGTACATCGGTCAACATTACAAATGTTTATCGATAAGAACCGATTAGTTAACTTTTCTTGGAAAGCCTTTGTATTACATTTCATAAATGTACCTGTTTCACAATGTTTTCCCAGAAATCCAGGTTTACATTTACATCTGTAGCTTCCTGACAGATTCTCACACGTTCCACCATTCAGGCAAGGCCTTGTACGGCACTCATCAATATCTGAAAATCATTAAAAACTTTATTTTAGAATCTAGGTCCTCATATTTCCTAAGTGCTAATATTTTGAACCTTAGCTGTATACCATTATTATTAAACCCCATTGTTTTCACCGTTAATGACCATGTCATTTTAAGACAGCTACAGACATCATGGTTTTTGAGATCAGGCAAATCATAACATGTCAAATATTCTATAATGTATTTAAGCAAATCCAAAAACAGACGAATTACTTCATTCATATTTAAAAAAGAAACAGTACCTCTCAATAGTAGCAGATAGAAGAGGTAAAAAATACAAGACAGTGAAAACGTATGATTACTTTGAAAATGGAATCCTATCAAAGGCAAACGTTTTTCTGTTGTTGTTGCAAAACGTTTGCAAAACAAGAGTGATGAATATGCCGATTCAGGCAAATGTACATTTGAAGATTATAAAATGATATACATGAGGTTATAACGTTGACTGATATCTCACCTTGTTCACAGTTCTTCCCTTGGTAACCAGGCTTACAAAGACATTTGTAATCACCATTGTTATTAACACAGGTGGCGCCATTTTGACACGGCTTGCTTGCTTTGCATGGGTCTACACAGCGTAAAGAGGTTAATAATTGTCAGTAATTTCTTTACTGATCCGTGTCTTCAATTTAGTAATGTAATCGGTTTACTGTTACTGAGGTTAGTTCAAGAAGTTACTCCTCTCCTTCTAATCTGCGTTAAAGCAAAAGCGGAAAGACGATTTTGTTTTGAACTCACCAAATCCTGCATTTCCACAGTACCGAAGCCAACAAACTGGAGTTCTTGCAAGTTTGTACACGAAAAACCCGTGGCACATCTTTATCTGGATGTTAGCATGCCAATTACAACAGCTTCTGCTCCAGTGAAAACACACTTTGCCGTTGACAACTTGTCCGACTCTTGTTGGATGCGCAGTGCTCAGCCATCCAGGTGCGTGTGTTCCACAGTAATGTTGTGGAACACAGGAAGTGGGCATCTTAGTGCCAGCTGCTCCTGAAAACCTGTACCATTTGGCGGCCACCAAATCCTTCTGGTCACATTTCAGAGTGTTACCTCTGTGGACACCTGCAGCTCGCTGCCGGTCACTAAGAAGTGCGTAATGCTTACACTCATCAAACACTGCAAAAGATAAAAGGACAGGATTACATGGAAATATGATAGAAGAAAACACGCTCTACATTTTTTATTATCAAGTAGGTTTATCGATTTTAATCGTGCTTAATTGTTATTCCATTACTCTTTTGTTATATCTTAATCAGTGTTTAAAAAATATATGTCTAGCTTTTGGAGATATTAGCGGGAAAACAGAGCAATTATAAGGGCAAAAATTAATTTCATCTCATTTCTAGGAATGCATAACGGTAACTAATTTGGTCATGATTGACATTAAAATTGTACACACTCACCAATTTCACAATGTTTGCCCAGGAATCCCGGTCTGCATTTGCATCTGTAACTTCCTGAAAGATTCTCACACGTTGCACCGTTACGACACGGTCTGGTGTTACATTCATTGATATCTGCAATTCAAGCGATTCCATTTAGGAGGCAATTTTTTAATTGTTGTTCTCTAATCATTCTTATTTTTTAGCTATAACTTGTTTGATCTTCAAAATGTATTATTATTGTAGTTTATTTTCAAAAGATACTATCGTTTAACTTTATTTATAGAATAGTGATCTTGTATAAAATGACTATTTTCTTCCCCTCCATGATATCGTCGGAGATATTTCAGTTTTATTATATACATAATATACATAAAGAAATATTTCCAGATACCTCAAAAAAGTCTATAGAGTATAGGTCAGTATATTGTCGAGAGCGCACGTCTTACCATGCTCACAGTTTTTCCCTTGGTAACCAGGCTTACAACGGCATATGTAGTCGTCATTGCTGTTAACACATGTGGCGCCATTTTGACACGGCTTGCTTGCTTTACATGGGTCTAGGTGTAGAAGAAGAAGAAAAACAATCAGTAGACATTCCTTGTATTTTTTTATCTTCATAGCGTCACTTTAAGCGAAATGGGTTATTTAATTTTTGTATAGCAGTCACTCGAATTTCCTTTTTAATTGTATTTTTTTTACTCAATGCCCCATCTTTTCAAATAACAACCAGGAAAATTTAACTTTGAACTCACCAAACCCTGCATTTCCACAGTACCGGAGCCAACAAACAGGAGTTCTTGCAAGTTTGTACACGAAAAAACCGTGGCACATCTTTATCTGGATGTTGGCATGCCAATTACAACAGCTTCTGCTCCAGTGAAAGCAAACTTTGCCGTTGACAACTTGTCCGACTCTTGTTGGATGCGCAGTGCTCAACCATCCAGGTGCGTGTGTTCCACAGTAATGTTGTGGAACACAGGCAGTGGGCATCTTAGTACCAGCTCCACCCGAAAACCTGTACCATTTGGGGACCACCAAATCCTTCTGGTCACATTTCAGAGTGTTACCTCTGTGGACACCTGCAGCTCGCTGCCGGTCACTAAGAAGTTCGTAATGCTTACACTCATCAAACACTGCAAAAGATAAAAGGACAGGATTACATGGAAATATGATAGAAGAAAACACGCTCTACATTTTTTATTATCAAGTAGGTTTATCGATTGTAATCGTGCTTAATTGTTATTCCATTAATCTTTTGTTATATCTTAATCAGTGTTTAAAGAATATGTCTAGCAGTTTGGAGATATTAGCGAGAAAACAGAGCAATTATAAGGGCAAAAATTAATTTCATCTCATTTCTAGGAAAACAAAACGTTAACTAATTTGGTCATGATTGACATTAAAATTGTACACACTCACCAATTTCACAATGTTTGCCCAGGAATCCCGGTCTGCATTTGCATCTGTAACTTCCTGAAAGATTCTCACACGTTGCACCGTTACGACACGGTCTGGTGTTACATTCATTGATATCTGCAATTCAAGCGATTCCATTTAGGAGGCAATTTATTAACTGTTGTTCTCTAATGGTTCATATTTTTTAGCTATATCTTGTTTGATCTTCAAAATGTATTATTATTGTAGTTTATTTTCAAAAGGTACTATCGTTTAACTTTATTTATAGAATAGTGATCTTGTATAAAATGACTTTATTCTTCCCCTCCATGATATCGTCGGAGATATTTCAGTTTTATTATATACATAATATACATAAAGAAATATTTCCAGATACCTTAAAAAAAAACTATAGAGTATAGGTATATTGTCGAGAGCGCACGACTTACCTTGCTCACAGTTTTTCCCTTGGTAACCAGGCTTACAACGGCATATGTAGTCGTCATTGCTGTTAACACATGTGGCGCCATTTTGACACGGCTTGCTTGCTTTACATGGGTCTAGGTGTAGAAGAAGAAGAAAAACAATCAGTAGACATTCCTTGTATTTTTTTATCTTCATTGCGTCACTTTAAGCGAAATGGGTTATTTAATTTTTGTATAGCAGTCACTCGAATTTCCTTTTAATTGTATTTTTTTTAATCAATGCCTCATCTTTTCAAATAACAGCCAGGAAGATTTAACTTTGAACTCACCAAACCCTGCATTTCCACAGTACCGGAGCCAACAAACAGGAGTTCTTGCAAGTTTGTACACGAAAAAACCGTGGCACATCTTTATCTGGATGTTGGCATGCCAATTACAACAGCTTCTGCTCCAGTGAAAGCAAACTTTGCCGTTGACAACTTGTCCGACTCTTGTTGGATGCGCAGTGCTCAACCATCCAGGTGCGTGTGTTCCACAGTAATGTTGTGGAACACAGGCAGTGGGCATCTTAGTACCAGCTCCACCCGAAAACCTGTACCATTTGGGGACCACCAAATCCTTCTGGTCACATTTCAGAGTGTTACCTCTGTGGACACCTGCAGCTCGCTGCCGGTCACTAAGAAGTTCGTAATGCTTACACTCATCAAACACTGCAAAAGATAAAAGGACAGGATTACATGGAAATATGATAGAAGAAAACACGCTCTACATTTTTTATTATCAAGTAGGTTTATCGATTGTAATCGTGCTTAATTGTTATTCCATTAATCTTTTGTTATATCTTAATCAGTGTTTAAAGTGCCTATGAAATGAATTTTTTTTCTTCGTTTTTCATTAGTTTATTATGTCCAAAGAACGAAAACAATAATCATTTCCCGAGGAAAAGAAAGAAAATCGGTTTTTTAGCCCCTCGAAGATGCGTCACTTCGGTTGAAAAGTGGCTCCAATTTTTGGAGAGCCTGGGGGCGAGTGGGCGTGCGTGATGACGTAAATTACGTAAATAGTATGACACATTGGTTTGTTTACGCTATAATTCCCTTGGAATCCTTTAGCGTGATGGTCATTTTGCCAACGTTTTTGGCTATACAAATGTCAGACAGCGCCTAATTTGTTTCTTACAGTCCTCTGAAGGTGAAGAGGATCAGTTTCGGATCACTCTTGATCAACTGAAATGATCGTGTCCACTGTAGTTTTGCCGTAGCGAGACGAACCGACTGTGCCGCTTGAGCGAAGGAAGTGAACATGAAGAAGACGGACTTTGATCATTTAGATTATTGAACGTGAAAGGTATACATTTCAGTAGCACAGCGTCTCAGTGGTTCGCCAGTTGAGTTGTAAGTTTATTGAACGCAGAGGCGTTTTTGTTATTTCTTTTTAGTGGCTCGTTGACTAGCGTTTATCGAACGCGAACGATATATTCGT
The DNA here is from genome assembly GCA_024195265.1 of Dendrophyllia cribrosa. Lineage (NCBI taxonomy): Eukaryota > Metazoa > Cnidaria > Anthozoa > Scleractinia > Dendrophylliidae > Dendrophyllia > Dendrophyllia cribrosa. The sequence goes on from JAJLRJ010000007.1 coordinate 1,905,975, forward strand.
AGTACAAACAATCATGATATTAGCGCATTAGCGACTCGGCCGGTCTTCTCTGAAGTTCATTGATCGCGCGTGGAGGTTATGAACTTATTTTATCGGCTTGGCAATTCGCTCGTCTACTTAAAGTTCTTTTTTCAATGCGAAGGATATGTCTTGGCGGCTTGCTAGTTGAAAGTTTCTAAATTATACTGATATGTTATGCATATCCGAGGTGGTGTTTTTCAGGCGGCTTGCTGAATTGAATGTGAATGGTGTATTTTTAGCGGCAAGGTGCCTTGATAGCGTATTTTTTTATTTATTTATTTAAAATGTTTGAACTCAAGTATATACGTAATAATTATGCTTCTTAGTTCAGTGTCTTGCCAGCGATTGATCGTTTCTGGAAATTTTAACCACTTGGCGGCTTGTAAGTGAGTTCAAAGTATCGTGTTTACATTTATGTCTGATTTATATTTCATTGTATAAAAATTGATCTGATCGAACACGCAATGATTCAGCGATGTGTTTTGTTTCGAATAGCATTTGTACGTGCAGATTTTTGATAGATGTTCCGTAGAATAGACGCCTTCCAGTGAACACTTGCGCAGCACTTTGAATTTTATAATTCGGAATACCGTATAAACATTTATATTACTCGCCAGTCAGTGCCGATCGAGTCAGTATATTTTTGTAGGCCTCACTGACTTCGACGGCTCTCTAGTCGAGCCGAGGCTTGAAGGAACTTCCAAACAGGATATGGATTGGAAAAATTATTGCTTGATTAAACGGCCTCACCGGCCGGAATGTTATTTTCTTTTGCAAAATAATATTAATCTTAACAATAAGCGCTTTCATTGAAAACAACATCGCTTGACGTACCCTTTCCGATGTCGACGAACAAATTTCGTGTATTTCGCCGGCCTATTTTCCTCTGGAGCAAAATAAAGCTTTGTTACACCCTCTGTTATCGAAGAATTCTAATATCTCGTATGTTTGAGGCCGCTCGCCACATAATATTGGTCCACCTCTAGCGAAGTCTCTTGTCAGCGCTCTTGTTCTCTATATTCCCGCAGCAGTTTGTACAACTATTTACGTCACAGTGTAATATGACACTGGTTTTGGCCGCGCACAAATTGGAGCCACTTTTTAGCGCCAACAACCTAACTTTGAGACCATAAAAAAAGCATTTCGCATCGTCCCTAACACTTTAAACCTTTTATTCCAAGGTCTAAAAATGTGACACTTTCGATACATCAAAAAATAAATTTCATTTCATAGGCACTTTAAAGAATATGTCTAGCAGTTTGGAGATATTAGCGAGAAAACAGAGCAATTATAAGGGCAAAAATTAATTTCATCTCATTTCTAGGAATGCAAAACGTTAACTAATTTGGTCATGATTGACATTAAAATTGTACACACTCACCAATTTCACAATGTTTGCCCAGGAATCCCGGTCTGCATTTGCATCTGTAACTTCCTGAAAGATTCTCACACGTTGCACCGTTACGACACGGTCTGGTGTTACATTCATTGATATCTGCAATTCAAGCGATTCCATTTAGGAGGCAATTTATTAACTGTTGTTCTCTAATGGTTCATATTTTTTAGCTATATCTTGTTTGATCTTCAAAATGTATTATTATTGTAGTTTATTTTCAAAAGGTACTATCGTTTAACTTTATTTATAGAATAGTGATCTTGTATAAAATGACTTTATTCTTCCCCTCCATGATATCGTCGGAGATATTTCAGTTTTATTATATACATAATATACATAAAGAAATATTTCCAGATACCTTAAAAAAAAAAACTATAGAGTATAGGTATATTGTCGAGAGCGCACGACTTACCTTGCTCACAGTTTTTCCCTTGGTAACCAGGCTTACAACGGCATATGTAGTCGCCATTGCTGTTAACACATGTGGCGCCATTTTGACACGGCTTGCTTGCTTTACATGGGTCTAGGTGTAGAAGAAGAAGAAAAAAAATCAGTAGACATTCCTTGTATTTTTTTATCTTCATTGCGTTACTTTAAGCGAAATGGGTTATTTAATTTTTGTATAGCAGTCACTCGAATTTCCTTTTAATTGTATTTTTTTTAATCAATGCCTCATCTTTTCAAATAACAGCCAGGAAGATTTAACTTTGAACTCACCAAACCCTGCATTTCCACAGTACCGGAGCCAACAAACAGGAGTTCTTGCAAGTTTGTACACGAAAAAACCGTGGCACATCTTTATCTGGATGTTGGCATGCCAATTACAACAGCTTCTGCTCCAGTGAAAGCAAACTTTGCCGTTGACAACTTGTCCGACTCTTGTTGGATGCGCAGTGCTCAACCATCCAGGTGCGTGTGTTCCACAGTAATGTTGTGGAACACAGGCAGTGGGCATCTTAGTACCAGCTCCACCCGAAAACCTGTACCATTTGGGGACCACCAAATCCTTCTGGTCACATTTCAGAGTGTTACCTCTGTGGACACCTGCAGCTCGCTGCCGGTCACTAAGAAGTTCGTAATGCTTACACTCATCAAACACTGCAAAAGATAAAAGGACAGGATTAGATGGAAAAATGATAGAAGAAAACACGCTCTACATTTTTCATTATAAAATAGGTAATCGGTTGTAATCTTCCTTTATTTTTATTCCATTAATCTTTTGTTATGCTTTTGGAGAAATTGCGATATTAGCGCAAAAATAGAGCAATAATAAGAGCGAAAGTAATTCCTCTGACTCATTACTAGGAACGTTAACTAATACTAATTTGGTCATGATTGACATAAAATTGTACACACTCACCGATTTCACAATGTTTGCCCAGGAATCCCGGTCTGCATTTACATCTGTAACTTCCTGAAAGATTCTCACACGTTGCACCGTTACGGCACGGTCTGGTGTTACATTCATTGATATCTGAAATTCAAGCGAGGTAACTTTTGTTTAAAACTGTAGTCGTGTAATGGTTTTTTTTTTTTAGCTATAACTTTTTTGATCTTCAAAAGGTATTATTATTGTCTATTTTCAAGGAAGGAACTATCGTTTAACTTTAATTATAAAATAGTGATCTCGAATAAAATGACTAAATTTTTCCCCTCGATCATATCGCCGGTTGTGAAGAAACCTCACACCATAAAAAAGCTACAGCATGGGAGAAACATTTTCTAGCTGCATGCTAGATATCTAATTTCAGTTTTATCATATACATATAGAAAATTTACAGAAACCTTAGAAAGCTACGTAATATATTGTCAAGAGCGCACGTCTTACCTTGCTCACAGTTTTTCCCTTGGTAACCAGGCTTACAACGACATATGTAGTCGCCATTGCTGTTAACACAGGTGGCGCCATTTTGACACGGCTTGCTTGCTTTGCATGGGTCTAGGCGTGGAAGAAGAAGAAAAATGATCAGTTGACATTCTTTGTATTTTTTTTTTATCTTAATTGCGTCAATAAGCGAAATTGGTTTATTTAATTTATGTAAAGGGCGTTTTAAAAGTTTGTGGACATTTTAAAAAGTCTATACATCTTTCAGATTCTGTATTTTTCTGTCCATTTTCTTACAGACATTAACAAATCGTATTGTTTATTGATTTTCAGAACTATAATATAAATCAAAAGGAAAATCGTTGAAATAAATATTTTCCCGCCAAAAGGTGCAAATCTGTGTCGTATGTGTCTCTGTGCTTTCACGCCATTTTCAGTCTGTTTTCAGTAGCAACTAGATTTTTATTGTTTAGATATCATTGCAAGTATAAACTCAAAAAAATCCCCAAAAGCCAGAAAAGCAGTCTATTTAAGAGCACAGACACAAATTTTCCGATCATCTGGAGTATCTGTGCGAGAAAAGGCTAAAACATTGCAAAAAAGCAGGAGCTGGGTGGCGAAGTGGGCAACTTCTCGAGATTTTTTCGACAATCCAAAAAAGTGGTAGACCAACCGTCCTAGAAAGAACCGCTAAGAAAATTTTGGAAAAAGCAAAGTATAAAAGAGGCAGTTCCACCAGAAAAATCAGCAAACAACTGAAGAACAAAGATCTGCTTGGATCTGCAGCAACAGTGTCGTCAGTTATATGTTCAGCAAAGAATGGAAACCTTTTGAGACGAAAAAATCTACCACTTTTAATTTGAGCAACAAACAGCGGAAAACTCGCTTGCTATTCGCTCACAAATATCGTAAAGTTACAGAGGATGAATGGGAAAACTTTCACCTCAGCGATGAGTGCCCTAAATACCTTCTGCATCTCCCCAACCCTAAAAAACGATATCGCAATCGTGTGGGGATAGGAAGCGCCAAGTGGATGCTTTGGGTTGGCATGACAGGCCGCGGCCTGACTGCCTTACATTTTATTCCGCAAGGCCAAACTGTAACGGCAGAGTATTATATCACAAAATCCTTGATTGTATTTTCTCAATGCCCCATCTTTTTAAACTCGGCAACGTAACAACTAGGAATATTTAACTTTGAACTCTCTCTCTCTCTTTTTTTTTTTAACTTCGAACTCACCAAATCCTGCATTTCCACAGTACCGGAGCCAACAAACTGGAGTTCTTGCAAGTTTGTACACGAAAAACCCGTGACACATCTTTATCTGGATGTTAGCATTCCAATTACAACAGCTTCTGCTCCAGTGAAAGCATACTTTGCCGTTAACAACTTGTCCGACTCTTGTTGGATGCGCAGTGCTCAGCCATCCAGGTGCGTGTGTTCCACAGTAATGTTGTGGAACACAGGAAGTGGGCATCTTAGTGCCAGCTGCTCCTGAAAACCTGTACCATTTGGCAGCCACCAAATCCTTCTGGTCACATTTCAGAGTGTTACCTCTATGTACCCCTGCAGCCCTCTGCCGGTCACTGAGAAGTTGGTAATGCTTGCACTCATCAAATACTAAACGGGAAAGAGGAAAAATTAGGTACGGTTAAAACCGGTCAAGCGTTCCGGCCTACCGTGTACCAATAAACCATTATTGCGGCAAATTTCAGTTCATTAATTGGTCCGGCAGTACAAAATGATGGGTCTATATATTTGGGTCATATTGATGAAATACATTATGTTTCGACATTGCCAACTATATCTCGAGAAAATAATGATTATACTCAGAGTGACGTATTAGTCTCAACATTTCGCCAACCCTAACCCTAACCTCGGTTTAATATTTATTAACAGTAAGCACATGTCCTCTTCGGGGACTATGTTTTTAAATACGCTATAGATGATACATATTCAACTGATGTTCTGTTTTTGGGTTGCTCAATTTTTATTTCCTTCGAGGTGTTTGTTATGCCATTTATTTAACGAATGTGGAGCCTGGTTGTGTGTCACATTCTATATTTTGAGGATTAACTGTAGTGCGCTGTCGTGAAAATAGAGTATAGGTGGTTTTCACCTTACGTCACGGCGGCCATCTTGGTGCACACCTACAAAAGAATTTTAATGAACTTCTTTTGTTATGTGCACCAACATGACCGCAATGGCCTTTGTCATTTGAGTCCCACAGGACTGAAGGTCACGTCAATTCGATCTGGCAGGAGGACCTGCATGAAAACCAGCTGCGGCTGATGTGGCTTTCCTCTCTAAAATATAGTTATTTAAACGTGAGTGAAAACCATCTATATGTAAGAGACAAAGTTAATTTTATATAATTTATGATCAATTGACATGGAATGCTAAATATTTACCGGTCTCACAATGATTGCCCAGGAATCCCGGTTTGCATTTACATCTGTAACTTCCTGAAAGATTCTCACACGTTCCTCCATTACGACAAGGTCTGGTGTTACACTCATTTACATCTTTAATCAAACAAACAAATTAAAGTCAGTTTGCTTTTGTTTTTGTAGGTACCGCTGTCAAGTAGTGTAAGCTTCAAACAATTTTCTCTCCCCTCTGTATTTTCCTTAAATACGACGTTGTGTTCCACAATCTCTTCAATTAGCGTGGTGTTTTAGTAGTTTCTAGTACATTTGGGTGAACTAAGAACACGAAAATGCCTAGATAGCTGGTTTTTACATTAGTTTACATTATATGAACCACAGAGACACACAACCAAAAGTATAACATACTTTAAGACATGTTCTATTCATGACAATGTCCTTTAAAGAGTCACATAATGTATCTTAAAGTGTTTTATCAATCAATTTTATCAATAAAAGCAGTCCACATCATCAAACATTTTTGACAGTGCAATGCGGACCTTACTTGGTAACCACGCTTACAACGGCAAGTATACCCATCATTTGTTGCGATACAGGTGGCGCTATTTTTACAAGGATTGCTTACTCTGCATATATCTGATAAGAAACAAAAATTGTTTTAGTGTACTCGTTTACTTTGCTATAATCTCATGTACTTCTCTTTTTTAAATATTTTACACTTTTTGGTCATGACTTAATTAATTATGCGTCTAAATAAATAAATACATTGATAATTGATTGATTGAACAATAATTGTATTGGATATGAACCGGCAATAGCTATTAATTTAATTCATTGACCTAAGTATTTTTTTTCTAACCCTCGGAATAACTGATTTCTGAAAGGGAAATGGATGCTTCCCAACACCTCTTTTCCGTTGTTCAAAAATTTCGCAAAGCGACCCTTTTTATGGCTGATGTTTTCAGGAGCGTCTTAGTTTTAGATTAATAATTTCTGTCACAATCGATCAGGGTAAAAGAGAAATATTGCAAATTACTTAGGATGTGGTGGAAGGTAATAAAACAACAGCAGTATTGTTACAGTCACTAATTTAAAAAAGTAACTAAAACGGTGCTTCGATGGTCGGTTTTATAGTCCTAACAGAAAATCAAAGGCTCCTATGAGCCAACTCGTGAATACGAAACGCTATAAATAGAAGATTCTTCACCGCAAAAATCATAGCGGCAGGACGTTTTACATAAAGCTTCATTATTATTTATGCAAATATATAACACAAAATTAAATGTACGAGAATTTCCCCGAGGTTGTTTTAGCGGAGCATTCGCCGGGCCGAAGGCCTGGCTGCGCAGCCCCATACTCATAGAACCTAGCCCGTCATTTTTCATGGTCATGGCTAGCGGAATGTTTCGCGGGCGCGCGTGTGCCCGCCGCCGTCGCGCAGGTAGCTCCGTCGCGCAGGACTAGCTCGCGGGCGCGTATGACGTCGCAAAACATGCGCGTACGACGTCATGTTGAAACCAAAGCGAGGCTTTTTTTTCGCGCGGTTACACGGCCGAATGTCACGTCAGCTGGGTAAACACTTTGATGTTTTGCTGTATTTACTGAGCGGAGAATTAAATTAAAGTCGTTATTTTCCTGCATTTTTTCGTGGTTTGCTACTCAAGACAGGGATACTAATTAAGGGATACTCAGAAGCTGCTTTAGTGGAAAAAGAAGAGCTTTCAGGGATAAAATCTTGCTTCGAGGAACTATAAATATACGTTTTTAGCAATGCGAGAGATGGGTTCGTTTTTCGGATTTCAGCACCAAAGCGGAGATTTAAAGAATTTCCAAGCACAGTAGTCGCCGGAGGGACTTAAAGGTAAAACAAATTACATTTGTCGATGGGAATTTATCTTGATATCAATCTGTGATTGACTTTTTGTTTGTGTTCACGTTAGTTTTGGAGAATTGTTTTTAAACGTGTAGCTTAAATTCAGTTGTATTAATTTCTTGAATTTCATCGAAGACATGGCTCGGCCTCGATGCGCGTTTTGCGTTTTGCTTTTAAACATAAACTAATGGAGATTTGAAAAAAAATTTTCGAAAGAAGATTGTGTTGTCCATTTTTATGTGTTTGTTCATTCATTACATAGATTGAAAAGCGATTTTATGTAAACAAAACAAGACTTAGATTTTATACTCGCGTCGCCTTATGCAAATATGTTTGTGTATTTTTGCAATTTTGGTTTCCAAATCAGTTTCTCGGGCATTTTGTGACAAGCAACAAGTGTATTTTATTCGGAAAATAGTCGTAATTGTTATTCTAGACGGAGAAAAAGTTGTTTTTGTGAACTTTTGTACGGTCTAAATGTACTGTGCAGACGGTCGGGTAACAAGCTTAAGCTTACTATTTTTGAGAATTGCTAAAATTGAAAAATAGCCCGGTCGTCAATCTTAATTCCGACCTTTCACCTAAGTTAAGTTTCATCTTAGTTAAGCTTGTTCAGAGGGCAACGCTGTTAGGCCAAGCCTAACTATATATATTATTGACTCCAGTCGCAGATTTGTTATTTGTGTTTCAGCAGTCCTCATTGCATTTAGATGAACCAGCTTTTTGTTGTTTCTCTGAGGAGTTTTATGATACGTGTCACGCAAAAGCTATCACAAAGCAAATAATTTCTATGTATAGCATCTCCGCACATTAAGTCATCCACGGATTACCCTTATTAATTACAAACAGCGGGTATCCTGTCACGCTATGATATGACTTTTTAGTCATCGCTTCATAATTGGTTTATTTTGAACTTTTACAAATGTAGTCAAACGTTTCAAATGCGTCATGCGAGAGAAGCCTTAAAAACCCGAGGTTAACGTTTGCAAAACTCGATCTAACCTTTATATTGTTCACAGAGCAGTCAAAGAATTGATGATATTTTAAACATTGCATCATCCAGCTTCTCTTATTTCAAACAATTTTTTTACACATGGTAGCGAAACTTCGTTTCACACATTTAAAACCCACATTTACCTTGCTGTAGCGGTTTTCTCAGTCTTGAAAAATTATTTCCTTTGAGGTACGCATATCGATTTTAATTTTACACGGCTTGAAGCCCTAGGTACTCGTCAGCAGAATTCCCAAGAAAATTTTACAGCCGAGTGATAGAGGGAGTGAAAATTTGCATATTTGCCACCGTCTGCGATAACCTGTTCATTACGCTTCGCGTATTCACAAGTTAAAAAGGACACGTAAACCATTGTTTGCTAACTCACCAAATCCTGCATTGCCACAATACCGAAGCCAGCATACAGGAGTCTTCCCAAGCTTATAAACGTAAAACCCGTTGCACTTCTTTATCTGGATGCTTGCTTGCCAATTGCAGCAGCTTGCACCCCAGTTGAAACACACTTTTCCGTTAACAATTTGTCCGACACTTGTTGGATGCGCGCCACTCAGCCATCCAGGTGCGTGCGTCCCACAGTAATGCTTTGGCACACAGGAAGTGGGCATCATAGTCCCTGATGCCCCGGTGAACCTATACCATTTAGTTACTGGTATATCCCTCTGGTCACATTTAAGAACGTTGCCCCTGTGGACACCAGCAGCTCGAGTTCTGTCGTTCAGTTGCACGTAGTGTAAACATGGATCTGATACTAAACACAAAAAGTAATCCGAGACTACTATTGCAAATCCTTAACAGCGTTACCTTTCTCCAACGCATTAAAAAAAAAACTAAACTACTGTTTATCTGAAAGAAAAATCGCTCATTTTTTGGAAAAATACTGTGAAAACTGCGAAACTTTAGTCAAGTATAGTAAAAATAGCCGTAAAAATTGAAAGAAACAACAACACATGATTTTAGATCTATTTGGAAAAGTGGTAAAATATAAAGGAAAAATAAAAGAAAACTCGGCTTTCATAATGTCTAAAACATTGTGTGTCGGTCGTTTAAAGGCGATTTTATGTTAAACACTCACAAGTTTCGCAGTGTCTCCCAGTATACCCTGATCTGCATTTACATCTGTAGCTTCCTGGAAGATTCTCGCACGTTCCACCGTTAAGACAAGGTCTGGTGTTACATTCATTTACATCTTAAATCAAAGAAACATATGTTTTGAGTGAAATTTGTTTTGACTTTTGTAATAACTGTTCCGTAAACCGGCAAGGCGAAATTGCTTGGAAACCCGCCTCTTCCCTCTTTAGCGCGAAAATCATACGGTATGGTCGAAGAAGGGAAAGTGTACTAAGAGATGAAAGTGCCAGACATTCTTCACTGCATCGTAAGACTCAACGAAAACGATACAAGATTGCAACTAGGGTTACTTTGACAAAACGTTTTGATCCAATGCACTCGAGTCACTCACATCGATGGTTATGCAGATGTTTTATTAATATTATGACGATATTACGCGTTTTAAGAGCGGGTACAACTTCGTCAACATTCTTACCTTGTTCGCAGTTCTTTCCTTGGTAACCAGGCCTACAGCGGCAAGTATACCCGTCATTCGTAGGGGTACAGGTAGCGCCATTTTTACAAGGATTGCTTACTCTACAGATATCTGATAAAGAAACAAAAAAGGCTTCAAAATTTTTATGAAAAAACTTTTTTAAATGTTATTTTAAAGTGCCAAAGTTTTTGAATAAGTTCCAAACGTTTCGGGCTTTGCCCTTCTTCAGTGGAAATATGTTCGTTGAGAAATACGCCACGACATCTAAAGTTTAACTGATTGTCTCTTGCATGCGCGCGCGCGACCTTCAGATGAAACGAAAGTTAGAATTTGGGCCGCGCGGTTGACAGGTACCAAGTTGGAAAATAAGACGCATCTCCTGCCGTTTCCTTTGCTTGTTTCCGCCGCAGAACTTGACGCCGCAAACCTGCACGTCATCCGCAGAGTGTCCATTGGAACTGAAGTGCTCTGCGACTGGAAAACCGGGTGCACTCTTGGTAATACTCCTGAGATGTTCGCCAAACCGTTCCCTAAGAGTGCGCCCAGTTTCGCCGATGTAAATGGCAGGACAGCGACGGCAGGAGATGCAGTATATAAGGCCAGATGACAGACAGGTAAAGGACTCTCTGATGATGAAGGACCTTTTTGGAGCTAGTAGAGTAGTGTCATTTGAGATGTGGTCACAGGTACGGCAGCGGGGGTGTCGACAAGGAGCAGAACCTGCGGGCGAAGTAGCTTGATTTGTGTCGGACGTGTGGACCAAGACGTTTCGTAGGTTTTGATCTCGGCGATAAGCGATCATTGGTGGCTGAGGAAATATTTCCTTGGTTTCAGGGTCGTTCAATATGATGCTGAAGTTTTCGAGCAAAATCCGTTTGATTCTGTTGTTCAGAGGATGGTAAGTAAGAACCAAAGGAATCCTGCTCTCCTTTTCATCCGCCAAGGTGTTCCGTTTGAGGGCGTCGGACTGTGTGACATGTCGGATTTCCTCAAGATTTCCTCGGATTTCCTCGATACTGCAAAGAAAGCCCACCTCACAGTCAGCTCTTACGCCTTCGACGCCTCTGCTCTGACGACGCCGACTTTCTAGCAAGAGCACACGAAATGGCCTCTTTCTTTGAAAGGCGTGGTTACAATGCACACACTCTCCAACATGATCTTGAGGAAATCCGACATGTCACACAGTCCGACGCCCTCAAACGGAACACCTTGGCGGATGAAAAGGAGAGCAGGATTCCTTTGGTTCTTACTTACCATCCTCTGAACAACAGAATCAAACGGATTTTGCTCGACAACTTCAGCATCATATTGAACGACCCTGAAACCAAGGAAATATTTCCTCAGCCACCAATGATCGCTTATCGCCGAGATCAAAACCTACGAAACGTCTTGGTCCACACGTCCGACACAAATCAAGCTACTTCGCCCGCAGGTTCTGCTCCTTGTCGACACCCCCGCTGCCGTACCTGTGACCACATCTCAAATGACACTACTCTACTAGCTCCAAAAAGGTCCTTCATCATCAGAGAGTCCTTTACCTGTCTGTCATCTGGCCTTATATACTGCATCTCCTGCCGTCGCTGTCCTGCCATTTACATCGGCGAAACTGGGCGCACTCTTAGGGAACGGTTTGGCGAACATCTCAGGAGTATTACCAAGAGTGCACCCGGTTTTCCAGTCGCAGAGCACTTCAGTTCCAATGGACACTCTGCGGATGACGTGCAGGTTTGCGGCGTCAAGCTCTGCGGCGGAAACAAGCAAAGGAAACGGCAGGAGATGCGTCTTATTTTCCAACTTGGTACCTGTCAACCGCGCGACCTAAATTCTAACTTTCGTTTCATCTGAAGGTCGCGCGCGCGCATGCAAGAGACAATCAGTTAAACTTTAGATGTCGTGGCGTATTTCTCAACGAACATATTTCCACTGAAGAAGGGCAAAGCCCGAAACGTTTGGAACTTATTCAAAAACTTTGGCACTTTAAAATAACATTTAAAAAAGTTTTTTCATGAAATCCAAGTGCCACGCAGCCACCGAACTTATTTTTGTAGTATTCAAAATTTTTAGTTCGCTTAATAAACATTACTACAGTTCTATAACCGTAACACCGTTCATTCTATCAGCAGAACTCAATTATCGCTGTGCACTGAATTATTAGTAACAGTTAACTGAGTAGCAATGTCATTGCTTATGCACATGTGCAAATAATTCAGAGATTGACAATTGTTCAATGCTTGAGAAATGCTATGGTGCACAAGTAAAGAATCGATGATAATGGTACCTTCAGTTTCTGTTTATTGGTACTTGTATACAATTAATTATTTTTGCTAGAAGTTTTTGAGGCAGACAAACAGAGATAATAATTTGGGAGATAATGGAAAGCAATATGGCATAAGCGGTAAGTAAACAAAACAAGAAACTTTTCCCACCGACAGATGTAAGAAATTGTTGGAGTCGTAATCACGATTTTATATTTCAAACAAAACAAATAAGTAATGAAATACAATAAGACTATTTAAGCTGCTTTTCAAATGCAATAATTAATAATTAATTAAATCAAATTATTTATTAATAAATTATTCATTAATTAATATAATTAATAATTTACTAGTTTTATTATATTATGTATGTAACTATATGTCTATCTGTGTATATATGTGTAACCATTGCTCCCCTTATATATGGGAGTAGATATATCAATAAACACTATAAAAAAAAACGAATGTATCGAAATTTGAATTATTTGCAAAAAAATGAATACTTGACACAAAGGCAATAACAATAAATGAGCAAACATCTACCATAATGTTTATAGCGGAGCTCTAGCGGGCCGCTCGCGGAGCTCCATACTCATAGAACCTATGCCTGTCATTTTTCATGGTCATGGCTAACGGCATGTATTGCGGGCGCCGTCTGTACATTTGTGTTCGAGCGTTGAGTAGGGCTAGCTCGCGGGCGCGTATGACGTCGCAAAACGTGCGCGTATGACGTCGCGTAACATCCGGGATCTTAGCAATTTTGAGCCTATCTATATATATTGTCATTGCAGAGTGAAGTCTGTATTTAGCAGGATACCCAAAGCATTACTTCTTAACTCACCGAATCCTGCATTGCCACAGTACCGAAGCCAACAACAAGGAGTCTTTCCAAGCTTATAAACGTAAAACCCGTTGCATTTCTTTATCTGGATGTAAGTGTGCCAATTGCAACAGCTGCCACCCCAATGAAAACACACTTTGCTGTTTACAATTTGTCCGACACTTGTTGGATGTGCGCCACTCAGCCATCCAGGTGCGTGTGTTCCACAGTAATGCTTTGGAACACAGGAAGTTGGCATCATATTTCCTGACGCGCCGGTGAACCTATACCATTTGGGAGTCACAAGGTCCTTCTGGTCGCATCTAAGGATGTTACCCCTGGGGACACTTGCAGCTCGGGTTCTGTCATTTAAAAATTGATAATTCGTGCATCCATCGTCGCCTTTTATGGAATAATAAATAAATATTAATAATAGGTTCTTGTTATATTTTACGTAGAGTGACAGCATTGAGAGCTGACTAATAAACCAGTTGTGGTCCCAACAAGTGGGCCAAAAAAGTATATAACAATGGATATATAAAATAATTCATATATGAAATGCTGAAATGCAGAAATGGAAAGAGGTTTAAAAGAAAATGATCGTTGCAGGGATTAAAAAGGGCTTTGTCATGAGGATTTGGCTAATGTGCTGTAATTACCACTAAATAGGTTCACTCATTCACATAATTTTTCTTTAAACATAAAACGGAAGATACACTACGTTCAATGAAGTCACTTATTAAGTTTAAGAATGCTGTTAGATCTATATTGTAAATCTACAAATATAAATTAGAATAAGTATTTTTTTTTGTTTGTAATGTTTTAATTTCATTTTTCTTTTTGTTCTATATTATTTTTCTCGGTAAATTAGCATAATCTTGCTGGAGGCCTTATCAGCCTCATCAACCCGAGTTGAAATAAAGTTATCTAGTTTCAATGAACTACCATTTGAACTTAGGTCCGTAACTTCTAGATTTTTATTCAAGAAAGCATCAAGTGAATACTTTAACTAATTTATGGAATTTTTATAGTTTTATAATGTCAATAGTTTTTTTTTATGTTTTAGCGCTTTTTCTTATCTTATATTTATTTTAGTTGTTGTTTAATTTACAGGACACAATTGATAACAGTGTTTCATACGACTGAAGCGATTGGACTGGACTGACGCGACTGAAGTGACGCGACTTAAAAGCGACTGCACTACTACTATGGCCTTGTGTGTTGGAAACTTTCAATTATGATGGAAATGAATGCAATACTAATCAATATATGAAAAGAAATAAAATATTGCACCTTGCACCCACTGAATACTTAAAAGACATTTTGAAAGATTAAACTGTGCGACCTTCCCTTTGTCACGTTGGTGTGACAATAATGAGATGCAACAAGTACTGAAAACTAAACCAAACTCACCAAAACCTGCATTCCCGCAATAACGAAGATGGCATACCGGTGTTCTACCAAGCTTGTAGATATAATATCCGTTGCACATCTTTATCTGGATATTTGCTGACCATTTGCAGCAGCTGCCACTCCAGTGAAAGCAAACTTTTCCATTGACAATCTGTCCCATTCTAGTCGGATGGGGGCTGCTCAACCAGCCTGGTGCATGTGTTCCACAGCGCTGCTGTGGCACACATTTAGTTGGCATCTCGTTACCAGAGGCTCCTGTGAATCGGTACCATTTGTAACTGGGAATGTCCCGTTGATCACATCTTAGGACATTGCCCCTGGGAACACTTGCAGCTCTTGACCTGTCATTCAGCACTTGGTACCTGTGGCAATCGTCATGTCCTGAGGATTTAAAAAAAAATGAATACAATTTCAACTCTGCGTATACGTAACAAATAAACTCTTGGTATTGTATCACCTCAGTTAATTATTTTCGTACAAACATACATCGTCTTCGCGTAAGTAAAGCAATCGTGGAATAATCTACAGTTAATGCGATGATTTTAGCCTAAAGTTGCAAGCCACGGTCATCCAATGAACTTCGATGGTATTGAGCGGAGCTACCATTCAGGAAACGTTTCATCACTTTTTACTCTAATTTCGGAATTTAATCGTAGAAACTAGAAATACAGAACAGAACCTCGCGAAGCTGGGGGCGGGGGGGGGGGGGGGGGGGGGGGGAGTTGAGTGTACGGCAACACCTTAGCGACGGGGAGGAAGAGATGGAATTTCTGGTTTAACTGGAGAGGTTGGGTTCTATGGGCAAAATGGCCTGGAAATTTGAATTTGAGGTATCCTGGTTCCCAGTCGCTTCCATTTAACTTGTACTCAGTCATCTGTCTTCCTATAATAAAATATCTGGGAACTGGTACTGGTCAGTATTTGGTTTTAAGCTGTGGGTCGCTGTAACTGCTATGGGACAGGGTGCCAAAAGACCTTCAGGCTCTTCTCCCCCCCCACCTATCTCTTCATGAATTTTTGTCAGAAGAAAAATTGGTCTGAATGTGGATGTATAGTTTTCCTGTGGACCTGGGTCCATGACAATATGCAGTGGTGTTCTGTTTATTTCGATTGGGTGAGAGTGGAATATCAGGAATACAGCTAACTCCTGCCGTCTTAAATTCCAATTTTGAAGCTTGTGAGTGCTATCTCCAGAATTAACCTGTTCCCCTTAGATACTAATAATAATAATAATAATAATAATAATAATAATAATAAAGTCTTCTGTAGTTTTGTTTCATATCTTGAGTTTCAAATAATTGCTAACCCAGTAGATCATTTTGTCAAGTAGAAAACCGAACTACAGTTTGAGTGATGTCAGCTTCGTCCAAAACTCATAATGAGGTTAAAGCTCATTTTCACAGTTTTGTTGTATATATATATATCAATTTCAAACTTCCGTGATTTCGGAACAAGCTAACAAGACCGGGCACTTTTCAATTTCGAACGAGTCTAAGTTTATTGACCGTGACCCACACTGGTACACCTGAGGCACAACAACCGATCTATAAAAATTCGGCCTACGAGGGAAGGATCGAAATGCACCAATAGCAACAAACCAACGTGCTACATGCGACACGTAACCAAGCGATCTCATTGCCCGATGAAGACTGGAAGTGATAGCAGTCGAAACGTTGCGATAAACATCTGACAGTGACTCCATCGTGAGACAATTGAACAAGCGTTCATCTATCTTACACACCACTATGAACAACAATCACATTTTTAATAACATTTGTTTTTTTATAATAGTGGATTATAAGTATACCCTCTCTTAGTCAAACATGTTAGTTAAACGTCACTTGATCATAAGCAATTCGATTTTTAATATGCAATAGTAAGCAACTATTTAGATATTGTCAGCAATGTGCTAACACAATTAAATAACCAATAACTAAAGAAGCATGGAAAGAAAAAACTAAATTGCCTTCAGTTGTCAAATGTTTTGAAAGGTAAACAACGTTATACAAACCTTGAGATTGTCCCCAAGTCCTGAAAGATAAGAAATTGTGGTTGATCAATACGAGTTGCTCTCAGGCGTTTGGAATCAATTAGTATTAGGGAGCTTTAAAAAGAATGGGTTAAATGAGCGAAAAACATGCCGCTGCAAGTGCGTTTTACATTTTGATAAACTTCCTTGCCATTCTCTGCAAAATAACGGGGGCAATTTATAGGAACGTGAACACACGACGGTTAATTTTAATTCATTTCACTATTTGAGCTTGGAAACCGTCCCAACGATCGAATTCAACTCCTGGACAATTCTGTCGCGTTAGAGAAATTAAAAAATTGAAACAATTGCAAAGTAGTTTGAAAGGGCCCGAATCCAGGTGACAATTTACTAAACGTTGCCGTCGTGGTTGTTAAAACTCACTATTATAGCCATCACCATTTTTTTTAATTAACTTCACACTAGTATGGGTAAAATGTAAGTTAAAAGCATGCGGATCAAGCTCATTAATCAGCAGAATAAAACGTTATACATGGCACGATGCCAAGAAATTAAAGTACTGATAGTTATATTTTAATTTGTACCAGTAATTCAGATTCTTTTTTTCATCTTTATTGGACACAACTAAGCTTACATTCAAATGCTCTGTAAAATTGTTCCTTGAAATTATTTTTTTACACTGAAAAAAAAACAATCGTTTGAAAGTCTTTTTAATTTTGTGTAAGAATTTTCATAATCAGGCCATTTTCAAGGGAAAAAAATCAAATTTAAGGAAAAAAAAACAGGAAAAAAACTTACGTTAAAAGCACAAATAGTGTTATCATCCATTTAAAAATATGAAGTTCCATATCCAAGATCGGCCACTCCTACAAGGCAATTAAATAATGTGGGAAAACTAAATCACATATACGGTATTACGATTTTAAATAATTGACAGTTCCCCTTAAAATTGTCCATCAAAGCGCTACTGAGATAGCCATGTTTATTAATTCATTTGTTAACAAAGAAGAGGAAGTAAAGTGAATGGAAATTAACGGTCGTAATTGAATAACTAGGCACTGCTTGACAAGTTTAACTTTGAAACATCTTCAAAACAAGGCGGTACTCCATAGACATATATCAACAAATTATTCAATATCACGTTTCTATTTTAATTTATATTGTTAAGTTAGTTGATATTCTTTTTTTACAATTTTGTTAAATGCGTGCTTGATAACAAAGATTCTTAACTGTATTCTGTGACAAGTTACCGAAAAAAGGCTTTTATAATTTTGTTGTTCGTTTTTGCTCACAGTAGGCTAAATAGAATTAATTTGCAATTAATAATATGGTATCCTTGGTGATTTTAGGATTCTTTTTATCTCTTGTTGCAGGTTAAGCCTTCTCTTAACTTAAAATTTGCTATCTAAAGATAATAAAATATAATCGAACCCTCGCATTATGGGCATTCACTGTTTACGCCCACCTCGTTATTACAGGCAGCTTTCTCGGTCCCAGTGGAAATAAGGCACGCTAATTATCCCACTATATGATTATTCTACTGTAGAAAATCAAGCACAAAAAATACACAACTGCCCTGAAAAGGGCGTTATTCTGATATATATGATTTATCCACTTGATTGTTAAATTAATTTTCTCATCGCCCAATTCACTCACGTGGCAAATACTATTGAATAGGCTCAAAGATATTTACCAAAACTAAAATTAAATGGATTCATAGAGAGATATTCATAGAGATATTCATAGAGATATTCATAGAGAGATATCATAGAGAGATATTCATAGAGAGATATTCATAGAGAGATATTCATAATAGAGAGATATTCATAGAGAGATATTCATAGAGAGATATTCGATTCAAATGAGAATGCTTGCAGCAGTAGCCTTAGAAAAGAAAATATAAACACTTATAGAAAACAACTTAAAGAAACATGATGGTTAAAGTTGGAAAAAATTGAAACTGATCACAAGAGCTAGTGACAAAAAATATTTTCTCGATGCTATAAGGAAATAAAGTTAGAACAATTTCTTAAATTAGAAACTCACTGGAACCGCGTCTTTTTCCCCGTTTTGGTTATTAACGAAATACTATTTTATTGGGGAAATAGTAGTTTGTCACAAACATAGATAACTTTGGATTACTTCTGCAGAACTGACAGTTTCATAAATGTATAACCGATTTTTGATCAATACAGATATGTCTTAAGCCCTTTTTTAAAGTGGACCTCTTTAATTTACCATTCGTCTTTTTTCTTGCCATCTATGTATTTTTGTTGTTTTTCAGAAAATTTTTGAAAAGTTTTTCATTCATATAAAGGACGTTTTATCTGACATCATATACATGATTCATTTCGAATACAATTATAACAGTACAATTTAGACCATTTCAGTTGCTAATATAGAATCATTAGTTAGTTTGTTTTAGGTGTTCTCTAACCATCAGGATACGTTATAATGGTAGCTCAGAATCCTGTTATAAATAATAAGTGACTTATAATATCTATACGACGGCTGAAAACTGGCTGATGAAGTCAGATTTTTCGTCAAATATTGTCTTATCTTACAATTGCTAAAACTGATGCATTTTCCTGGATAAAGATTTAAGGCCTTCAAATTCTAAAAGGTGTGCGCAGCTCACTTACCGTTCACGAAGTGTCGCAAGGATGAAACAAAAGAGTGTTCTTATTTTCACTGTTCGCTCTTTTAAATTTACAAAGATTGGTAAATAATTGATTTTTGTGTGACTATGTTCTTCGATATAAAATTAAAATCTTGTCAGTTTAAAATTGAAATTAATATAATTTGTTCCCGTGTTACGTAAACAGGGTGAAAATATAATAAACGCTAATCAAATATAGAACAAAACTCACTTTCATTTGTGATTTTTATCTTCGGTAGGTGGGCAAATTGTCCCAAAATATCGTTTTATTTTAATCATTTTAATGGAAAAGGTTTCCCAGAACAAAATTCTATCCAGTTAAAAAGTATCTTGACAATTACTGGCTCGTTTTACTGAAAACCTTCGTTTTAATAAATAGTATTGCTTTAAAGTTTTTTCATATAAAGATAACCAATGACCCTAAGAGGGCAAAAATTAAATTAATGTTAAGCAAATTTAGCATGCACACAAAGTGGCAAATGAAGGAAAAATATCGAAATTATTAATCTACTTAAGTCAATAAGCGGCAAGTTTGTGATAGTAAACCACTTGTGTAAAAAGTTTAAAGAAGAATATTTTATGTGCTATTATTCTACAACTGATTGCGTTTTTAATTGAAATCATAGATAGTCTTAGATTACAATTTTTTGTTTTATTTCGGTCTGAATTAAAAGAATTAGATGAAACGTACGACTTTGCGATGTTTTATAATTCCTTTAGCTTACATTGATTGTTGAAAATGCCTCTTTGATCAGCTTGCTTGCAGAGCTGGGGCATTTGATTGCGTTTTTAATTTAGCTTATAAATAATCTTCGATCACAATATATTTTCTTGTGTTCTTTTTTATTTCGATTTGAATATAATTGATGGAATTCTTTAGAGGAACTTACAACTTACATTATTTAATGCAATGCCTTTTTTAGCTTTAATGGATTGGTTAAAAAAGTCCCAAGACATATCTTCCAAGCCTTTTCGGAGACATTTAACGTCAATAGAGAGGATTTATATAATAATTAGAGGTTTTAACGCTACGAAAATGAGAAGTTCAAACATATTGATCAGAGGTTACGCTTAAGCCCCGTCTACACGAGCAATTTTTATGTGGCAACTGTATGTGGCAATTTTTATTTGCCCGTGTAGATGTTCGACAAATATTTGTTGTTAATAGGCCATTTGCACGATGGCGTCATTTGACTACAACTACCAGAATTCATTTCGTTTTTCCTTTCGTATTTAAATTTTGTAATCCCAGTGCGGTTCAAATAACAATAGCCCTAATTTGCACTACAAAACAAAAAACTGAAGGATTCTGGTAGTTGTAGTCATATGACGTTATCGTGCAAATGGCCTATTTGCGTCAGTAATAATTTCACACAGCGAAGGGACTGGGTTCTACAGATGACGTCGATATAATTGTCACATTTTATGTGGCGTCTCGTCCACACGGACAATTATCCGTATGTGGCAATTTTTATTTGCCACATAAAAACTAACACGCCAGCTTTTCAGCAAATACAGTTGTCACATAAAAATTGGTCATTTTTCATCATCTACACGGGCAAATAAAAATTGCAACATAGAAAATTGCTCGTGTAGACGGGGCTTTAAGAAAATCAAACTAAATTTTGGCGAATTTATCGTGTGCGATGAGTAGAACTTAAAACCGTTACTATTGTTTCAGGTTCTAAATTAGTCTTTGCACGTCATTAATTATATAACTACCATGAAAACAGCTAAAATTGGCCATGGACCACCATTATGTGATATATATATATATATATATATATATATATATATATATATTTAACTATTATAGCGCGAAAGCGTGCGTGATATCGCCTAATACTTAGCCGACGAGGCCGTAGGCCGAGTCGGCTAAAATTAGGCGATATCACGCAAGCTTGAGCGCTATAATAGTTTTATAATTCAACACATTGATAACACAAAGCACAGTTTGAAGAGAAAATATCGCCGACAAGCCTTTTATTTTAAAAAAAGCTTACATATGTTTTAACGCGCGAAACTTGCAACATCACACAGTTCAGGAATGAAAGTGGCGCCTTTGTCAATATTGCGCAAACTTGAACACTATAACTGTTTTATAATTCATCACATTGATAACAAATCACAGTTTCGAGAAAAAAAATCATTGAGATATACAACCTTTCATTAAGTAAAAGGGCTAACAACAATATTTTACCTCGGACCATTTCTTAAACAACAAACAGCGAATGCCGAAACCTTTGCCAAGCTAAAATCAATATAGCGTACACAATCAGTTGAGAGTTTCTACGAAGAGCTTTCGTCTACTCAAAGAACGGGACTGAGTAGTGACTACAAGAATTAAAACACAGTAAAATGGCATAGAATGTCTTAGTTACAAGTGTTTCGTATCTTAAAAAGTCCAATTCAGAATCAAAGCAAATTGAACAAACACACGGCTACGAACCTAAACATAGCGGCGAAAAGTCGGAAAGAACTGCAGCGTACAAAAATTCACAGCTAAAGGATACAAGAAACGATTAAAACATCGTACCTGTAGTTGATTTGGCTTTTTATTCCCTTCCATCAGCACCAAATTTTCAAACATCGAAGTACAAGCTGAGTCGATCAATGTTGTTTACAAACTTGCTCGTTTTTTAGCTCCTACAGCCGTAATGACGAGATCAGAAACTTTTCTGAGAAAGCATCAAGTCTATATAATATTCCAGAGGTGATTACCAAAGGAATTTTACGAAAATTGTGCTCCTTCATTCACTCCTTGTCGAGCGGTTAAACTTTGAACCAGTTTTCATTCAGCTACGCCAAGAAACACTGCGACCGCGACAACGCGAAAATTTCGCGCCTTTTTTGTCCTGACCAATCATGTGAACAATATTTTTTCTCTTTTCTTTTCTTCTCTTTTTTTTCTTTCTTTTCCCTTTTTTAACTAATAGTTCACGCACTTTTTCGCCCAAAAACACGAAATTGCAGGCAGCAGTCATTTTCACTTTCCCTCAAAATGCCAAATTTACCGCCATCGCTGGTTATACGTCATGTGGACATAACATATATCGATAACTTTTTGACCATATTTGGGCAGTGTATCAATGTGTTGAATTATAAATATATATATCAACACTTCTCAATCATACATCGGACTTACGGAAAACGACTTCAAGGCAAGATATAGAAACCATACTTCATCTTTTCGTCACGCAAAACACAGAAACTCCACCGAACTTAGCAAGCACATCTGGTCACTTAAAGACAACAACATCGAACATTCTATCTCATGGCGTGTAATTTTTAATAGCTCCTCATATAGCAGCTCAAGCAAAAGATGTAATCTCTGTCTTAAGGAAAAATTCTTAATCATTTGCCGCCCTGACCTATCATCACTTAATAAACGTAACGAACTTGTATCCTCTTGCCGTCACCGTAACAAAGCGTTGCTATGTAACAACTAAACATCCAAGCATTCAAATTTTGTATATAAGCGATGGTTATGTTTATTCTTTAATAAAATCCCCTGAAGAGTGAGCAATCACGAAACAGGCTTGTAGGGATACAAGTGTAGTCTTTTTCCTGTTTTAAATATTTATATATATATATATATATTTTTTTTAGTATATTAGTATACGCATACTAGAGTGATTTTCGTAAGACCGTGAAACAGTGCATGTATCTACCAATAAATCAAAATTAGCTAAAACTAAACAAGAGAAAACAATGGAATTAGTGTCTAATAGTGTCTACTAGTGCCTACAAACTTAGTAACTGTTTTACGGTCTTACGAACATCACTCTAAGATATGCTGCATGTAATTAAACGGCATGCCTAAATATCATCTTGAAGGTCAGATGGGAATAAGAAAAATATAGCATTATGACAATAGTATTAGTATTCGCGGGCATAAACGTTCACAGTGTACAAAAGATCACTGCAAAGAGACAAAATCAACTATAAATATGAACATGAACTGTGTTGCTGCTAAAATTAATTCAGCAAACACTGAACATGAAGGAAAATCATTTTCTTTTTTTTTTTCTGGCAAACGTTTAAACTTTCGTAAAATCGCCCCTTTTTAAAAATGTTAGTACAAGCTAGTTACTTTTACAAAATTTGGTTCGTCTGGATCACCCTTACGTGATTGAGTTTTGAATTATTCCTTTCTAGGACTAAAAATTAAAGAAGCGTTTGAACATAATTTTGGCTTTTATGAATTATATCGTGGCTGCCATAAAAAAAAAAACACAACAAATCACGAAAGCATATGTCTGTTGGCTACACGAGAAGTTTTCTTTGACATAACATATATCCTAATCAAAGCTATCGACAGACTACCGGCCTTGAAAAGGGCATCTTAACAGCTATTAGTACCGCTCGCGTCGGCGGTCAGGGGCAGGTGTGAATTTACGTAATCAGTAGAATGCTGTGTATATCATTCCTTCGCGTTGCAATATGGGATAGCTTTCCGACCCTCATTGTTGTCGTGCAGTAAGATCGAGTTTGGGATAAGTTTTATCTTTTAGCCTGACGTAATAGATGTTTCTGCCTTGCACAAGCTTAAGTCATGGAGCGTTTGCGTCAAGAAATTTCGATCAAAAGCTTGTCAACAGAGTGTCATCGAGGATTTATATGGTCTGTTAAAACTAAACTACCCGGTATAAGTATAAACGAAGTGATTGTTAAAATACCTTAGTTTATTTTTGCCGGTCTTGGGCCTTTAAAAGGTGTCAATTTTCGATTATTTTTATGTAACCCCCCCCCCCCCCCCCTCTTTGGGAGTATTTACGGTTAGCATGAAGTTTATATTTTTATCGATATTTCGGGACGTACATGTTATTGAATGCCCTTACCTGGCTGTATCACTAATCGTTTTCTTAGCAGGACCTCATTAAAATTGATAACATCACTATTTTTTTTTCTTTTTTTATGTCTTTCCGGTCTCTTTATTATCGAAATGCATTGAAAGGATTTTGCGCAAAGGGTTAAAAGTAACGACAAGAGTCGCAAATATTAATTATTACATAGCTTTTCTGGTTGTTGTAGAAAAAAGGTGATAGCATTATGAATATATTTTTAAATATGCTGGGTCCATTGTTTGTTTTCGAGTAGCCCGAGTCACTCCTGGTTGATTGCGTTATACTCATAAATATTGATTGACTGGAAAGTAGAGTATCCATTCTGCTGCATGAAATAGATATTCAATGGGATTTGCGAATTCGCTTTTGAATTTGATTGTCTGTGCTTACTTCTTCAGTTGTGGGCAAACCTCGTGTCGCTGTAATTTAACATGACGCTATATCTACCACAACTCAGTCGACAAGTCCTCGAGAAAACATTTTTATTTATGACCAGGCTTCCAACAAGAAATTTTGCAAAAGCTTTGTATAAAGTTTGCAACAACTGGAATAATTTTGATGGACAACGTAAACTAAAAAAGCCAATCTAAAAGTGTCCACAAAACCGAAAGAGGCAGAACGTGTTCTGGAGCACGCTGTATATGAGCTTTCAGACTTTCTTGTTGAGCGAGACTTTCCTGTGGACGTTCTTCGCAGCTTGCGAAGTACTGAGGACAGTGAACCACGGCAAGCAGACTCTTATGTTTGTATACATCCACGAAAAGACAAAATAAAACAGGCTAGAACATATGCGAGTGTAAAGTGATGAGATAACTCAGCAGGTGGCCAAACACGACCACTTTTCTCTCTGTCGCCATTCAAAATGACTTCTCCAATGAAGTTCTTCACATTACCATCAATCATTTATAAACGCTCTGCAGTTTGACTTACGTCGCTGAGTATTTGAAGTGATAAATGCATAAACACCTCAGGTTTTGGTTCCTGGTTTTATCACCAAGGGTCGATACATGTTTTTTATTCACAATAATGAGGTAAGTTTTAATCTGAAAGTTGGTATAATCGTTGCCTGAATGAAAATGAACAAAATTTATCGTTCACGAACAACATCATATCATTTTACCTGTTTCATCGTTATTTACATATTCTTTATCACGGTGCAATTTCAAACTCAGGCAGATGGCAACTTAAAAAAAAAACGAAAAGTGGGCTGCACTGGCTGTATATGATTGTACAAATCGTTGAAAACATTATAAGGCGACTTGATGAGAAATGTTGAAACATGTGAATTAGTGTAGAGCAAACTATTGCCTTCGCAAAATACATTTCATTTACAAAGTGTTTGTGAACAAGAAAATTGGAATTGATTAGGTGACTCAGACTTACATATATTAATTCAGATTAAAACATAAAAAAACTAGTTAAAAGGGCCATTCAGTAAAAATGCAAAGTTAGAACAGCAAATTATAGATCAGACATCAACAATTTCGCGAACGCTGAACATACTGTGGATACAAGAAAAACGAAACCTTTTAACTACGGACAAGCGTCAGGTGAAACGGCTGCTGAACATTATAATTATTTGCTAAGGGAAATAAGGTATCTTCGAGTTGGGAGGATTGCAAAAAATTCTTCACATGCGTAGGCCTAAGTTCAAGAGACTAAATGTTTGACGTTATCATTTAAACATGAAATCATTGTTAAAACCGCTTTTAGTTTTAATTCGGAATGATGGTTTCTTATCAGAGACCTTATTGGGGTTCTACCATTTACGAATAATACTGGGAAAGTGGCAATTTCAAACAAAAAAAGGGGGGGGGGGGGGGGGGGGAGGGTGATTAAATCTAATCCTACACCAATAAATATGTTTTCATCTCTCTTGTGTTAGATATAGCGTTAGATGGGTTTTGTGGAGAATATTTGTATCAGTTTGATTACGCGGAAAAGATAATCTGGCGTTGCCTGCGACTGAATAACGGCGACTCTCATCACACTCCCGTGGCCGGGAGCGATGGGAGGCGGCTGCATTCGCAGGCTAAGGTTATAGTTGAGGTCATTGTTGAACGGAATGATTGTTGACAAAGTATTACCGCGCAGTCCAAAAGCAATGATGATTTTAAACGCCGGTTATGTTGCGGGGCAAACGTTGTATTACTTTCCAAAGTGACTAACCATGCCGGAGAAAGTTAGGGCACGTCGCCCAGAGAAGTCTATCGGGCGGCTATAATATCTGTACACGAACATTTTATAGCTCTAAGCTTATAAATATCCGGTTCTAATTTGTAATTATCTTGTCTATTTAATGTAGCTAGATGAATACTATTCTTGGAAAGACACTAATTCGAGTGTTGATACTTTACGCGTATGGCCTGTTTGTCGCTTGGATTTTCACCGTAATAGAGAAAAGAGATGAAACGGCGCACGCAACAACGGTTAGGATGCTTAGAGAACTGAGAGAGGAAATGGTTCTAAAATACAACATGACAGAAAATGACTTCGATCGCTTTAAAAAAAAGACTGAAAACGCAGTGAAGAATGGGGATGAATTGGACTGGACCTTCCTTAACAGCGCCGGATTCGTCTTTGCTGCTCTTACCACGATAGGTAAAGAAACTGAACTGTTGATTTCAGGTTATTTGCAGGTTGCCGCCATCTCCTTTTAAGGTCATTTGCGATTATCTAAAATATAAACTTTGCTAGTGCATTTATTCAACAGCGCGTCCATACAGTTATTGGTAAATGGTTGAAATGATTTTAAGCTATCTCTCTCTGTGAGCAAATCCTTTACGATGCTGTAGCTTTGCCGCCATGAATTAAAATTTATTCAAAAAGGCGCCAAGTTAATTAATTCGTGCTTTTAGGAATACCTGCTGTCAAAAGATAATTTTGTTGAGTGTCGAGTTTACATATTCATACTAAACTTGCGTCATGTCGCTTGAAACATGTGAGAAATTCATCTTCTTTAAGAGTTAATTGGCTAAAATCTTAGAATTAACATCCTTTGCAAATATAAAATACATTTTAGTATTCGCCATACAATATATATTATTTCACCCTTAACTTCGCATAATAAACACTGACACGCTTTAAACTCAGAGACAATGCCTTGAAAGATTATTAAAGAAAGCAGGTGAAACCCAAATAATATAACAACCTAAAATGCATAACACACCCTTTTACAAAAACATCGCAACTTAGAAAATTATTTGTATATAAATACACCATGTATATTTGCCCTTTGCGTTCACGTCACAAACGTAGGCAGGTACAATAGCTAACAGAAAAATTGAAAGAAAATGTTTCATGAGCTTAAAGTAATCTTCTTTGAAATTAAAAAAATTAAAACGTGGATTCTTGTTGTCATGAAAAAAATTGTTATAAGATTAGATCTGTGCTATATTTCGATTATACATGCTAAACGATCAATATTCAAGTGAGCTTGTATGTTTGTTTCGGATAAATACAACAGAACCAATTTGCATAGACGTCAGTGCTATTTGCGGCAATTTTTTTCGTTAACCGTAATTAGAAAACGCGTTTGACGATTTGCAACTAATAAACGTAAAAAACGAACATGTTTTCTCTTGTTAAACGCAGCATCTTTATTTCTAAGTATATTTAAGCATGTAGCTAAATGCGGGCAGCCAGGTGTTTGGCGCCCTGAAGCTATATGATATTGAGGAGGGGAGGGGTGATAGGTAGAAGCAGTTGCCAGGATGTGGAGGAGATAATAGGTGATAGTTGCACGTAACTTTTAACTCCGCGGTTACACAAAGTTCTTTTACCTGGGTAAAATAAATTTACTTAGGTCTTAGGCTTTGCTTTGCACTTACTTAGGTAAAGTCAATTACACGAATCAAGGCTTTTTCTGCTTCAATGATTTTCCCGGTCATGTGCGTACAACCCCCGGGGTACAACCTGAATAATTCAAACGACATCGCACGTGCGGCTGACAACAGTCGCTGTCAACACTTCAGATTTCATTGGCTAAATTTAGGTTTAAAAGAAAAGGTGGTCATCTACGATGATTATCCGCGTTAATATTTAAATTAACTTTAAAAGAAAAAACCTGATCAATTTGAAGTTAACATTTTTCGCCATCTACTATGCAAAAAGCTATCGGCTGCGCCGCCTTTTTTATCGTCTTAAATGTAATTTTAAATATTTCCATATGTGAAATTTTCTTCCGGTCTAATCTCTGCCATCGTTTTTGTGGAATTTAAGTAAAACATTGACAGGCAGTAGTTATTATAAGTAAACCGAATCCTGAATTGTTTTGTCCAGGAATACTATTAAAAATAGCGTTGGAGGTATGCCATGAACGTCCTCGAAATGTCTGAATGTTCTGTAATTTGTTATGTTTTGGCTTTTAGGATATGGACACATGACGCCGAAAACATCTCTTGGTCAAGGCATCACTATTCTCTTCTGTCTGATTGGTATTCCTTTAACCATGTTGGCCATGAAATCAGCAGGCGAGCTCTGGGCCAGTTGCATTGAGTTCCTTGTGAGAACAACAGAAACAAGACTACTTAAAAGTCCTCAGCCAATGCACGTTAAGAAGAAGACATTGTTCTCGGCATGTACTTTGAGCGTTCTTCTGCTTATCCTGGCAGCTGTATCTACCACCCACCTTGAAAACTGGAGTTTCATGGAGAGCTTGTATGCATGGTTCATAACTTTAACAACGATCGGTTTTGGCGACTATGTGCATTTGGAAGCATTTCAGAGAGAGGTAGATCAGGGAAAAGCCTCACCATCTAACCTGGTATTGTATGGCTTTCTCTTATCATTGCCATACATGATAGGCCTAAGTCTCGTGTCATGTATTTTGTCCATACTAGTGGACTCCATTGAACACATTCGCAATTTCCGTGACCGCATTTTAAGTTGCAGTAAAGAACCAAGAAATGACGCTACAGGAGAGAACGGTCAAAATGATAGCCCAGCTAAAAACGTAACAACCACTGCTGTTTAAATGGTCGATTGATATCGTTGTAGAAACTAAATTAACAACTTGCAGAAGCACAACTGTCAAATGATTAGCGCGCCATTTCTCCAGAAGCCGACTGGCCACTAAGTAACCGCGCTCTTGGTCAAAGTTACAGCTCCTGCGAAAACCAATTTGGTCCACAATGACTCTCCTGAACCAAATATAAAAAAATGAATACCACAAAGCCATGAAGAGAATCTAAGGTATGGTTTCCACTAGCAACGTAAACGGAAGCGGCGGAGTCAAGCGTAAAAAAAGCGGAGTCGCAATCGCAATCGCAATCGCAATCACAATCGGAAGCTCGATGGAATTGGAAACGGAATCGGAATGATCAGAAGGTTTCCTTTTCCTTCCGAATCTGCTTCTGCTTCCGTCGCTTACTATCCACTTTAGTCGTTTTTTTTTCACTTGCGATTCTGATTCCGCTTCCGTCACTAGAGGGAACCAGCCTCAACATACAACCGGCCGAAAGCAACCCTACGATTGGAGACCCACCCATCAAGGGTGGAGTATGAATAATACTCCAACACGCTTCTTGTTTTAAAGCCTTTACAAGGTGCCAGGCGATCAGCCAATAATCTCATTGGTTTATCGTAGTTAGTCTGATTTTTATAGATGATTATCAATTGTTTTTGTTTTGCTGAAATTGTTGATTGACTTTTTAACTCTTTCACTCCCAGAGTCAAATATGGAGACGTAGTGTAGTTTTAACTTTTGAGTCTGTGGACGAAATCCTATCGTTTTAACATTCATATGAAACCTCTTTGGCAGTACTTTTGCATGGTACCATTTGTTTTTCAATATTTTACAAAATGAAATTTGGGATTTTTCTTGAATTTTGATATTTGGCACTCTTGGGAGTGAAAGGGTTAAACAGGTATATTTTGGTGCCTCACTTAGAGGCACCAACATGGCTGCCAAAAATTCAAAGTCAGTAATTACACCAAAAATCTCATCACAAAATATTGTATTCACTATAAGTTTCATTGCATCAGCTTATAAATATCTATAATAAAATAACTTTCAACTGGTTCAATTGTGTTTATTTTCACAGCTTATCTGAAAAAGTGTGACGAATTGCGTGACACATTTAAAACCTTTATAAATGGGAAACAAAACATAGTTAAAACCTAAAACTTTTTTTGAAAGATTATAACCTGACACTGGTATCCATGTACATGTTAGAAACAACTTTGTATGATGTATACGTTAGATTTTTGAATTTTTATCACGTCATGTGCAAACCGCCTATAATTATAATAAATAGAATATTAATATTCTTTTGTCCTTTAGTTTTAATAGATGATCGGTTTGTTTTTATGATTTCGGAAACAGGTACGTCTTATAATGTCATGTGCCTATTCTCCTTTTTTAGAATCTACATGGACCTTCCTTTAACAGGTTTTTTATACAGTCTTTTGATTAAACGTTGTCATTGATCGGTCTCACCCCTACGCGACCAGACCGAAAAGGATTATGGAGAGAAAACAATTCACATTCAACAATTGCACATTATCAAAATACGGAACGTCCTTAACGGAATATGTATCGAAGCGACTCTTGTTGTCTTTGCGTAACACGCGAAGACAAACGTGAGTTTTGTTCTCCATTGTAAACGCGATAGAGAATAATTAATCATGCATTTTAATTCACTCATACTCCCTTTCGGTCTGGTCGCGTAGTGGTAAGAACGATCAGTGACAACGTTTGGACTGTATCAGCAATAGTAATCGTCGTACCAAGTTTCATGTCAATACATTACATTACAATGCTTTGGGATGTAGTATTTTAAAATTTTTGGCGGTGCGGCTGAGCATCCATGTTCGAAACAAAAAAAGAAGTATTTTTCACTCAGTTTTTAGATATTTTGTATCTGCGAACTAAACAAAAACAAGTATAAAGCAAATTTAGCAGTTTTTCATGGATTTCTTACCCTGCGAGCGGAGCCTCTTTCGATCCTCCTAGAGGATCGAAAGAGGCTCTATTCGCAGGGTAAGGGTATGGATTTCTTAAAAATACAAATTCGGCTGCTATGTTGCCGTACCACTTGGCGGACGCGTACAAAGTTGTTTCATTTTCAACGTACAGAGATCATCAGGATTCGGCATTTTGCTAAGTCGTTTCATTTGGCATTCTGTCTGTAACATCTTACATCTGGTGTTGCTCTCAAAGCCTGAAGAATAAACTGCTTACCTAGCCGGATGAAAACGATCTGCTCAATTAGGAGGACTCTGAATGGGGTTTAACGGATAGCTGAGAAAAAAACCCGCATTTTGACTGATTGCTTAGAGCAGTTAAATAACTTGTAATGTGATGAATTATTTGTCAAGACGACTGTATCAAGATCTATCATTTGGATTTCTAGTTAAAATTGTTACATAACATTAGTATCTTTAAGACGAAGCAGTGGTGTCGTTCTTGAAAAAAATGATCTATTCTGCTTTTGATTCGGGAATTTTAAAATTAAAAAAGTGAGGAAAAATTCCCACTGTTTTATAAACGCCGAGCTTAAAATAAACGCCGGGCTCAAATAAACGCTGGGTTCGAGTTTTAATTATTAAACGCTTAAGGAGGTTCGCACGAAAATCTTCTAACATTTATTTTTTTATAAAACTTTTGCTACAGTAGGTAATGAGTTACTCGTGTCAGAAATGCAAAAAAAAAAAAAAAAAAAAAAAAGAATGGGGGGTCACCGACTTCATTTCCGAGATAAGATATCTAAAATTGGTCTTCCTTACTGGATATGGCCCTAATATCTAATATCTAAAAATATTGCAAATGAATCTCTAAAATGCAACTTTCTTGCCAAATTTTATATGAGTAGGTCGCGCGCTCGTGCGTGACGTAGCATGGCGTTGCATTCTCGTCCCCAGAGCTCCACGGTTTTCTTAAATTGCGTCTCGTGTAGCTCTGAAAACGGACAAAAGTTTGATTTTGACTACGAATATGACTATGAATATGACTATGACGACTACATCAACAAAACCAACGTTTCAATTTCAACGCAATCAACGACCAATGTCACTCAGTTTTGTTGTTTGGTTTAGCAGGTAAAGATACGGCTGCTAAATCTCAAAGTATTACAGGATCTGATTGTCGCTAAATATGAGCGATTCGTTTCCGAAAATAATCAGTATGTGTCTTGGAAGACGAAGCTATACATGAAGCGGCCACGAACATTTTAAGAAGTTTGTTGCTTGCTACAGGGACAAGTAAAGAGCGGCATAAATCCTGAAGAAAGCCCCAGGGCGAAAAGAAATGTTACCACTAGGTGACCCATTTTAAATAGGGAGCTTAAGCAACCACGACGGCGACGGCAGCGAGAACGGCACAAAACAATAGGTTTAATGAGCGAAAACAATGCCTCTACACGTGCGTTTTACATTTTGGTACATTTCTTTGCCGACATTCCCTGCAAAACAACAACGTCAAATAACCAAATTATAGGTTTTGTGGAGAACGCGAACACACGACGGTTGATTTTCCTTTCTCCATTTGAACTGGAAAGCCATCCCTTCAAATTCAGCTCCTGGACAATCCGGTCACATTAGACAAACAAAACAAATTGGAACAACTGAAAAGTAGTTTCAAAGAGCGCGAATCCTTTTTTTTTTAATGACGTTTTCTTTGGCGTTGCCGTCGTCGTTGCTTAAACTCTTTAATGACAACAACACAACAACGCTATCAGCGCTCTCGTAAGCAAGTTATATTTCCTTTATTAGGTAGTACTCTTTGCTACAACTTAAATACAAATCTAGGGAAACGAAGGTCACTTGAAGCCCAATTAACGATAACATGAAATAGACAATAGACAATTTATTTAATGTGGTCGTTACACTTAGCTATGGTATCGGCGAGTCCTGCAGGGCGCACCAGCTAATTTACAGGTACGCCACAAAATAAAAAAGTATGCAAAAATGCGAATGCAAAACAAAAAATCCTCGATGTTTCTTACCACTGTTCGATGAAATAAGCCTAATTAATAACCACAGCGTGTCCATCAACAAACTTAGCTGTCCCATCAACTAATTTAGTCGGATATGATAGCATTCAGTGGCGATGGGAAAACGATAAATACACAGCTCCCAAACGAAAGAAATCGGTTGACTTATCGAGGCTTTTCCAAAACCAGTAGGCAAAATACAAAGACAAACTTTCTTCTAAATAACAGCAGCACGCAAAGCTTTCCTTCTTTTTTTAATCAGCCCGATGTTTCCCTGTAATTGTTAAGTTGTACAGTCCTTTCGAACGCCATTCTACACACACGACATTTTCGTCTGTAAAGCTCAACCAAACCAAACGAGACTTCTGGGGACAAGAATGCACACACGAAAGGTTTTTTTTATTATTTCCGGTTTCTAGTATTGAGCAAGCGCAATCATACATTAATACATTAGGCATGCGCTAACAGATGTCGTGGATTTTACGACATCCAGAAGGCTTCGTTTTTTCAGCTGACCAAACGAAACGAGGGCAACATGAATCTTTTTATGCGTGCGCAGTAAGGATGCGCATAAACAATTAGCGCGAACGTCCTTAACCGAGAAAATGCAGTATCTACTCTTTATTTAGAAAAAAAAATAGAAAACCTTTACAGCGGAGAAAAGACAAAGGAAAGAACAACAAAATAAGCTAGAACATGTGTACATGTATATTGTTAGACCGATATTTCAGTTTGGAACACAAACCTTTACCAGGGGTTAAAACATAAAAACTCCGGACGTATTAATATATTAGCCCCATATTAGCCCCTGTTGAAGTTTTGTGTTTCAAACCAAATGAATATCGGCCTCATAGATATACACATGCTTTAGTTTATTTTGTTCTTCTTCCCTCTGTCTTTTTTGTCCGCCGTAAAGTATCAGTTGACCGTGTTGTTTTACATTTGCTTCAAAACCCTTGCAGGGCCCGCATATGGTCGCCTATATAGCTCATACAGGCGGCGCAAGATTGTAATTGTAAAACGTCTTGTTTCGCAACAAAATAAACTGGCGAATTGCAAATGACATGTTGCAACATGCCTTGAAAACTTGGCCACATAACCACAAAAGAAAAGCATATTCTTGAGCTGTGCTTCGGCAATATTTGATATATACTAACTGCCATCAAACTACGCCCGTGAAGTGGCGGAAGGTTTTATATATATTACATATTCCCGAGCAAGTTAATGACAGTCACTTATTCTTTGGGAAATGTCGAAATACAATGTATACACCGTCCACCGTCAGCAGTAATCCTAATAATAGTCATATACGTCATGTCTACATGCACAGTTATTCGCTCGACTAAATGATGACCCGACCTATTAATACCAAAGATACATTTCAATAAAACATCGAATGGAGCGTTGATGCTTTTACTTCGCAAAAATTTCAGATATTCGCCTTTACAATCATGTAGCTAGCTTGTAGCTGTTATACTTCCTTTTCAAGAAAATAAAAAAAGGTCGTAGATAATTCAAGTGTATTTTGTGGATAAGCCCATTCTCTATTTTCGAATTGCCCATAATACACTTTGTTTGCCCCCCAAATTTTGCATAAACTTTTGATTGTAAATGCTCTTGGGTGGACTGCGTATTCCCAAGAGCATTTCAAAACAATAGTTTATGCAAAATTTGGGGGCAAACAAAGCGTATTATGGGCAATTCGAAAATAGAGAATAGAATGAAGTTGATCGCATGACAGTTTCATTCAATTCAGATGCTTGTTGTGATCATTGGTATTTCTTAGCAGGTTACATCATAACTTGAGGCCCTTCGCTGGACTTTGGACTTGGGAATCCAGGAAGTAAAGCGTTTCACAATCCCCTCATGAAACTCCCGAATATGATCCATGGAATCTACAATGCATGTTAAAATTCCGGACACCAAAGATAGGCCACACAAATAAGGAACCATGAACAGAATTCCGTATCCTAATAACGACAACGTTGACATTTCTCCACTAGCCACTTTTTTCGCCGAAGATTGAAACTGGATATAGTCTCCAAACCCGATCGTGGTAAAAAACTGGAACCAAGCGTACAGGCCCTCAACAAAGCTCCACTTCTCGAGAAAGATAGTAGAAACCGATGTCATCAACCATAAGATAACCAGACAGAAAACAGTTGACAGTAAGGTCTTCATTTTTAAGTTGATAGGTTCCTCCCTTTCAAGAAATCTTGTCTCGGTAAAAACAACTACCTGCTTGATGCCTGCTGCAATAAGTTCCCCTGCAGTTTTGAAAGCAAGCATCGTTATAGGAATCCCGATCAGACAGAAGGGAATAGTAAGTCCTTGGCCGAGTGCTGTTTTGGGTGTGATGTTTCCGTAGCCTACAAAGAGACACAGAGCAGGTTAATTAAGATGTTACTAATAACTTGGAAAACAGCTTGCAGGTTTTGAGGTAACAGACAACATCGCATAGTCAAGTGCCCGACAGCAGTCGTTGTCGTGTCCGCTTTCAGCAAAGAAACAATTGATAACTTATTAACTACCGGTACCTGACAAGTAATCTGATGATGTTAGGATTTTGTCTTCTTTTTACAGTACTGTTTTAGACCGTTGCTTTGATTACTTTTCTCATTTTTTTTAAGATCAAAATAATCATCTTTTTATAAACCAACAATTATAGTAACGGTGAAAAAGGAAAAACTTTAGAGTATTAAAAATAGCAGCAGCATTCCGCGCGCGCTTACGTTCTGTGAGGTGCGAGTTTCGTAAACCATACAAATTAAAAAAACTAGACCTTGCTCTTTATTAAGACAGTGGCATAAAGTTTACCTATAGTCGTAAGAGCAGCAAAAGTAAATCCACAACTGTTAAAGAAAGACCAGTCCATTTCATCCCCAGCCGCTGCGGCTTCCTTCACTTTCTGGACAAAGCTGTCAAAATCACCATCTGACATGTTATATTTCAGAAGTAATCCTGTTTTTAATTCTTGCAGCATCCTCTCCTTTATATTGTATCCCGGTTCTTCCCTTTTCTCTATCAGCGTAAAAATCCAGGCGCCAAACAAGCCGTATGCGTAAAAAAGCCCAATGCGAAGAATTGTCTTTTTGGAGATAAGGTTCATGACGTCCTTGTACCTGACTGACAAAATGTCAAATCTACAGTGATAAAATGAACAAAAACATAAAGCGAAAATTAACATGCAAGAAGTTAACAAGTGAAGCGAGTGAGGACATAGCGGAAAATAAAAAATCTGCCACGCTGTTTACATTTTCTTTCCTTAAAAGAAAATTGCCCGTCAAACTTCTTATTCAATTTAAAAGATGTAATAAAACATGCAGATTACTTGGCAAATTGTGGCAAAATCAGAAGCAAATACCACATAACATAGCTACACCTGTGTACATAAAGAACCGGGTAAATAAATATATTTGGTTTTCCACCAATTTTTAAAGCTTAAAGCATTGCCAGGATATAGTGAATCTCTTGATCTTGAAAATTTGTAGTGGTGCCAAACACAAGTGTTCACGACCGACTACATTGTGAAAGGAGCCAAGTCATTCATGATAGTAGTCTAATGGAAAAATAAAAAATAATTAAGACATATAATTAAAAAAATGATTAAACATGCAGATTACTTAGCAAATTACAGCGGACTCAAAAACAAATACTCATCGCTACTCCTGTATACATAAGAACAGGGTATAAATTATAACGTAATTTTCCGCCAATTTTTAAAAGCGGTAAACAGTTACCATGATAAAATGAATCTTTTGATCTTGAAAATTTGTCGCGGGAAGGCCAAACGAAAATGTTCAGAACCGACTAAATTCTAGAGGGCACTGAGTTATTCATAGAAGGTTAATGACTTTTAAGACATGTTATTTGTCACGTTCTTTAATTATATAACACAAAAAAGATATTTAAATTGAATATTTCCTCTGCAAGACAAGACAAGACAAAACAAAATAGCACTAAACGAAAATACTGTTCAGTATTTTTCACTTCAACTGCCACACGCACTTCAGGATAACAATTAACAAATCAGGTTTAACTCAAACGATCATCAGTCTAGCTGTAGGTGTAGGGGTTAAAGAAGTATATAACTGAGTAATGCCAATTTAAAGTTGAAACAAGTGTTACGTAATAAAGCTGATACCCGCATGTTTTCACAATCACCGAGCTATTAGACTGAACGACGAGTACAAGATAAGGTACGAGCACGACTTTTCAAACCCACTTCTCGTGCTTTAGATAATCACTTGTCACGCCAAACTATATACCTTAAGAGTCTTCTTATATATTAATTATCCACTGGATAGCAAAAGGAACGAGGGAGACTTTTGTAGTCACGTTATGGACTTGAAATTCCAAGGTCGTACTCGTATTTAATCTCGTATAGGTCCTTAGTAACTCGGACTACTATCCGCCTAGACGAGAATTTAGAACGTTGAAGTTTTCTTTGATTTTTAGTCCCTCCGAACTCCACCTCGTCTTTTTCTTTTTCGTTTCGAAATATCGACAGTTTAACATAGAATCGATCTGCCCTCATTGTGCGATCACCTCTGATATCGAATTTCTTTAAGTTTTCGTTAGTTACGTCACTATATTTACCATGTGTGACCTGCACCTTTCTGTCATTTTGGGTGCTGTCTTACAGGAGGTTTGACTGCATTAAGAAACCTACCTATTTTATTATTGGAAGCGATTTGTTTTCAGCATCACACTCCATCTGTATTTTATTACACGACGCCCCTGAATTGTCACCAAACATGAAACATTAATGCACTTATACATGACTCATTACCATCACAAAAGCGGTCTTTCCTATTAAAGCAGCAGTTAATGACAGGATATCACCCACCTGTCTTAACCCTTTCACTCCCAGAGTCAGTTATGAAGACATGTAGTATAGTTTTAACTTTTTAGTCTGTGGACGAAACCCTATTGTGTGACCATTTAAATGAAACCTCTTCGGCAGTACTTTTGCATGGTACCATTTGTTTTACAGTTTTTTACAAAATAAAATTTGGGATTTTAAATGATTTTTTTTATGGCACTCTTGGGAGTTAAAGGGTTAATTTTATTTTCACTGATTGTTTTTTGTTTCTGTACCGATCGCTGTAAGAACTCGATCTAACAACAGCTGGCTGGCAGAAACAAAGGCGGTACTGCAATAAACTACAAGATAGAGGTTTGTTAGAGTACTTGTTACTAAAATAAATTGCAAACTGGGGCTTTTTAAACTAGAAAACTTACCACTGTGCATATTTTTTTATTTTCTTCATTACATTTCCTTTCCAAAGTTGCCGATGACTAAAAAAGCTTAAAGAAATGTATATTTCTGCTATTGTCCTGATAAACCATTGCGTTGTTATTTAAATTAAAGTCTGATAGTAATCACTGCCTGCATGCAGTTTGGGGGATTTGATTCTTTTTCAATCATATTTTTCATCTGACAGTGACAAAAGGTTTAGAGCATTGTATATAATCGTTCAATATAAGGGTTTTGTGGTATAACAGATCCAGTTTATTTGGCGCGGGATAATATGTGCGTTTTCCCTTTCCTAATTTAAATTATTTACCTGACTGAGCCAATGATCTTCTTTGTAAAAGCATCAAAATTAATCATTTTGATTGCAGCAT
Source organism: Dendrophyllia cribrosa (assembly GCA_024195265.1). Lineage (NCBI taxonomy): Eukaryota > Metazoa > Cnidaria > Anthozoa > Scleractinia > Dendrophylliidae > Dendrophyllia > Dendrophyllia cribrosa. Next base: position 1,944,580 of record JAJLRJ010000007.1, read on the forward strand.
TTAACGTTAAGCCATGATACATGGTTGTTTTAACTGTTTTAACTTTTAAGTTTGTGGATAAAATTTTATGGTGCACATGAAAGGCATTGATCACATTTCCTTAAACGTTGAAGGTTTTCGATAGCTTGCTTTTTAAAAAATTTAAAGCGTAAGCGCGTTTGTCAGTAAAAGCGCTAAACCGACAGCTGTTCGTAAAAAGTCATTTTTTTTTAATGAGTCCCTTGTTGCCATTGTCCCAGGATCGCTATCTAGATAACAGTGGCTAAATCAGTAGCTAAAAAAATATATTTTAGACAGGAGTCTATTCTCTTTAAATGTAATTAAAATAAAAAACTAATGGCAATACGACGTTTCGATGTATTCCACATCATTATCAAGTAGAGAGTAACAGTAAGGAGGAGAAAGGTGATGACTATAAATTAATGAAAACAATTAACATTTTTAGTTTTAATTTATGTAAATAATATAACTTTTCCATCTTACGTACTGTCATTATTTACTTGATCATGATGTACATATACCGTGTTTTCATGATTATGGTCAGGAGCTTGCTTTAAGCTTACTTTATTATCTTGAAATAGGAAAAAAAATCGCGGAAAAGTGATGAAAGCAAAGAAAAGTAACAAAAGATACAAAATAACGACTAGAAAAGTAAAAATTCTACACGAATGGCAATTTTGATTATTTGACCGCCTGTCGTGACGAAATCAAATTTGATGGACTGTAGTCTACTTCCATCCTTGTAATCCTGCACTTTATCTCCAAACTACTGCTTCCGTTTTGCTCTATAGAATCTTTTTATCCCTTAAAGTTGTATATTTGGTCGCATTTGGCGATAAGGTTTGCGACATTTTGTTATTTCGGCGGCCGGGACACTGTCGGGACACTGTCGGTTCACTGTCGGGACACTGTCGGGACACTGTGGGACACTGTCGGGACACTGTTGGGACACTGTCGGGACACTGTCGGGACACTGTTGGGACACTGTCGGGACACTGTCGGGACACTGTTGGAACACTGTTGGGACTGTCGGGACACTGTTGGGACACTGTCGGGACACTGTCGGGACACTGTTGGGACACTGTTGGGACACTGTTGGGACACTGTCGGGACACTGTTGGAACACTGTCGGGACACTGTTGGGACACTGTTGGGACACTGTCGGGACACTGTCGGGACACTGTTGGAACACTGTCGGGACACTGTTGGGACACTGTTGGGACACTGTCGGGACACTGTCGGGACACTGTTGGAACACTGTCGGGACACTGTTGGGACACTGTTGGGACACTGTTGGGACACTGTCGGGACACTGTCGGGACACTGTTGGAACACTGTCGGGACACTGTTGGGACACTGTTGGGACACTGTTGGGACACTGTTGGAACACTGTCGGGACACTGTTGGAACACTGTCGGGACACTGTTGGAACACTGTTGGGACACTGTCGGGACACTGTCGGGACACTGTCGGGACACTGTTGGGACACTGTTGGGACACTGTTGGGACACTGTTGGGACACTGTCGGGACACTGTTGGGACACTGTTGGGACACTGTTGGGACACTGTTGGGACACTGTCGGGACACTGTTGGGACACTGTTGGGACACTGTCGGGACACTGTTGGGACACTGTTGGGACACTGTTGGGACACTGTTGGGACACTGTCGGGACACTGTTGGGACACTGTCGGGACACTGTTGGGACACTGTTGGGACACTGTCGGGACACTGTTGGGACACTGTTGGGACACTGTTGGGACACTGTTGGGACACTGTCGGGACACTGTCGGGACACTGTCGGGACACTGTCGGGACACTGTTGGAACACTGTTGGGACTGTCGGGACACTGTTGGAACACTGTTGGGACACTGTTGGGACACTGTCGGGACACTGATGGGACACTGTTGGGACACTGTTGGGACACTGTTGGGACACTGTTGGGACACTGTCGGGACACTGATGGGACACTGTTGGGACACTGTTGGGACACTGTCGGGACACTGTCGAGACACTGATGGGACACTGTTGGGACACTGTTGGGACACTGTCGGGACACTGATGGGACACTGTTGGGACACTGTCGGGACACTGTCGGGACACTGTTGGGACACTGTTGGGACACTGTCGGGACACTGTCGGGACACTGTCGGGACACTGTCGGGACACTGTCGGGACACTGTCGGGACACTGTTGGAACACTGTTGGGACACTGTTGGGACATTGTCCCTTTAACATTTACACTGTAGTTTTTGCCATAGCTTCCTTTTTCATTTTAATGTCATCGTTTTCCCTAATAATTTATTGTGTATTCCCACTACATTATTCCTAACTAATCGTATCAATAACAAACGTCTCGATGGAGATTGGTCATCCGCGCACCTATTTCTCATGTAATTGGCGCGCGGTCACGTTGGTGTCCAATTACAGCTATTTAAAACAACCTTTTGTAATTGGGCACCTACGTTGCGTGTACGTCAATCAGTTGCACTTAAATGGGTTCTTTTTTTGCTGTTTTCATAATACTTTCAAACTGGTAGAAAATATCTCAGTCGTTTTTAGTACAAAAGAGTCCACATAGAGTTTTTAGCGGAGCTCTGCGGGCCGAAGGCCCGCGCGGAGCACCATACTCATAGAACCAGAGAACCATAGAATCCATGCCCGTCATTTTTCATGGTCATGGCTAGCGGAATGTTTCGCGGGCGCGTTGTGTGCCCGCCGCCGCCGTCGCTTAGGGCTAACTCGCGGGCGCGAAGACCGTCGCAAAACTTGCGCGTATGACGCCACACAACAACCGGGATCTTTGCAATTTCACGTCACCTGGGAAAACACTGCTGTGTTTAGCGGAAAAACCGTTTAAATTAAAGTCGTTATTCTCCTGCATTTTTTCACGGTTTGCTACTCAAGACAGGGATACTAATTAAGGGATACTCAGAAGCTGCTATAGTGGAAAAAGAAGAGCTTTCAGGGATAAAATCTTGTTTCGAGGATGGGAGCAATGCGGGGAGATGTCTGTCACTTCGGGTTTCAGATTCAACTGAAGAAGCGCAGATTTAAAGAACTTCCAAGCAGTGGAGGGACTTAAAGGTAAAACAAAATACATTTTTCGATGGGAATTTATGTTGATATCAATCTGTGATTGACGTTTTCTTTGTCTTCTCGCTAGTTTTGGAGAATTGTTTATAAACGTGCTCAATTAAATTTAGTTGTTTTGATTTCTTTCATCGGAGACATCGATGAGCTATGGTTCGCGTTTTGCTTTTAAACATAAACTTATGGAGATTTGAATAAAATTTTTTGTAAGTAGACCAATTCCGATATATTAAAATTCATACTTGGCTCCGAGGCTTAGGGAAATAAAACAAAAGAAATAAATTATTCATACCTGAACCTCGATGTGATTTCTTTTGTTTTATTCCCCTAAGCCTCGGAGCCAAGTATGAATTTTAATATATCGGAATTGGTCTATTGCTAAAATTAAAAAATAACCCTGTCGTCAATTTTATTCTTGTGCTTCCGACCTTTCACCTCAGTTAAGTTTATCATCGGCTTTCTGTTCAAAGAGCTTAATGCGGCTGTTAGGCTCAGCCTATCTATATATATTAATCTCGAATTTTGTTATTGATGCGATTAATTAGTAATTGAAGTTCGTGTAGTACAATTCAGGGGTAATCGTGCTCGTAATTTCAAATCGTCCTCGCGCTATTACTCCCTGAATTGTAATCCACTCAGTCCAATTACTATTACTAACTAGAGGTTACAGATTGTAATGATAATGCTGCGAACAGATGCTGGGTAGTAAAACATAACGGAAAGAGTAAATGTACATACAGATTTTGATAATTTCATAAATTTATTTATTGGGTCAATTACCATACCATCATTTTCGAATTACATGCCATTATAAGTAGTTCTTTGTGATCCATTGTTCAATCGGCAAACTGGCTGAGCACGTAACAACGCTGAAAAACTCATAAAAGAACATTACCTTCCCCGTGAAATGTCACTAAATCGTTCGTGACCTTGATGAATGCTTCCAGCAACAAATCGTTTGAAAGTTGGCATGATACATTTGCAAATAGAAACACTTACTTTGAAATCGAATTCGAAGAATAGAAACGAACACGTGCTATGGACGGCGAAAGACGCATTCAGAGCCAGGCGCATCTAAGTTATGATGACACCGCTGGACGTACGCTTGCTGCCGCACAACATAAGGCGCAGGGTACCCAAGGAACCACCGGCAAACCAAAGATTAGTGTGCTACTTGCCTGGGGGCTCACAGCAATTAGTTATGTATTCTGCATTACGTTGTTATGAATTTCAAGAATTTATATATCCCACTGTACTGTAACTAGCAATGACAGTTGTTTGTCGAAACATGTTTTACACAATTAAAAATGTATTTCTCCTTTTAAAATTGAACAGATATGCTAGTGAATTTGGCATTTCTAGGACGAGGTATATTGAAATATTTAATAATATTAAAAATATTTCGTATTCACCCATCTTTGTTGGAATTAAATCCTCAAACCGCACCCCTGCATCTTAGGCAGGACCTTCATTACGGATCAGATTTTGAGACTTTTTTCTCTGCTTCCTGGTGGAGTATTGTTCCACTCCGTGAAGCCTGAAAGAGAATTGCTCAAAAGACTTATCATCGACTTGCTATGTGAAAGTTTTTACTTATATAATACCACAAAAATGAGAAAATGCACAAGCCAGTAATATTTTTTAGTTCATCGGTAAACGTTAAAATCTCTTAATTTCTTATGTCTAATTGCATACTGCCCGACGTCTCAAAATATCACTTTTATTATCGCTAAAGTGTCGTTTCTAGATTTTGGTTTATATTCTCTTTTTGTGCGTCGTTAGGGGACTGAAAACCAAAATCGTTCGACTCGGTTCCCGGGGTCTCGACATTTTCAATAGAATTGTTCACTTCATACGATCCACAACAATTGTAACAGCAAAGATAGTGGCAGCAGTTACCACGGCAACCATCAAATTTAAGGCCACCTACGCACTCCACCAAAGCATCCACAATCCCTGACATGAAACACAATCCGGGAATGATAGCACCATTGGGCTGATACCTTGACGTCATCAGTGTTGGAACCAAATCTCCAAACCCCACCGTTGTAAAGGTAATGAACCAAACGTATATGCCTTCTTGCATTTTCCAGCCATCCATGTAAACTGATATCGAGGCTGACACGAGAATGACAGTTGACAAGGCAACGATGTTGAGAAATAGAACCTTAAATTCCACGTATGTTATCTCGGTTTTCTTCCTTGGACATTTTTCCAAGTTCACGATAAGCCATTTCAGCAGGTTATTGTACATCGAGCCACATGATTTGAGAGTCAGAAGAGTCAGGGGTATTCCAAATACGGCATACACTATAGTGATAATCTGTCCTGCAGCGGTCCGTGGTGTTATGTTCCCATAGCCTGGTTGTAGAAATGAGAAAAAGAGATAAGTGCTGATTTTAGCACTAATGTTAAAATTTCAGTTGAACAATGTTTATCGTTAATCCATATGATATTGCGTTTTGATGTCAGTCAGCATGATTTATGTTCAGTCTTGATACTTATAACATACATGTATGTACCAGTTGCTAGGGTCATTCCTACATTAGTACTTTAACATTATACTCAATATTTGGGTTGGATTGATGGAGGGGGGGATAGCGTATGCGCTCTTTATTAGCTTGTTCCAGGGGTTGAGAGAGAGAGAGAGAGAGAAAGAGAGAGAGAGAGAGAGAGAGAGAGAGAGAGAGAGAGAGAGAGAGAGAGAGAGAGAGAGAGAGAGAGAGAGAGAGAGAGAGAGAGAGATTGATTGATTCACTTTTATTTGAATACGGTAATTTCATAAGTTACATAACCTCTTTACATGAAAGCCGTATAGAAACAGAAGTAAATACTGTACAACTACACTAAAAATATGTACAAATAATAAAATAAGTAAAATGTAGTCAACAGTTTGCCTGCCTACTAGCCAGTTTTCTTTTAAAGATAGCTTTAGATTCGGACGCTTTTATGTCATTTGGTAATGAATTCCACAGCATTCCTCCTTTGTATGAGATTGATTGATTGATTGATTGATTCACTTTTATTTGAATACCGTAATTTCATAAGTTACATAACTTCTTCTGAGAGAGAGAGAGAGAGAGAGTCTTTTTGGCCTCTTTTGATGTTGCCATGGTAACAAATTTTGATGTCGCAGCCAGCTAAATTTGTTCATTGGTTAAGTGTTTACAAACCTGTACTAAACGTTTTCTCTTAACTTTACTGGTGCAGCTGTGATTGAACTGATCATAGATGTATCATGATGGGAATGTTTAAACTATTAAGAGCCACCTTAAATAACATAAAGCAAACAATATGGCAACCTACAAGCAGTGTTAGATCACTATGGCATTTCCGACTCATGCATTGTTCATGTCACTAAAAAAATGGTTTTGTTATGCACTAAATAAGCAACACGATATCCGAGTTAAATTATCAGTCGGCAGCAAAAGCATAGCATATATTTGCTTCGTGGACGATGAGCTGAAGAAAAGAATATTCAAGTTATGTAAAGCAAATGTTTAATTTACTGTAGAAACTTGTATGCAGAGTGAGATGACCAATGAAAGCCTTTTATTCTATCGCTTAAGATATGTTCTCCACTTGTCATATTAGATGCCCATATTTAAGTGAATGCATCACACATCAATAGTAAGGTTAATATTTCGCAGACATCAGTTGTTTTTGGACATGTATTTGTGAGATGAGATGTATTTATGCAGCCGTTGATATTGTCACTGAAAGCTTTGGCGCACTTGTCGCCTTTTCCCCTTTTTCCATTGAATGATTTGGTGGGGAACCTGCTCTACTACGACAGAGTTTTAAACAAGACAGATACTCACCGATCGTGGTTAGGAGCTGCAGAGTAAAACTGGTTGCCTGTTCATAGCTCCATTCTGGTGCATTGGAACATAACAACGGCTTCAGATCGTTGACAATTTCCATAAATTGTTGTTCTGTGATATTATATTTCGTTGTAGCGCTTTTCTTTAAAATTTCCAAATGTCTTTTACTTTCATCGTTATGTTCCTTTGCTGATTCCTGTTCTAACTTCAGGAATAAAAGTGCCCCGATGTACATGTAAAATAACAATAAGGTCAGCCGCATGAAAAATATCTTGGTGTTATTACTGATGCGTAAGTCACATTTTAGCCCGGTGCACATTTTCTTATGTAAATTAAAAATGCCTCACTCGACTATAATAAATGTTAAAAGCTAAAGTTCAGGGAAAAATTCAAATAACCATCGTTTTAAGTTAAACGTAATTCCCGTCAAAGCAGCCCTTTTCTCCAGTAGAGAGAAGGACGATTCCCGTTGATTAAAACTGTGACGGATGTTCATGCAAGTACCTGCCGATATTTTGAATATGAAAATTAAAGTAATTAATAATATATGGTTTAATTTTTTGGCAGCTGCGCAATCTTTCTCAAACGGCAACTATCATACCATAGCTATAATCGAAATCGAATCTATAAATTGCTATCAGATTTGCAGATTTCCGATAAACATAATTTTCTTTTCAGTAATGTTAACCTGTTGCGATGTCTTCCTGTCATAATGCATTAAGTAATGATCCGCATAAGAAGGAAGTCGCTGAACGGCAATGCACGAAGAAATGTCACTTTTTTCATTGTTACAACTAGTGATCTCATTGGCCTAGACTCAAAAACTACTATAAAGTTAAGGTTCAAACTGCATTTTGTCTAATTTTTTTAAGGTTTCAAGTAATTTGAGACCCTATCGCACAACATGCAAGTTTTAAAAGATATTGTATTTGGGGAACTTCCTCAAAGAAGCAAAATTATTAGCTATTGTCTTCTGCTATTCTGATTGGTTAAGCATGAATATTTCCTAAAATTTAATTGAAACAAATGGATTTTCTTTATTTTTATACTGAAATATAATTATGAGCCATCAGCCCCTCCTCTATTCTTGAAACCAAAGATATTCTACGTTGGAAAGAGCCAATGCCGCAGAACAATGAAGTTTACTATAGTTCTTATGTGGAGCATTACTTAATTCTGTTCGTTTAACAACTTCTTTGTCTGTAATTTTTTGGCAGAGCTAAATAAATTAATTGATGTGCTGATTTATTCAAAGCAATTTTTATTCAAAGCAATTTTTTTTAGTACAAAAGAGTCCACATAGAGTTTTTAGCGGAGCTCTGCAGGCCGAAGGCCCGCGCGGAGCACCATACTCATAGAACCAGAGAACCATAGAATCGATGCCCGTCATTTTTCATGGTCATGGCTAGCGGAATGTTTCGCGGGCGCGTTGTGTGCCCGCCGCCGCCGTCGCTTAGGGCTAACTCGCGGGCGCGTAGACCGTCGCAAAACATGCGCGTATGACGCCACACAACAACCGGGATCTTTGCAATTTCACGTCACCTGGGAAAACACTGCTGTGTTTAGCGGAAAAAACCGTTTAAATTAAAGTCGTTATTCTCCTGCATTTTTTCGCGGTTTGCTACTCAAGACAGGGATACTAATTAAGGGATACTCAGAAGCCGCTATAGTGGAAAAAGAAGAGCTTTCAGGGATAAAATCTTGTTTCGAAGATGGGAGCAATGCGGGGAGATGTTTGTCACTTCGGGTTTCAGATTCAACTGAAGAAGCGCAGATTTAAAGAACTTTCAAGCAGTGGAGGGACTTAAAGGTAAAACAAAATACATTTTTCGATGGGAATTTATGTTGATATCAATCTGTGATTGACTTTTTCTGTCTTCTCTCTAGTTTTGGAGAATTGTTTATAAACGTGCTCAATTAAATTCAGTTGTTTTGATTTCTTTCATCGGAGACATCTCGGCCTCCATGAGCTATGGTTCGCGTTTTGCTTTTAAACATAAACTTATGGAGATTTGAATAAAATTTTTTGAAAGAAGATTGTGTTGTCCATTTTTATGTGTTTGTTCATTCATTACATAAGTTGAAAAGCGATTTTATGTAAACAAAACAAGACTTGGATTTTATAGTTCTAAACTTCACTCGCGTGGTTTTATGCAAATATGTTTGTGTATTTTTTGCAATTTTGATTTCCAAATCAGTTTCTCGGACATTTTTTTATAAGCAACAGATGTATTTTATTTGGAAATTAGTCGTACTAGTTATTCTAGACGGAGAAAAAGTTGTTTCTGTGAACTTTTGTACGGTCTAAATGTACTGTGCAAACGACCGCGTAAGTAGACCAATTCCGATATATTAAAATTCATACTTGGCTCCGAGGCTTAGGGGAATAAAACAAAAGAAATAAATTATTCATACCTGAACCTCGATGTGATTTCTTTTGTTTTATTCCCCTAAGCCTCGGAGCCAAGTATGAATTTTAATATATCGGAATTGGTCTATTGCTAAAATTAAAAAATAACCCTGTCGTCAATTTTATTCTTGTGCTTCCGACCTTTCACCTCAGTTAAGTTTATCATCGGCTTTCTGTTCAAAGAGCTTAATGCGGCTGTTAGGCTCAGCCTATCTATATATATTAATCTCGAATTTTGTTATTGATGCGATTAATTAGTAATTGAAGTTCGTGTAGTACAATTCAGGGGTAATCGTGCTCGTAATTTCATATCGTCCTCGCGCTATTACTCCCTGAATTGTACTCCACTCAGTCCAATTACTTATTACTAACTAGAGGTTACAGATTGTAATGATAATACTGCGAGCAGATGCTGGGCAGTAAAACATAACGGAAACAGTAAATGTACATACAGATTTTGATAATTTCATAAATTTATTTATTGGGTCAATTACCATACCATCATTTTCGAATTACATGCCATTATAAGTAGTTCTTTGTGATCCATTGTTCAATCGGCAAACCGGCTGAGCACGTAACAACGCTGAAAAACTCATAAAAGAACATTGCCTTCCCCGTGAAATGTCACTAAATCATTCGTGACCTTGATGAATGCTTTCAGCAACAAATCGTTTGAATTTGGCATGATACATTTGCAAATAGAGACACTTACTTTGAAATCGAATTCGAAGAATAGAAGCGAACACGTGCTATGGACGGCGAAAGACGCATTCAGAGCCAGGCGCATCTAAAGCTATTAGTTATGTATTCTGCATCACGTTGTTATGAATTTCAAGAATTTATATATCCCACTGTACTGTAACTAGCAATGACAGCTGTTTGTCGGAACATGTTTTACACAATTAAAAATGTATTTCTCCTTTTAAAATTGAACAGATATGCTAGTGAATTTGGCATTTCTTGGACGAGGTATATTGAAATATTTAATAATATTAAAAATATTTCGTATTCACCCATCTTTGTTGGAATTAAATCCTCAAACCGCACCCCTGCATCTTAGGCAGGACCTTCATTACGGATCAGATTTTGAGACTTTTTTCTCTGCTTCCTGGTGGAGTATTGTTCCACTCCGTGAAGCCTGAAAGAGAATTGCTCAAAAGACTTATCATCGACTTGCTATGTGAAAGTTTTTACTTATATAATACCACAAAAATGAGAAAATGCACAAGCTAGTAATATTTTTTAGTTCATCGGTAAACGCTAAAATCTCTTAATTTCTTATGTCTAATTGCATACTGCCCGACGTCTCAAAATATCACTTTTATTATCGCTAAAGTGTCGTTTCTCGACTTTGATTTATATTCTCTTTTTGTGCGTCGTTAGGTGACTGAAAACCAAAATCGTTCGACTCGGTTCCCGGGGTGTCGACATTTTCAATAGAATTGTTCACTTCATACGATCCACAACAATTGTAACAGCAAAGATAGTGGCAGCAGTTACCACGGCAACCATCAAATTCAAGGCCACCTACGCACTCCACCAAAGTATCCACAATCGCTGACATGAAACACAAACCGGGAATGATAGCACCATTGGGCTGATACCTTGACGTCATCAGTGTTGGAACCAAATCTCCAAAACCCCACCGTTGTAAAGGTAATGAACCAAACGTATATACCTTCCTGCATTTTCCAGCCATCCTTGTAAACTGATACAGAGGCTGACACGAGAATGACAGTTGACAAGGCAACGATGTTGAGAAATAGAACCTTAAATTCTACGTATGTTATCTCGGTTTTCTTCCCTAGACATTTTTCCAAGATCACGAAGAGCCATTTCAGCAGGTTATTGTACATCGAGCCACATGATTTGAGAGTCAGAAGAGTCAGGGGTATTCCAAATATGGCATACACTATAGAGATAATCTGTCCTGCAGCAGTCCGTGGTGTTTCTTCATGAACGTTTCTTCACAAAGAAATGAAAATCTCAAAGAAGCACCTTGATGAAATTGAATTCGAGAGAGTTCATAGAATCCCAACCCGAGTACGCGAGGAAAGAATAAATCAGCACCCAAGACCGATAATTGCCAAGGTATCTTTCTTCAAAGATAAGCAACAAATTAAATCACACATCAAGCAACTGCCAAGGGGGAAAGGTTTTGGTGTGGCTGATGACTTCCCGAAAGAAGTGGATGACATAAGAAAAGAGCTTTACCCGGTGCTGAAAAAGGCAAAGAAGGATCATAAAACGGCTTTCTTCAACGTCGAAAAGCTAATTATTGACAAAGTCGTTTACCGAGGACCCGAAACAAAACATTTTACACTCTATGGTCGAATCATGGACATTAGTTAATTTTGTTAATTATTTAGCGCCTCTGTAGAGCAGTAGGAAGGCTTACGTGAATCTCAGACAGGAGAATTCGCCGAAATTGCTGCAGGTATTTATGTTTAGTGTTGTATGTGGTATTAGTTTGTATTAGTTTGTTTCTCGATTGCTCTAAATTGTTTCTTGCTAGTTCTAAATTCACATGCTTATCGCCTCAACTGCCCGCAATGAAATCTGTTGACTGGAAACTGCTTTTTATTTTACTTTATACGTACATATGGTTTTTAATGTTTTATCTCTGAATGTTCGAGGGTTAAACAAGACGATCAAGCGACGTCAAATATTTCGATGGCTGCATCAGCAAAAATCGGATGTAGTATTTTTACAAGAAACATATTCTTCTGCGCAAAATTTAAAATCGTGGGAAGCAGAATGGGGTGGTAAAATGATTGGAAGTCATGGCAGTAACCACAGTCGAGGAGTAATGATTTTATTCAAGCTAAAACTTGATGTAAACATCGAACAAATAATATGCGACAAGAATGGTAGATATATCCTTTCTGAAGCAGTGGTAGAAGACGAGAAACTTGTTTTTTTAAATATTTACGCACCGAATGATCAAACTCAACAGGTGCAATTCCTTAGAGGGCTATCGAATTCCGTTTTAAACAAATATGCAGGCGAAAGAGTGGTCCTAGGGGGAGACTTGAATTGTGTTATGAATGAAATTGACAAACGCGGAGGGCGTTCTTTCGAACAAAAGAAAACAGTTATTCAAGAAATGAAAACTCTAATGAGAACTCACGATCTTATTGATACCTGGAGCTGCAAACATCCAAATGAACAAGCATTCACGTGGAACAATTCATCCATGAAAATCTATTGTAGATTAGACTACCTTTTTATATCAAAAAGCATGGAGTCCGAAATCCAAAACGCTAAAATTGTGCCTAACATTTACATAGGCTCTTTGATCTGCTGCAACAATTTGAAAACTGTTCTGGTCTCCGAATAAATCAATCTAAATCAGAAATACTTTGGCTGGGATCATTACGTCAGAGAAAGGATTCCATTCTAAATTTAAAATTAAGCGATGAGTCCGTCTACGCCTTAGGTGTATATTTTTCATATGATGAAGAACTTGCCACAAAAAAAAACTTCTTTGAAAAGTTGCCTAAATTTAAAAAGATACTCAACATTTGGTCATCTCGAGACATATCTATATATGGAAGAGTAAATATAGTCAAAACGTTAGCAATATCCAAACTAACTTTTATCTGCAGCGTGTTAGACACTCCAAATGGGTTTACCGATGAAGTAAACAACATAATTTTTGATTACATATGGAAGTACAAGAATCCAAAACTCAAAAAAACGACAATAATTAAAAATAAGAACGAGGGGGGACTTAATATGTTAGATTTTACGCTATTTGATAAAGCGTTAAAGATAGTCTGGGTAAAGCGCTTGTGCGCTAACGATAAAAGACCATGGAAATTTATCCCACTATCTTTACTTTCCAACGTTGGCGGCAACCTCCTTTTCCGGTGTAACTTTGACATTCAATATCTACCCCTGAATGAAAACTTACCAAAATTCTATCGAGATATAATTTCCCACTGGCAGAAAATTAATAGCACTAATCCGAAAACAAAAGGTGACGTGCTAAATCAAATAATATGGAATAATCAGTTTATTCGAGTAAACAAGTTATCTGTTTTTTTCCCTGGTTGGAAAAGAGTCGACATTGAAAGTCTCTCGTGCCTTTTCGACAACAAAAGTAACACCTTGATGCCTTTTAAAACCTTCATGCAGAAATACAATGTTAAGAGTAATTTTCTACAGTATTACAGCCTTCTATCTGCAATACCACAGGAATGGAAAACTATGCTAAAGCAGGAATGTCTTCTACCGTCAACTGAATACGTACCACTTGCAATCGAAAAGCTCACATGTAAAACAATTTACAATACTTTACTCAATCACCAGCAATTCCCTCCTCCAACTGCCGAGAAAAGACTTATTGAAAGCGGCTTTATCTTTCAAGAAAGACAAAAAATTTATTCACTTCCTTTTTGTGTCACAAATGAGGTAAAATTATCCGTGTTTCAATATAAAATAGTACATAATATCCTGTATACAAATAAAATACTGTATAAGATGAAAAAGAAACAGCAACCCGATTGTCCTTATTGCCATGACATTGATCAGACACCACTCCATTTATTTGTGGAATGTCCAATTGCTAAATCCTTTTGGAATAAATTTACAAGGTGGTACAACGCTTTATGTAGAGGAAACATTGCTTTGGAGCAAAACGAAATTATCTATGGTGTTTTAAAACATACATCGTCCGGTTTAACCCTAAATCACTTGATCATAATTGGAAAATATTTTCTTTACATTAACGCAGTACAAGATGACAAAAGACCCCGTTTCACAGATTTTATAACCCTCGTTAACGAAAAAATTGAATTAGAAAAATACATTGCGATTATGACAAATAAACTACCTTCTTTTACTAAAAAATGGTCTAATTTTTTAAACAATTAACTACTTGAAACTAGCTGTGTAAATACAAATATCGTTACTATACATTTGTAAGTAACTTTATTAAATTTATCTATTTGTAATAAGTATTCGTATCCGTATAGTATCGCAGCAGTAGTATTGTTCTTAGTATCATAAGTATCGTTTCGTTAGTAAAATCGTATTGTAAGTAGTTTCGTATTTCTTTTAGTCGTTTCTAGTACCGTATTGTAAATAGTGTAAGTATCACTTTATAGGTAGTATAGTTTAAGTAGTGTGTTGTAGTTTGTTGTGTATTGTATTATATGTATTGTAAATAGTGTTTGTATTAATAGTGTAAGTATAAACAGTGTAATGTAATGCAATGTAAATGTAAATGTAAGTATAATATTAGTATTGTAAGTAGTGTAAGTGTTTTTGTAAGTAATAAAATAAAAAAAATAAAAAATAAATAAAAAATAAAAAAAAAAAGCAGTCCGTGGTGTTACGTTCCCATAACCTGGTTATAGAAATGAGAAAAAGAGATAAGTACTGATTTTAGCACTAATGTTAAAATTTCAGTTGAACAATGTTTATCGTTAATCCATATGATATTGCGTTTTGATGTCAGTCAGCATGATATATGTTCAGTCTTAGATAGTTATAACATATGTACTAGTTGCTAGGGTCATTCCTACATTGGTACTTTAACATTATACTCAATATTTGGGTTGGATTGATGGAGGGGGGGTGGGTAGTGTATGCGCTCTTTATTAGCTTGTTCCAGGGGTTGAGAGAGAGAGAGAGAGAGAGAGAGAGAGAGAGAGAGAGAGAGAGAGAGAGAGAGAGAGAGAATGAATGAATAAACTTTATTTAAACACGGTGTTTACATCAGTAACTGAATTAACTGCTTTACAGAAAAGCCGTGTACTAAAAAATTTACTATTCCAATTATACAATAATGATCACTAACTATATTATACTAACTAGAAGACAGCGAGATTGTTCATCTGTGTTTTAAAAGCGGAGAGAGAGTTTGCAGATCTGATGTTAAATGGAATAGAATTCCATATTTTTGCTCCAACAAAAGAAAAACTACTACCTTTTGCAAATTCAGTATTATATTTAGGTAGGAGTAATCGACTTCCGCTCTCACGAAGTGTATAAACACTATAACTCTTTTCGAAAAGATCAATGAGATAACCTGGGGCTCTTCTATTCATAATTTTATACATCAGGATCGCTATATGCTTTCTTCTAATAGTCTCCAGGTCATCCCATCCTAATTCTTTTCGAATATTGGTTGATCTTACATCATAACCCTTACGGGTTATAATTCTGGCCGCTCGATTTTGTAGTTTTTGTAGTCTTGAGGTCAGTGTTTTATTTAAATTGCCCCAAACTACATCACAGTAGTCAAAAAGGGGTTTAATGAGTGACTTGTATATAGTTATGAGAGTGGTTTGGGGAACATACCGACGAGCTTGTTTCAAAGCGGCTAGTCCAGATGAGACGCGTTTACATAGGCTGTCGACATGTTCATCCCAAACTAAACGTTGATCAATCATTACCCCAAGGGATTTTGTGGTCTGAACCCTGTATATTGGCTGGCCACCAATGTTAATATTGGTACTACTGGCTTCAATGTTTGCTAGGTTGAAATCAGAGGCACAATACAGATACTCTGTTTTGAGAACATTCAAACTAAGTTGGTTAGCTAGTAACCAATTTTGAATGTTATTCAAATCGCGGTTAACTTCACTATGAAGACACTTTATTGATCTACAAGAGGTTGTAATGCTAGTATCGTCTGCAAACATTCGTGCAGTCGAGAACTTATGCACGCGGGAAGATCATTTATGTAAATAAGAAAGAGTAGTGGTCCGAGAATCGATCCCTGTGGAACACCACAGGTGATTGTTCGCGGTTGTGAAGTGCTTCCTTCAACCACGCATAATTGTGAAAAAGAGAGAGAGAGAGAGAGAGAGAGAGAGAGAGAGAGAGAGAGAGAGAGAGAGAGAGAGAGAGAGAGATTGATTGATTGATTCACTTTTATTTGAATACGGTAATTTCATAAGTTACATAACTTCTTTACATGAAAGCCGTATAGAAACAGGAGTAAATACTGTACAACTACACTAAAAATATGTACAAATAATAAAATATAGTAAAATGTAGTCAACAGGTTGCCTGCCTACTAGCCAGTTTTCTTTTAAAGATAGCTTTAGATTCGGACGCTTTTATGTCATTTGGTAATGATTTCCACAGTATTCCTCCTCTGTATGAGAAAGACCCTTTATAATATTCTGTTTTTGGAACGTAGTCCAGTACAACATTATATTCCGTATTTCTTAACATAGACTTATAAGGGTTGTTAGAGAGAGAGAGAGAGAGAGAGAGAGAGAGAGAGAGAGAGAGAGAGAGAGAGAGAACCTCGCTTCGCGAGGAATTATCAATGAAACAGATAGGCTTATAAGCAGGGAGGGGGGAGAGGGGAGGAGAGGAAGGGGGGGGGGGGGGCTTTTAAATTTTACAGATTTTAGCTTTTTAAATCAACTTTGCAGATTTTTAGATTATATTTTTAGTGTATTTTGAATGTAATTAGCGCCTTTGAATCGTCGAGAAAGGCGCTATAGAAATGTGTTATTACATTTTATTGTTTATTTGGGCAACTATAGTTCGAAAGGCAACTCCATTCTTACCTATTGATGTATGTATGGATAACACGTAGGAATACGCATTAAGAAAGGTCCAATCCACCTTTTTCCGAGTCATGTGAATGCTTCATAGGCACCATTAGCAAACTCCATAAACTCGGAGTGATTCATGGCAATATTATGTTTGCGATGCAAATCATCGAGCATTTTAGCTGACATCTCGTGGTAGGGTTTTAGCTTTTCCTCTACATAATGGAACAACCACGATCCAAACATGCGGTAGGCTACCAATAGAAAAGTTCTCCCGAGTATTTTTCTAAGTAGATATTTCATTTTAACGGCTTACAATTAAAAAACGGTTTTCTTTGTCGTCTATTCCGTTTTTTAAGAACGGTTGAAACACGTTCAACTCACGTTTTGAGATGAATGATATGTGCGAAACAAAGAAACATCAAAAAATATTAATATCATTTCATAAGGAAATTCCCTTTATTAAACAATGCCGTATATAAAATGATGAGTGACATGATAGTGATGCTGAAGGTCGGATGTGATCTAGATAACTTGATGAAATAAATGACAATGACTTATTATACTGATACCATTAAAGACCCACCTTCACCCAAAAGACGTTGCGGTGGTTTGTTTTTATTTGAAATGCTCCATTGTTCATACGCGTGATCTGATTGGTTGCATGCATTCAAGCGTGAATTTCGTGTTACACGAAATTCAGCACACTCAGAAAGTGATCATGGCGCGCACAGCATTTTGGGTGAAGGTGGGCCTTTAAGTGAGATAATTGTTGTATTAATTATTACTAGGTGTTTTTTTAGAAATGTTGTATTAATTTGTATTTTTTTCATACTTCTTTCATTTGACAGCTGTACATCATTAATCAAAGGGCCAATAGAACAAAAAGAAAAAAATGAAAAACGTTTTTTGAGACAAATTACGCAGTTGTCAGCAACGAATCGAAAGCATTGCAAATGTCTGCCTTATGTTTCTCAACAAATTTCCTATCAACTGAAGTGTTTTTAAAGCTGTGATTTTTTAATTGCGACTTTAATATTAATATATAATTATAAACACAAGAAAAACTGACATTTGTAAACTTTCGAAAAAGACCTAAGAATTTAGACATCTAAAATCGAACATCACAGAGACACGTGGTTCTAACTAACGTCTTTTTTGTATTTCTGGATGCTATCCACCAAAAACGAAAGCTAACAGGGCAGTATTATTCAGAAGAACTGTGTGTTTCATATGATGTTGCATTTTAAAACTCGTTTGTTTCTAACTGTTAAAGCGGTTAACAAATTAAGTGTCGTGATAAAGTGTTACTCACTACAGTTTTTCTTCAACCAGAAGTCCTACTCGCATACTCATATAAATTTGACTGCGTTTCTCGTCGGAAGTTTCGAAAAAAAAAATTAAAAGGTACCAGAATCTCGTTTGATAGGCGTTAAAAGATTCAGAGGACGATTTTGTGCATACTGTGTTATAATAATGTGTAATTTCAGTTATCTGAAAGTGAAGTGTAATCAAGTTTTTTTACACTTCCCAGAAAGCCTGTCGTTTGTATCGTTAACATGGTTTACACTTTACACCCGACAACGTTTTCTTTTCAATCAGATATATACATATCTAGGCTAGTATGCAAATCTTACACAAATAACATTTGGGAACTAGGTGCAATACGTGACCTAGTTAGTAGGCAGTTAGCGACACAAGCTGGAAAACTTCAATTTTTGACAAATGAACTGAACACTATGTTACCTTCCGCTAACAACTTCTGTATTATTCCGAAAATAGCATTCAAGGCTCGATTTCTTATCTTAGTTAGCTAGATAGCTAACAGTAAAACGCCAGATGAAAATCCAGACCCTTCAAGCCTGGTTTCACTACTCGTAGAGTTCTTGTTTATAAAACATTCAATACTAACAACGTTGTTTGCAGGAACGATGACTGAATGAAAAGAGTAACTCTTTTCCATGTCGGACATCATCTTATCTTGTTTAAAATATACCATAAAACGTTCTCATGATGCACGCACATGATTATAGGTTACATGGAACTTCTTTTTAGCATAGATTTTGGCGATTGTATTCGATTCTATCGTTTTCTCTGCAATAAATGATCAGTTTGAGAAGCTATATAAAAAAGATAGTCAGAGTGTTTCATCAGTAAACACCTCGAAGTGTAGAAGCTTATATATGATAAGTGGCCTACTTTCTATTTATACTATAAACAAATATTTTTAATTAAGCTCTTTTATAAAGCACTGCACACAATGATGACCTACCTGAATTGTTATCCAAGAGCATTTACTCTAACCGCCTTGTAATGGTTATTCCTTACGGGGAAAAGGTTGTTTATCGGTACCTAGATTCGATACTAGGTACTACATGAAGGATCCGCTCGCTTATAAAGGATCTACTTTATATGGAACACTGTTAGTTTTAATGAACACGGAATTCCACAACTGAACGATAAAGGACTGAACCATCGATTAAGAACTAGAGACTATTTCAAAGATTTTAAATTGGACGTAGTCTCCGCTTCAACCGCGCGGTATAGAGATAGGGATTTTATATATTTTTTATTATACTACGTTTAATTTTTTAGCAAGGAAATATTTTCATATACACCAGATTTATTATGGGATGAGTAAGTTTAATTATTAGACTAGCAGCATTTTTAATTTTTTACTATTACTTATTGTTACATTGTATTATTTTACTATTTATTTTACATCCATCCATCCATCCATCCATCCATCCATAAGTGGTTAAAAAAAACTCGGCTGCGCCGCCTCTTTCAACCCACTTCCTCGTATTTGGTGTATTTGTACGTGAAATATCCACAAACATAGACTTGCTTACATATATATTCTTATTTTAGAAAAGGGTTACAAAAACAAAACTTTTAACATAACAATGAACAGGCAAAAAGGGACTTACTTTCTGCTTACAACGTTATAGACCGTATAACATACAAATAAGAACAGTACTAAAAAAGCACATATAAAAGGGAAAACGGATCAAAGTAAATAAAATCATGTTTCTTTTTAATTTATAAGACTGTCTAAAAAGAAACCATGGTTATGACTGCACCCCTTTATTAACTAATAGTAGCTATAAAATCCATTTGATCAATCTAAATAAATAAACCCATAACATAAGTAAATAGCCTTTTAGTTAACGATAGACGAATAAGGGTATTTCGGCAGTCATCATCGATGTGTTGTTAGGATCAGCAGATGAAAGCCTGCCCCCTTTACCAAATTCCAAAAAGCTTTTTCATATCGGACAGTTATTTTTGTTGTAAATTTTATTTCCAGCTTTGTTTTCAGCTTAAAAAGTTGCTGATCTCTGTCTTACACAAAGTACAAACTCGTCGCCTTGTTTCTCGCATTCTTTGTCAAGCTCAACATTGTAAGGCGCAGCTCTAATATTCTTTCTTCTTTTCCGTTTCCAAATATCAGTTATTGTTTTCTTTTTCAATTCTTCTGCTGCAGCAACAAGTGAAGTCAGCACAGCGCATAGTATACAAAAACCAGCCAACACAAAACAAATCACCGAGAAGAATAGGAAAACCGCAGCCGGGCCGCCGACATCATGTGTGTGTTTGAATTCCTGAAGGGGTACGTAATCGCCAAACCCAATTGTAGAAAATGTCACAAACCAAGCGTATATTCCTTCGCTTAAGGTCCAATCTTCGACTTTGACTTCAATAATAGCTCCAAGTAAAAGAAATGTTATCATTAACAGGCATGTTGCAATAAATGTTTTTGTTTTAACTCTGTGAAGGCGTCTTTTCTTAAATAGGCGCTTTTCGATCCTCACAACAAATGAGCGGACTCCACTGACTATGGCGTCACCAATTGTTTTAAGAGTCAACATGGTAATCGGCAAACCGATGAGGCAATAAAGAACCGTCAACAGCTGGCCAAGCGTTGTTTCTGGCGTGATAGTACCATATCCTGAAAAAATAGAAAAAGAACTTAGAACTTAAGCTACAACGATCTACAAGTTCCTTCCTTCAGAAGTTTCCAACTGCCAAGTTTTATTTCGACGTGTGTACAGACATATTTAGAAGTTGACACTACTCAGCCGTCAGAGGTTTGCCCAAAAAATGTGAAACTCTATAGAGAGGAGATAATCCGGGCAAAAGTACATTCATTCATCGTGGTTATAAAACGAGATTGACCGATTAAAAAGGATGCTCTTATGTCGTCTGCAATGTGAACACATTTCAATTTTCAACCTTTGGAACATGGGTAACAGATTATTTATAGGAAGTCCGCGTACGGCATCTACGTACGCAAGAGTCGGTGATGTGTCAGAAATTGAACAAGTGAGTGCAGCGAACGAATAAGATTTCTGATACAAACCAACAAGTGCCTGAATACCGTGCAAAGCACTTCCCTTGTTGTAATTTGCTTATTTTATATACTGAGATTTTTTCTCAGGAATCGGTGTTTGAATTATTTTGTTTATGAACATTTGTACAGTTTTGGACGTAGCTGTTTTAATTATTTTGCGGAGTCTCAAACAGTTTTAAATAGCTTACATCGAATAATTATTCATGAAATGTGTAATGACATGCCCAAATTGTAAATCAATCCACAATCATTTCCTGTAAATAACATTTCTCATATAAAGGGACTATCTAATATATATTTTTTGTAAATGGAGGACTATTATTATTTGCAGGGCCCCACTGAAAACCGGGAAGGCGAGTGGGCTCCCTGGTTAAATATCATTATTATTATTATTATTATTATTATTATTATTATTATTATTATTATTCCATAACAAATTAACTCAGCAACATTGCTGGAGATGACACTGGTCCTGGTCAAGTGGCAACAAGCCACCTTAGATCCCAAGGATTTTACGGAGGATTCTTGCAGTCCCTAACAAAACCGTCTTTTGGATAGTTACTGATCTTGTCCGCACACCAATCTGTTCCAGGTTGCCTCCCAATCTTCTGGGGATGGTTCCCAATACTCCAATAACAATTGGGACTACTTTCACCGACTTCAGTTTCCATAAGGTCTTAATCTCAATCGCCAAATCACGGTACTTATTATTATTCAGTTATTATTATTATTATTATTATTATTATTATTATTATGACTGCTAAAGTAAAGCAACTTGTTTATGGTAGTTATATTATTTTGAAAATCCTAGTGATTTGTTTTCATAAAGAAAGTTTACATTCTCTTGACTTAAAGCTGCGCCTACGCATCGTGTTCTCTATGCCTTCTATTTGTTTTTGCTTCGCCGAGCTTCCAGATATTTCGGTTGCTTGAACTCTTTGTTTTTAATAACAATAAGGAGAATAGAATATAAAGTGATATCTCTTGGATTTTTCACTGAGTTTTCGCTCGAGACGTTTTTAATTTGCTGTATCTGTCGTTCCTGGCTGGGAAGTAATCTTCAATAGACCACTTTCATAATGGCGGCCGATTTATTTATTCTTTTATATGTATGTTAATTAGCCTCACTGGCCTCATTTTAGAGTAAAAATTCTTTTGAATTTTGCACATGTTACCGAGGCCAGTGAGGCTAATTAACATACATATAAAAGAATAAATAAATCGGCCGCCATTATGAAAGTGGTCTATGGCCTTTAGCTTATGCAAACAGATAAATCTGCTAAAACTTTTGGACATTCGTGACTTGTGTTTCAGTTACAGAAGATGTGTTTAACTTTTAGCAGTTTTTGAACCAAGCGGCAGCGCAGCCAGCTTCGAAAATAGCGATAATTTTAAAAAAATGGACTTGTAACCAGGTAGATCACGATTACATGTACATAAAACGTTACTCTGGTTAAATATTGTGTTTAAAAATATAAAATATGTCAAAAATTCCAACGTTTCGGCTAAAACTTCAGCCTTCATCAGGGGAAATTGAGAAATTTACAAAGAGCGCGTATAAAAAAAAAGAAAAAAAAATGAAAATTTGAGCTAATTTAGTCTTGTCCTTTAAAGTTAAATACAAATACTCATGCGGCAAATGAATGCTGTCACCCCGGTTGAGCGGCTGGTTTTCACTAGCGCATAAGCATAAGCACAAGCCAACATACGCAGACTCAGTAACGTGTTGATCATTAGTGCCTATTGTTCTGTTTTGTTCAAACAATTGGAACTAATGATCAACATGTTACTGAGTCTGCGTATGTTGGCTTGTGCTTATGCTTATGCGCTAGTGAAAACCAGCCTTAAGATCTTGGATGACTCCCAGGAGATGGAGTGACCAAAATGTAAACAATGTTCGGCCCCAGTGACGCTGACTTTTGCGGTTGTTTATGTTCTAACGCTTTCTGGTGTTCTGTCAATCGAGAAGCAAATTTACGTTTCGTTTCACCAATGTAGCGTTTGTCGCAATCTTGGCAGGGAATTGAATAAATAGCGCCAGTAGTAGTCTGGTAAAGCAACTTTGATGCCATAATTGCTTAAAATTCGCTTGATATAGGCTCTGTTGTACCCTTGATGTATGGCAATGTTTCTAAAATAAATCTTGAATGAAACTAAAACAAATACAATCTTGTTGTCTGCCGTTTGCCGTCGCACACTTTGAAAGCAGGTTTCTTTGCGTAGAAAACAGAGGCTATTGTAAACAACCTGTCGTTCGCAGGTGAACATCACGCATTATTTAATTTGCATACGTCAAACGTAATTTGAGCTTTCTGTAAATTGAACCTTTCGGGTCGACAACGCGCCGCAACGCAACAATTTCATAAAACATCTAGCTTGTCTGCAACAAAAGTGAAGAATAATATCGAAAATTGCCGAAAGTTTTGGACTTTCGTACGAATAACAAATCGAAGTTGGCCGTACGGGAGTATTCTTTGACGCGAAAAATTTTTAAGTGTCACGAAATGCCGAGTCGCTCGCGTAGTATACAGACACTCAAGCTGTGTTCACACTAGGCCGAAACATGATTAGTCTGATCACGAATGAAACATGTTTCATCATAAAAAGTGTTCACATCAGGCAGTGCATTGCGCGAATCATGATTGAAACATGATTAGTCTGATTATGATTGAAACTACCTCACGAGGTAGTTTCAATCATGATCAGACTGAACACATTCAAAATGGCGGATGGATGCGGAGAAGACACGAGTGTGCAAAAGAACCAAAATTGGAGCTTTTATGAAGCCAAATGTTTAGTCAAAGTATGGGCAGACGAGGAAATACAACGACAATTAGCGGCAATGGGAAGGAAACAAAACATATCGCAGAACATTGCCGCAAAACTGAATGAGAATGGTTTTAAGCGTACCGCATCGCAGTCCAAAACGAAAATCCACAACTTGGAGCAAAAGTACAAAAAAGCCAAAAATCTTAACAACACCTCGGGACAGGGCAGGAATACATGTCTATTTTTTGAGGAGATGGATGCAGTTCTTGGTACCAAGCCTAGCATTGCGCCCAAATTAATCCTGGAAGCCAGTGCAGTTGCAAGCGGCGAATATTCTCAATGCATG
This sequence comes from Dendrophyllia cribrosa, assembly GCA_024195265.1. Taxonomy (NCBI): domain Eukaryota; kingdom Metazoa; phylum Cnidaria; class Anthozoa; order Scleractinia; family Dendrophylliidae; genus Dendrophyllia; species Dendrophyllia cribrosa. Next base: position 1,968,896 of record JAJLRJ010000007.1, read on the forward strand.
GATGGTGAAGGTGTTGAGGATGAGAACATCACCGGCACTAACGCTAAGGCGCAGACAGCAGCCACTCCTGCAGCAGATGGAGAAAAGGACGAGTTTAGTGTTGACGAAGGCCCTTCGACATCAGGCCAAGCCAGTGCGGCCACGACTGACCCACGTAGCGGGAAAGTGAATAAAGGGAAAAAGCGGAAGGCACCTAAATGCTAATTACTAATTTGAAGCTCATTATTTGCGCGAACTCAGGAAAATCATAAGCTCAAAATAAAAGTGAATTTTTATTTCAGCCTGCAACTTTTCTAAAAATTGCGTTGCTTATTATGTAACAAAATCGTAGTATTATTGTAATGAAATACAAAATTTTACGCAAGGCTTTTTTTACGTTACTTGCTTGTCATACTTGTAACGGATTAACAACTCAAACTGAAAAACAAGCGACAACATAAGAGTATTTTGGAAAGGATTTGACTGGTATATGTATAAATAATTAAATTAATGGTGAGTTATAATTTACGATCGCTTGACTCAATGATCTTGCAGTTTTGTTGTGTGATTTCAAATACCGTAAATACGTCAATTTCGCATTTATTCATATAATTGAATATATCAAACATAAACAGAAAACATCTCCATTATTTACGCCAACGTTCCTGGCTATCTGCCAAATAAATGTTCAAAAGGTGTTGGTTATAGCATTTCTTATTGCTGCTCCTCTATTGTGGCCCCGCGCTCTTGCATTGACAACAGCATCGCCAGGGTCGTCGTCATCATCATCATCGCTACTCGGTCTCCAGGCTTCATTAAACTCCTCACGATGAACCTCGCAGACATTGTGGAGTGTACAGCAGGCTCCAATTACGACCGAGGCGTTAGATGTACTATTGTCTAGGCGCTTCATTAGGCATCTCCAACGTCCTTTCAGCTGTCCTAAGGCATTCTCGGCAACCATCCTTGTGCTACTGAGTTTATAGTTAAAGTTTCGTTGACTGGCTGTTAGCCTACCCTTGTCAGGATATGGTTTCATCAACCAATCCAACAATGGATACGCTGCGTCCCCTATTAATACGACAGGGACTCTTACTCCGTTAATTATTTCAACCTTATCCAGTGGGAAGAGGGTCCCCGCTTGAGCCGGCAAGTTGATTCAAGGAGGAGTTATCCAAAACTCGCGCATCATGAACTCTCCCCGGCCATTCTATGCAGACATCCGTGAAACAGTACTTATGATCCACCACTGCCTGCAGTAGAACAGAATAAAAACCCTTTCTGTTGTGGTAGTCAGCCGGGTGTACTTGTGGTGCAGTTATTGGTATGTGGCATCCATCTATTGCACCCTCAATTTGAGGAAATCGGTGTTTCCTTTGAAAGCCTTCTATCACCTCGTCTAGATATTGACCCTGGGGTATCTGGATATACCTTGGCATCAGGGTCCGTACAATTTCGCGTGAAACATCTCGGACAATTTGACACGCCGTCGATCTGCCGATGCCGAATAACTGGCTGATGGTCCGGTACTCGACATAAGTGGCTAATCTCCAAAGCGTCACTGCAATGCGCTGACGTACTGGTATGGCTCGTCGAAACCGCGTGTCCTGCCTACTGACCGCCGGCCCTAATTCATCGCAAAGGTGATTGAAGGTTTCCGGGCACATTCGAAAATTCTCCCGCCAATCGTTGACAGTCCATGTTGCATTAACGATCCGATCCCACCAGTCAGTACTACGCTGCCTCTCTTGCCCAAATAGTGCGTGGACGAAGAACCCGGCAAGTCCTTGTGAAATAGCAAAAACTCATTCCAACAAGCGGTAACAGTTACTGAGCTTGTCGAAAACGGAACATCTTGCACCGAAACAAGCGCAACTGCCGTCTTCGCATTAAACGCTGCATAGCCCTCCTCCTCCGGGGGGCTTGAAAGTTGATACTAAACCAGAGAATGAACGCTACTGTTGCAGTTATTTCTAGCTCCATTCTACAGCTGAGGTGTAAGAAATTTATGCGAGTATCACAAAACAGCATAAATGATTCAACCATGCATGAAACGTGTTTGAAACCGACATCTGATGTGAACAATGCAAGAACAAACACGTTTACGCGAAACATGTTTAGTTGAAACATGTTTACTCTAAACATGTTTCGGCTTTAATGTGAACGCAGCTTCAGTAAATTAGTCTGAGCCAAATCAACATCGCTTACCAGAAGCGCTTCGTAAAACTAAACGAACATTTAATATTGTGGACCAACAAAAGTGAAAAATAAAATCGAAAATTGTCGAAAATTTTGGACTTCCGTACGAAAACAAATCGAAGTTGGCCGTACGGGAGTATTCTTTGACGCGAAAAATTTCTAAGTGTCACGAAATGAGTCGCTCGTGTAGTATACAGAGACTCAGTATATTAGTCTGAGCCAAATCAACATCGCTTGCCAGAAGCGCTTCGTAAAGCTAAACGAACATATAATATTGTGGACCAACAAAAGTGAAGAATAACATCGAAAATTGTCGAAAGTTTTGGACTCCCGTACGAATAGCGAATCGAAGTCCGCGTACGGGTGCCGTACGAATAGCCAAAACGAACATGTCCGACTAGACTCTCTCGAACTCTCAAACAACACACTAGTTTGAAAGAATTACAGCCTAGGACTGAAGACTTCAAGAGTATGTTTCAATCAGACCACTGATCTTCATTATGCTCACTGGTTGACTGTAGTTTTTGTTAGAAAATCAACACGTCGTCAAACTGAATTTCACTTCTGTCACATCGGCTGCCAGCGATTATCGTGATATTACTACGAGAAAAATTATTTAGCATGCCGGGGAAGCCAAAGCAGTGTACCGTGTCAGAGCTTTACTATGTCAAGGAAAGAAAACTTTACCGTGTCAAGAAAACAAACTTTTACCGTGTCAAGATAACAAAGCTTTACCGTGTCAAGAAAACAAAGCTTTACCGTGTTAAGAAAACAAAGCTTTTGCGTGTTAAGCAGGTAAGAACAATAGAGACTCACACGGAACACGGTAACTTTTGTTTTTCTATTTAAATATGCGCATATCGGAACTCTTGACACGATTAGCGTGTCGTGTCACAGCGTGCTAACGTACCGTGTGCGTGTCATCACCTTAGTACATGAAATCCTGTGGAGGGTCACATATTATCCACGGAGAACGGTGCAGTTGCTGACGATCGTCGAGGAAACAGTTTCGGTTTGCCACCGTCAATAATAAAACTTTTTGGGTATCCATTCACCAACAGTGCAGAAGTTACATGTTTCATTTCTTTGGATCGTTCATCACTTGAAGATGGAATATTTTTGGCACGATCGGTCAAAGACTTGACAACGGCCCTCTTATGCGTGAGCGGGTGGTGCGAGTCAAACGCCAGATATCTTTCCGTATGGGTGGGTTTACGGTAGTAAGACTTTGATTGAAAGTTGGTCATTGTCTTGTCGACAGATGGTGACGTGAAGAAAGGATATCTCTTGGTTTGTTTTCCTGTCAACTGCGAATTGGATCGATTGCTCGATGTTGTTCAAGTGTTGCTGTAGAGTTTGTACAAGACTAGATTTTACAGCGGCACACACATTATCGACATAACGTTTCCAGAAACAAGGCTGGACAAGGGAGGTGGATAGTGCTCGCTGCTCCCGATCTCCCATGACCAAATTGGCCATTACAGCTGAAACTGGAGAGCCCATGGCGGTACCGAAGATTTGTCGGAAGTAGGTGTTATTGTTCTTGATCGAAGTTTGTTGTTGACAAGCAGAATTCTAAAAGGTCAACAATGTCATCAACAGGGATATACCAGTTCTATCCAGAGGAGGGATGAATAGTATCCCACAATACATTGCGGGGCCTAATTTCACAAAAATGGCGGATCTGCTGTTACACATGGCAGTTTTTGGCTGAGTTTACCCCAGATTTTTTCAGAGTCAAAAAGCTATGCGAGGTAAGTAACCGCTTTCATTTATTTTTCCAACTTCATTGATCAAAACTGTTCGTTTTCTGTGGAGGGAAGTAGGAAGGAAAGGTGTTTTTTATTGAATTTGAATGACAATGTCTCAAGCCATCCGTGACCACGGCGTAAATACACTACACAAATTTATTCATAGTTCTCTTTCTGCTCGAGTGATTTATACATACAATTAAAATTCGAACAAATAACAGGCTCCAACACAAAACTGTACCATAGTGACCCTTAGTGACCCAGTATTTTCACAATGCAGAAACTTTGAAAATGGTCCAAATTGCCGATTTCGTATTTGAGACTTGCAAACATGGCGATTCTGCGAGACTTGTATGTGGACTTATATTGTGTCCTTGTTTCATTATTTTGCTTTTAAACGAGCTAGGAGTGAAATTATCGTTTTCTTTGTTCAATATGAAACTCCAAATGAGATAACTGTTCGTTTATTTCTCAGGGTAATTATGGAAAATCCGCCAAACAGTCCAGATTTAAGTGCCAAGCGCACTCATATCACTACAGGATCGACTCCTTCCAAGCCAGTAAAGAAGAGAATTAGGACAGCAGCCAGTCCTGCTATAAAAAAAACCGTTATTCAGTAGTCAAGTTGTTGTACCATCAAAATTAATAGTCCTTTAAGAGCCCAACTAGAAAGGTGAGCGTTCTTTCAAAATACAGAATGTTTCCACTGTTGATAATAAACTGATTCCAGTTAAACTTAATATAATTATTGACTCAAAACATTCTGTGTGTTTCCAAAGGTTGCCAAACATATCACTTCAAAAGCAAAAATATGCAACATTGTAAGCCCATTAAAAAAGTCTCCAGTTAAAAGGCACAGATCGATGGACCTATGAAGAGGAGAGGGCTCTTGTGGAGTTTATTGGCATTATAGCCAAAAAAGACCCAAAATATGGTATGGAATCAGCAACTGAATGGCCCTCTTTTAGAGGACCACTGTTTTGGACAGATGCTACATCCCACATCAAGACAAGTACATCAGCAAACATTCTCCTTACAAGTATGTTCATCCTCTCCAAAATTCTTCATTTGCATTTATTATTGTATTAAATTTTAATGATGCAGTGGTCCTTTACTCTGAATTTATATATTTTGGGTCTGTGGTTCAAATTTTTCTTTGGTTTGAAAATTTTCAAACCAGTTTGATTTTTGTTTTCCTTTGTCTCAGATTATGATAATGAATCTATTTAAGACAAAGGAAAATAAAAATCAAACTGGTTTGAAAATTATCAAACCAAAGAAAAATTTGAACCACAACATACACAATCCTGATGCTGCTTTCCCTACCCCCCAGATAAATATCTTAAGGAAGGAAAGGGGAGAATTATTTTGATTGATGTTGCTTTTGATTATCAGAAAAAAGGTAGCAGTGTGGTCTTGAATCTTCTGCTGCAATTATAAATAAATTTATTATAATACCAACAAAATCAGCAAAAGCTATTGATAACACCTGCATGCCTTTAAATCTAACAAATACTAACACCACACAGAAAGTAACATGCAATCAAATAAAATCTGATTAACATTATTACTTTTTAAAAGCTTTTTTTGTGAAATACAGGGCAGTGGAAATTGAAATTAATTTTATGTATCCATTCTTTTTAGACAACAGGGTTAGAAAAAGAGTGTGTACCTTCTTCAGGGGCAAATTTCAAACCTAAGAGGCAGCAGAAGAGGCTTACAACCTTTCACTTAGTGGTTGTTTGGAGGAGCTGACCTTAGAACGCAGATCAAGACAGACCTCCAAAAGGCCTTCTGAGCAAATAACGGGTGCAGCAACTGGAAATGATAACTTGTCTCTGAATAACAGTGTTCCAGCAGATTTAAAAACTGCTATATACAAGTGTTTGGAAAACAATGTGTTAACTTTGCCACAGTTCATTGAAAAATTGATTTGTCTGACAGATGTCAATACTCTAGCTGCAATTGCAAATTTATGTTTTATGAAGCTGGTTGTTCGTGCTGGAATTGATTATCCAGCAAGGAAATGGTACAAACAATATTGCATTTTGTACATTTATTAGCAATTAATGCTATCTATATTATATACTATACATTGTAAAAAAATTAGTAAAGTTTAATAAGCTGTTCACACTAGCATACACTCCCCACCCCCCCCCCCCCCCCCCCCCCCCGGTGTTTGTTCCACTTTTAATACAAATTATCACCATGAAATATTTTGTATTCATAATGTTATCTCAACTACAACAAACAAAATAATAAATGCATTTTATTCAAGAGAGCTACATGTATGAGAATAATAATGCATAATGAAAAACTTTGAACTTAAGGGTCTGCTTAGTTTTGAACTCTTTTAGTTCATGTTGGTTTGAAGAAAAATAGACAAATTGCACGTCATGTGACCTCAAATGGAATAATTCAAATGACAAAAGAATGAAAGAACTGTGCAGAATCTCAAGGAAAAAAAAACAAGAGATCAGTTCAGTCCATACGCCTTATTCCAAAATGGCGGCAAATTTATGACTTTTTTATAGGCACGTTAATTAGCCCTCTTGGCCTCACTTTTGCTCGAAAAATCTTTTGTATTTTGCGCATGCTGATGAGGCCAAGAGGGCTAATTTGCATGGATTTAATAGAATAATAAAATGGCCACCATTTTGAAATAAAGTGTATATTTTCTCTTTACTTGTCTGCCTCTGCTTTGTAACAATATCATTATTACATTACACTGAGCAAGAGTTATCAATGCAGAGGGCATACTTGCACAAAGTCACTTATACATGTAAATCTGACTGTCTAGAGATATGCTGACACATCTGCATGAACAAATCTAACTTCTGAAGATTTGACGTCACTATTTAAGGCCATTGAGAACTAGCTGTGTGCCTTAGCCAATTATAATTGAGGTAGTGAGCAAAATGTAGAATGTAGCCTGGTTCACACTAGCAACATAATGGTGAGGTCATGCAAATGAAAAAAAATACATGTGAAAAACACAATGTGATGACATTACAGGAACACAATCACTGACAATATTTTGGATCACTGCCTGTTTCAAAGCCTGTCCTTCCCTCTCCTACTCATGCAATGTTGAATGAAAACTGAATGAAATCCCTTGATATTTGCATAAACTATATGATCTGACATTGCAACAGGGAAACTGGAAGCAGTGTTCCAATGACTTGTGCCAATGATTGTTGTCTAGCACCACTGACCCTCTGATTTGGTTAGAGAAAGTTCAAAAATAAATATCCTATTCAACTGGATATTGGGCCATTCCATTTAATGTCCGCACCCCCCCCCCCCCCCCCCACCTCCTCTAGGATTTCCTTACCCCTTAAGGAAATCCTAGGGGTAGGGAGGGGGGTCAAGAGTCATTTCTGAAGGGGTAGCTTTGTCGGTACCTTTGATCAATTAAAAACATCTTCCTTTTTCTTAAGGGGGAAATGTGTCGGCACTTCGATCTTTTTTTCCTAAGGGGTAAATTTCATAATAACCCCTCAATAGGAGGAGTGCGGCTATTAAATGGAATGGCCCATCATTCAACATAACCATGATTATCCAGACTAGCTTTGAATCGTGAAAATGTTCATAGAATCCATGCTTATAAAGCAGTAATCAGCATGTTCTAAATAGCTATGACTGAATTGTATGTATTGTGGTAATCATCTTTTTCCCAGCTTCCCTTTTTTCACAATGTTCGGTCCTGCTGAAAACCTGAACTCCGATATCGCTGGAAACCACACTCTTTTTAAATTACACAAGTCTACGGACACAACTTGACCACGGTTTAGTGTTTTCGTTAGTTTTGGAATTTTCTTCACTCCGCAGTAGCCCAGGATCAGCCAATTTCCACCTGAAAGCACCTCAAATTTTAATGCGTTACAATCTGCAATGTTGTCTGGTTCATGTTCAACTCTGATTTGTACCATTTCCTTTTTAATCCTTAGTTCGTAGCACTTCGTAAGACCTTTTTGGTATCTTTCCTCCTAGTTCAATCCCACAATAGGAAAATATTCAACATGTTGTTCCTGCTCTATTTCCTGCTCCTGCTGTTTGATATCACAACTTTCACTGTCACGATCACTGTCATTTTCACTGTCGTCGTTTTCTCTACGAACAAGTAACTCCCTCAGTGGATCGATTTCTTCCTCCTGCTCATCTTCTGGATCTCTGTGCAAGGGAAATACGATTCTCGTGATTAAAACAATCACAGGAGGTTTTCACATAAAGATTCAGAGGTGGCAGAGTTTGGTCGATGTCCTCGCTATTCAGAATTTTCTTCGGGCGAATAAATACTGTCGCTGGTGCAGGAACGAGGTCAAAATCCCACAGTAGAACAGCAGAAAAGGGGGCATCTCTCGGGTCACTGTCATCGTCAAACTAGTGAAAATCGTAAACAAATTAAGAAACAACGTGAGAAAAACTGGGGAAACATGGCCCTGTACGTAACAACTCGACAGAACATGTTTTACATTGTTTCTGAAATAACACTATCGTCCTTACCTTCAAATCACAGCTTGTTTTCAGCGACACAAGCGCCGGAGTATTTTGCGAAGCAAACAAAGCATCCACGTTGTGACGGCCATTTGCAAGAGGTACGAGAGTAAACTCGTCTTTCTGCCATCTTGTCCATGAAACTGACGTGAACTTCCCGACAAATAAGTTCTACACAAGATAAACCACGAATTCTGGCGTAAAAGTTTTCTTCTGAAACGCAATGCACGTATAACAAGCGGCAATTTCGCAAGGCAGCGGCACTTTCACCATCCACTGTGTTGAACGACGCCATTGAACCTCTCGAGTCAAGCAGGTCAACTGAATGATGACGTCACGAAACTTTTGATATATTAGTTTCAAATGCAATGCATCATGGGATACTATTCATCCCTCCTCTGAGTTCTATCCTGCAACATGTCATCATTAGAAAGCACAACAGTAGCAAATTAAATGGCGGGTTACACAGGAATTGAAGTAAATAGGGCAACGACATCAAAGGACACCAACTTGACAGACTTGATATGTTCCATCTGATCGCAGAATTCCATACTGTTCTTTACCGTGTAATCTGTGAAACGGAGGACTGCCTTGTGGAAGAACTAATTCGCTCTTCTGGGGGAAAAAGCTCAACGGTAGAAAACAGATACAACTGTATTAGCTTCTTCTCCATAGCTTTCTTCTTTATTCTTCTTCAGCTTTCTCCTTCTTACTTCTCTTCTTACTGTGTTTTACTCTAGTTCACAATGCTCCTTTTATATGTTTTATATTGTTAATTGCGTGTACATATATTTAAGATTACTTGATTGATTGCAACATATGGTTCGCTTGATTAACATATAATTATAGCGAGAGTAAAATGTTCATTGCAAAACTTTTCATATATGAAAAGAGTTGCTAAATAGAAAATGAATATAATCAGACTAAAGTTAAAACTACAAGTTACATTTTAGTGAAGTTATATTTAAGTTATCATACGTTTTAACAACCAAAATCACAGTTAATAGTTTGGTTTGTAATAAACAAAAGACAACACCCTTTATTCTGTATCGACTCAATTGCAGAAAGTGGGCGAGAGATAAGGATAGCTAGGAAAACTAAAGTTCCTATGTTCAATTACTATAAAAACCGAAAGTACTTTCTAAAAGCTAATGAATTAAGAAAAGGAAAACTGTTGTCAGTTTTGGGGACGAGCTGTCCCAACCTCTGACTATTAATTATATGGGTTCTATTTTAAAAGTCACGTAAAATAGAGAATTTTCAGTTCATCAGTTTTCAACTGTCAGAAAAAAGGTAAAATTACAACATATGAAATAAAAGACAGTTTTAGCGTAAAAATGGGTATTGCCTTTGGTTCTACTGAACATTCAAAAGGTTGCGTTTTTTAAAGTTGCTTACACCAGATTCTTTATTATCTAAATTGAACATTGGTTCCACTATCTAAGGGAAGTCCCATGTCATCACTTATCTTATGATTGATTTTAGAAGAAATATATACAGAAGTTTCTAGAATCTTGAGGTAACTCTTAATGTTAAATATACTTCATGTTTTGTAGCTTTAACTTACTTACTAAATATTCATTACCTTAAGCTAATTTGGTATATTACTCTTGTGACAGCCTCCTCGTTTTTGTGTTTTCAAACACAATTTTTAACCAGCATAACGTTCAGTATTTGATCAAAGTGATAATTATTTTTTGACAGCTTCATTGTGGTTGGACGAAACGCCTTTCTAACGTGTGAGAAAGTCGTTTCGTCATTGTGATTGGCTGAAAAATATTCCAAATGGGATTTTCGCATCACAAAATCTCAGTACTTATGAAATAAAACAGGTTTTTCAGCAATGTTTGGCGCCTTAAACGAGAAACATTTATCTACTCCTTAAAAGAGGGGAATAAAAAATCACTTATTGGCTTCCATATACCAGACATACCTATTGTTGTCAGTGCTGAAAACACATAGAAAGTCGCATTTTGAAAAGTCCAGTCTACTTTCTTCCCCACCTTGATGGCTTCATAGGCTTCATTAGCAAACGCCATAAATTCAGAGTGATTTATGGCAATGTTGTACTTCTGATGCAGCTCATTAAGCATTTTAGCTGACGTCTCGCTGTACGTAGCTGGGGTTCTTTCAACATAAAGAAACAGCCACGCTCCAAGCATGAGGTAACTTAAAAATAGAAACGTTCTCCCAAGAAGGATTTTCGTCGACATTCCAAAACCTGTTAAACAAATATATCTCTACAATAAGATGATTAAAACTTACGTTTTAATTGAAATGTTAGCATAACAAATGGCACAAGTACAAGAAATATAAAAGAAACACGAGCAAGCATAGGCGTAAACACAAAAAAGAAAACTTTTGTCGTGCGTGCACAATATGTACGGTATGTATTGTTGTACTTGCGCTGATCCACTTTTAACGTTGACATATTGTATTACGCTAGCGCTTATGCCTGCATTTGTGTGTCCGTAAATAACAAGCCGGTTTTTTTAAGCGCATGTCAAAGCTGCATAATTTTACTTTTTGTCCCAGCTTATTTTAACGAACCTGTCGATGCATGAAGCGAATTCTTCGTTATTGATCATCAAATCTACAGATTCATTGCATTTATTTAAGAGCATTAAAAAAAAAACAATTTAATTCCTATAAGATAAAACCGCTCATTAATTGTTACCTTATATGAATATCTCAATATTTAATTCCTTGATGTAGGATAACATTTAGGTTATCTAAAACGCTTTCGCCTTTGCTTGAAATGATTAACTAAGTTTCTTGAAATAATTCTTGTGGCACATTTACAAAAAAATCACGAAATATATACGACGAGCTCATATTTACTTATTCACATTAGTTTTCTTTCAGTATTATTTATGAAAGAAATATCCATAACAGACAGTCGAGACTTCCCTGTATAACCATCAGCCCTCAATTCTTTCACCATTGATTCAGGATATGGCTTTTCAACCACTTGCAGATATGGAATCCACATGGATAAAAGCCGTCTCAGTTTGACTATGTATAACTTGTTTGCGAGTGATTGCTGATCATTATCAGTGACATCATAAAAATATATGTAAACATTATATACCATTATATAGTACGGGGGGTGTATTTTTTACCTTATACAACACCACGAGTTCTCTTCGATGACCGCTCTTGAATAATTTAAGCTGAACGTTTTTGTTGAAGTGAAACGCGTACGATTTTCTAAAAATAACTCGCTTGACTTGTAAAATGGTCGTCGCATTTCTCCTATGGTAATTTCTTATAAATTTAAAGTTGTCGTCATTTATATGCTCTTATTGGTCTCGCATTTTACGATTAGTTATTTGGGAGCTTACGAATCAACGACAACTTTCCGTGAGGTCATAAAATGGGCTCGTATTTCCATGGAAAATGATGGCAGACCATTTTCGTACCAATATAACCACTTACTGCCTTTGCGAAACTAAGTTATGGAAGGCGGAATTTTTATACATGTAAATGCAGAGGGTCGCCGGAGGGGAGGTGGGAGGGTCAAAAATATCTTTTACTTCACTCGTAACTTGTCGAAAGAGACCGAAAACCCGAGATAATTTGATTAAATAGGCAAAAGGAAACACTAAAGATTTGGATGGTATATTGATTCTGTACTCTGAGGTGTAACAAAGACACTAGCGTTGAGCGCAGGCTACATTCGTGGTTATTTTGACACTGAGAATATTATAATATGCAAACCGTATAAATTACATATGGGAACTACGTAACCTAATTTATTTAATGTCGTAACCTGGGCCGGTTACTGGAGATTAAAACTAAGGATTAAATTTCTTTCGTTCAAAGTTAAGGTTTTCAAAAGCCAATTTTTATCTACCATGAAGACAAATCAAAGCCGAAACTAAAGAATAGTAGTTAAATCCTTACGTTTATGTTGGTTGGGCAGATTATTAAATAGCTCTAACGAGACTTGGCAAGCAATCCCGAACGCGTTTTTTAATAAATACGGAGGATTATATTTTATACTAAAATGCAACTATGACTCTAAATACCTAGACAAAAACCTTCCACTGTTCTACCGTGAAATGTTGGACTTTTTCAAAGAACAACGTGGTAATTATCCCGATGTATATGAAAGTGAATTTATAATCTGGAACAACAAAGAGATAACAATAGAGAATAAGTTGATCTTCTGGAGACAACTTTTTGAAAAACAAATACATTTTGTGCAAGACTTGCTGGATAAAAACGGAATGTTTTTATCTCTTGAACAACTCCAGTCTAAATATAATATGCATTTAAATTTCATACACTATTTTCAGCTTAGCAATCCCGAACGCGTTTTTCAATAAATACGGAGGATTATCTTTTATACTAAAATGCAACTATGACTCTAAATACCTAGACAAAAACCTTCCACTGTTCTACCGTGAAATGTTGGACTTTTTCAAAGAACTACGTGGTAATTATCCCGATGTATATGAAAGTGAATTTATAATCTGGAACAACAAAGAGATAACAATAGAGAATAAGTTGATCTTCTGGAGACAACTTTTTGAAAAACAAATATATTTTGTCCAAGACTTGCTGGATGAAAACGGAATGTTTTTATCTCTTGAACAACTCCAGTCTAAATATAATATGCATTTAAATTTCATACACTATTTTCAGCTTATTGCCGCAATCCCTAACTACTTAAAAAATAAAGCAAAGAATAAAACTACTATAAATAAAGACATTATTGATGAATTTGATATATTCCATCTATCCGAAAAAAAAAATCACTTATATTAACTAAACTACGTTGCAAAGACTTTTATAAGTTATTCCAAGAAAATCTTAAAACTGAACCTACTGCCGTGAAGACCTGGTCCAAACGCCTTTCCAATTTTTCTCAAAATTGGAACAAGGCATTTGAAGACATATATAAAATGACTATAGATAATAAACTAAGAGAATTTGCTTTTAAGCTGTTACATCGTATATTAGTTACGAATAAGGAACTTGTGAGATTTAAAATAAAAAAATGATAATAAGTGCTTTCAATGCCAGAACACTGACTCATTAGAGCATACTTTCTTGGAGTGTCCCATTAATACTGAATTTTACCAAAACATTTTATCGTGGTTCAACAAATTAAACAAAACACAAATAAATCTGTCGAATGAGCAAATTGTATTTCAAGATTACATACTTCCTCCCTCGCTACAACATTGCATATGTCGCCAACTAGATCTTCTTATCTTTCTCATGAAAAAGTATCTATATTCTTGCAAAATTACTGAAATACGCACGATCTGCTCACAATTCATAACCAAGTTACAAACACAATGGATAATTGAGAATCTAATCTAATCTCTTCTCAATTTATCCCTAGACCTCTCTAGATGTCTTTTGGTTAGTTTCTGGTCTCTTATTTATTTCTTTTTTATGTCATATTGTAATCAGTTTTGTTTAATGTTGAATAAAGATGTTTGTTGGAAAAGTAAACAAAAAAAAAGGCAAAAAATTGATCAATTATCAATCAAATCACCCTAACCCTGGTTTAGCCTAATCGCGCTTTGAACAACCCGGCCTTGGGATCAGGCGCTCTTTTTTTCGGAGCGAGAGTCGGCGGAAGCAACTTTCGCTCCAAAAAAAAAGAGCGCCTGAACCAAGGTTATTAATATCGCGAACATGACGACATGATTCGGGTATAAGTTCTCCTTTACAAATGTCGCACTGCAAACGTGCTTAACTAGTGTCCGAACAGCATGCTATAATCACATGACAAAACGAGAGGGAAATCACTGGGAGCTTGGTCATACAATATTACTTCACGCTAGAAATTACCTACAAGACTGTTGCACTGTAGACCATAGACATAGACTATTGCACCAGTGACCGAAAACAGCGTCGCACTGTGACAAAGTGAGTAGAAGAAGACATCACAGCATGAGTGGGAAATCACTGGAACTTTGACCTACAATTTAATCTAGTAAAAGTACAATTACTTCAGGCAGGCAATGACCTATGGACTGTTGCAACAGATATTTCAGAGCTCATTAACCTCAGTTTAATAGATAGAACTTGTAACAAAATGTGCCAAAACTGTTGATAAGTGTTTCTAGTAATAAACAGACTTGCTCTGAATGAATTGCAACTTGAAAACAATTTGCCTAACTTTTTTTCAAGTTCCCACATTTTTGTCTCCAAAATGGGCTACAACAGACCATAATTTGTTCGTTTTTAAAGAATTGATTGATTTCGATCTCTTTGTGTTTTAGTATTATGTAGCATGGTTTTCAACAATTTTTTTTTTTACATTTTTATTTTATTGCATTTTATTGTTTAAGCTAGGATTACAAGAAGAGACTTACAGCATTACAATGAACAAGCAAACAGATACTTTCTGCTTAAAAAGTTATACACCGTATAAAAAACAAACGAAAAAAAGTACACATCAGTTCTTAAAAAGATCAAATTGAAATAAGATATACCGTAAAAGCTATATTAAGCCCCTGGGGGCTTATTTATTTTCAGGCCTTCAAGAGGTGGGGGGGGCTTGAGGGAGGGTTATTTAAAACTCACCATTGTGAAAACAGAACTTGATAACAAAGTTGGGATTAAGTATCTAATGGCATTCTAACCCGAAAAAAGTGGATGTGTCTTCCGTGGCTGTTAGCTTTTATACGGTGTATAACTTTTGTTTACACTAGTTTAGTATAACAGTTCTTTGCCACTATATATATATATATATATATATATATATATTATTGTTGTTGTTATTATTTAGATTAGATTAGATTTAAGTGCACGGCATGTCTGAAAAACAGTTTTACTGAGCCGTGTTGAAATAAAGTTAATTGATTGATTGATTGATTGATTGTGGGGGAAGGGGGTGGGTGGGGGCTTTATAGAGAGGGGGGCTTATTGAAAACTAGGAAACTCAAGAGGGGTGGCTTATTAGAGAGGGAGGGGTGGGGACAGTAATGGAGCGTTTGCGGTATATGTTGTCTTTCCATTTATAAGACTGTCTAAAAAAACGCGGTTATGGCTGGACTCATTATTATTAGTAGCTTTATATTTTATTTGATAAATCTATAATCAAACTTATTTGTAAATAGCCTAAATGGTGGATGGGTAAGGGTATTTCGGCAGTTATCTATGTGTTGTTTAGAAATGATCAGCAGGTGGTTAAGCAAAAAAACTCCTGCCTCTTGTATCATCGTTAGTAGTTATAGAGTTGGCGGTACCAGATCAGTTTTGCAAAACTGATCTGATACCAAGCCAACTCTATAACTACTTCCCATCTGATGGCACAATCACATGGAATAATCACATGGAAAATCAGATTAAAAAATATAGAAAAATCAAATGAAACTATATGTTAAAAAAACAAAGTGCGTTTATTTCATTGCGTGATTCCACATAATAGAATCCTTTGCGTGACACAATTCTCGGAAACACAGGAAGTCTACACAGGATTGAATTAAGGAAAGTTATTTTTTGATTTAATTCTTTTTCATTTTATAATGTCCATAAGCATATGAATTTATACCATCTTCCAGTATATATCTTTTGTCATCGAAACAGCTGAGTGATACTTTATTGATTTCATAACTTCCTAATTGATGGTTTTGACTTCTTATTGTTTTCATAGTGTGATGCATCTGTTTATTTCCTAATAACGTTTCTTTATAATCTTGATGCTTGATATTATTTTTGATAATATTCTTTTTGATTCCCTTGGCAGTCTTTCCTCCTTTTTGGTTGTCTTTCATGTAACTATACATTTTAGATCGTAGACCGATGAATTCAGTTATTGGTATACTTGCAGCTTCATCTTTGAATTTACCAATTACTTTTTTATTTGTCTTATCAAAATATGGAGAATCTTCTGGGTAATTTATCAAATTTATCTTTATCATTCCAAAAATCTTGATACACATCCTTAGCTTCAATTTCGTATGTGAGACTGTCAGTGTCTGTGAATAGTAGTCTAGCTTTGTCTCCATATTTCTTTTTGATATAGTTATAATGGAAGTCATACATCAAAACCTTACTAAGATCAAGAATACACATACCCACATATGCCGGCCTGTTTAGGGTTAGTGTTTCTTTGATCTTATGAACGGCTACAAGATTTTCATTGAATATCTTACTGCTTACATAAGTAGGTTTAGCAGCCATTTTTAATAGTTTTTTCTCATCAGTAACTAATCTAACATCTACTCTCTTTCTGATATTTTCCATTGTTTTTCCAAATACTGAATTATTCATAAGTTTGAAGAAATCTTTCTCAAAAGAATTTTTGGTATTTTTTCGTTTGTTGGTGTTGAAGTCTATATACTGTTTAAGCCAAGGTGACTGATTAAATTTTAATACTCGATGAACTTTAATGACTTTTAATCCAAGATCTGTATATAATTGAAGGTTTCTATAGTGTAGAACATATTTATCTTTGTTTCTTAAAGTTGGAATTAGTTTTTGCACTAGACCTGTTGATATATTATATTTGGTAGCTATTTTTTTACAATACCCAGACAACATACCTTTATTTACACACACCCTCTCAGCAGCTAATGGGTAGTCGTTATGTAGGTTATGCAACTCTTTGGGGTATTCTAAATCAACTTCTAATATTAAACTTTTTTCGCTGTTTTCATTATATTTAGCTAAATCTATGTTGTTAATCTGTTTATCTGTCATCCATTTGAAACCGCCGGTTGGAAGGTATTGACTCATTGCCCAACCATACAGATTGTTAGCATCAAGATATATAATATACTTTGAGGGCGCCTTCTCATCATATGTTTTCATGTATTTATTGTTTGCTTTTCCATATCGATTAGCTATATAAGAAATACCACCTCTCATACCCTTTTCAATGAATTGATACATATCAATGTCAGTCATTAGTTCCAATTTGATATCAGTCATTTTTAGCATAGCATCCCACGACAAACCGGGAGGTGTGAAATAATGACAAGGGTCTAATTTATAGTATTTTAAACAGGTCTTTCGAAAGTTTTCAAATACATCTGCTAACAGAAGGATGTCAGATTTAAGATATAAGTTATGGTATTCACCCATATTTTGAAGATTGAAGGTTTTCCACACATTTTGAGCATGTTTATAGTCTTCATCTGATATGTGTTCATTATTCAATATGCTGTAAAATTCTTCTTTTGTTGGTAGTTTTTCATTGAATTTGTCAAAATTGTCCATGAAGTCGTATGGATAGATGCCTTTCTTTGACATCAAATCAAGCTTTTTATCTTTGAATTTTTGAGAGGTATATTTTAATGCTTCTTTTGGTAGATTGCTCACTAGTTTTTCCAAACTTGAGCTCATAAATTGGAAACTATCAATAAAGGTAAGATGATTACCCAACATGAAAGCCATATACTTCTCCATGTTGTTAGGTATGGCATTGATATTCATTTGACACTTTTCACCTTTCTTATTTGTATATGTATGCTTCTTAACAATTTCACCAATCTCTTGCATTATAAAATGACTATCATAACCTCTTAGATTATGGAATATAACAGGAATTTTTATCTCTGCTGGATTTACTCTAAGTTTCAGATTACAATCTTGGTGCGCTGATCCTCTATACTTGCCAGTTATATGACAATGATCTCGAACTCGAATATCTTTCTCTGTATACTTTTTATCGCATATATGGCATTTATCAGCTTTTTGGAATTCTTCTTCATCCTTTTTTGTCATTTTTAATGGTTTGTTAAAATATTTTTTATTCATCTTACGACAATATTTGACTTCTTCAAGCATAGCTTCCATAAATTTATAAACTGAATTTTCACCTCTATACACTTGTACAGGTTTGGTGTATTTATCATCATAACAGCATACAACCTTATAACCATATCCGCAATCAGTATGTTTTTGATACGATTCAGTATAGGATTTGTCATTGTTTGGTCTGCATCCTTCTATTTTTTCTACAATAGCTTCAAAATCTGCATAGACGACAAATGGTACAGGCAACTGCTTATGAAAGTTGTTGAATTTCAATATGTTATTATCCTTTGACGGCATTTTTATGGCTTGTTTTCCATTTATGATAATGCAATTTTCTTTATGATTTAATAATACTCTTTCACTACTGAAACATTGTAAACAATACATACAAAAATGCTTTCTATGTTCATGTTTTGTTTGATTGTACATAAATTTATTGAAGTCTTTTATTAATACATAATGTTTGTTTTCGCCTTCTGTTATCAATAATAAATGCATTTGATCTTCAAATTTTTCTTGGGATATGTAAATAGGAAATGGTTGTTTTTCTTCATATCCAAATACAATGATATTGATATTATTCTGTTTCTCAATTTTATTATACTGTTTTTGATTGACTGGAAATTCAATTCCTGAGTAATTCAATTTTTCAATAAATTCTTTATCACATTTTTTAATTCTCTGTGGGTATTTTTCTTGAGGATTCAAATGTCTAATGTGACACCATCTAAAACACTGATTGTCTTCGTTTTTCATGTTGATCAAACCTTTGGCACTATTTCTTAGTTCTTGTGGTAGTTTAATATATGAAGAGCCTCTCATTGGTTGATATCTTACAACATTAAGATAATGATTGTCAACAGATTCAACAGTCCAACCAGATCCCTCTGAAATCCAAACTGCAATTTTATTTAATATGTCTTGCTTTGACACTTGTAGTGATTCAGTGATCTCTAGATTGTTTATGATTGTTTGAACTAGACTGTTGAAATAGGCAGTTTTATACACTGTTTCTCCATTTGATATTTTTGTAAATGTTACCTTAAGCGTTTCAACGAATTTTAATCCTTTCATTGATGTTAATACACTGATCATATGGTATGCAACAGCCTTTCTTGTGTTTTGTAGTTGCATTAGTGGGTCTTTGTTGTTTTTTATGTCAATTTCATAAGACTTTGTATAGCCTTTAAGAGCTTTGTCTGTCTGCTCTATCTTAGTTCTAGGTACTGGCACTGGTTTGTAAGTTCTAGATGCTGGCACTGGTTTAATAGTTCTAGGTGCTGGCACTGGTGGTAAAATGATATTATCTTCATAGTTTTTGACCATATCCCTAACAGATTTTCTCGGTATAGGAACTGGTCTCCTACGTTGTTTTTCGTCATCCACAATGATGATTTTAGGCTTTTTATTCTGTTGCTTTAATAGCAATTTAATGAGTTGAGATTTACTAAGTTTTTCAAGATCACTCTTATTCATATCTACAAGGTTAGATTTTTCTGATTTCATATATATAATAATTCTATAGATAATCTTTTAAATAGTTTTACAAATGTGCGTTTAAATATAGTCGAGAATTCAAATAATCCAATCATGGATCCTTCGAACTATAACTATGAAAAGAATTAATTTTGTGTGTAATTTGGATTATTTTTTTGTGTTATGTTGATGATTCGTTGCATTATATTGTTGACATTTACATTCTTCATATGCTTTTTTGTTTTCAAGTGACACCATTTCCCTGCAAGTGTATAATTTTTATCATTTTTACAAACATTACAATACCACTCTTTATTTAACATACATAAGGTTTTATGTTTTTTTAGTTCTTCTGTTGTGAAAACTTTTGGTCTACCGCGACCTCTCTTAACATTTTGATTTTCCATATATAATACTATACTATAGATATTATTTTAAATAGTTTCATAATAGTGCGGATAATATTGGTCAAGGATTATATATTTTGCATTATTGCGTAATAGCCAGAAACAATTATATATTTTTGGCTACCAATGAATAGCGAATGCAAAGATATAAATATCTCAGAAATTTCTGGGATACTTGTAAATAGTAACATCTTTTTAAACCTTTTTTAAGGCCAAGTCTCATTAATCAAATGAATGTCTCTCAATCTCTCGAAATTTGCATTACTTGTTGTAATTACAGGTGTAAAAATATTATTTTCACGTTTGAGATATTTGACATTATCAACTTTGGTTTGTTTCAACACATTACATTCATCATCGTATCTATTGTTTTCTATCTCATTGCAGATAATATTCAATAACTGTTTCAATGTTATATCTTCATCCATTTCATGTATTTTTTTATGATAAAGTTTCAATAATTTCTTTTTATATTGTAACAGATCCAATCTACGCTCATTATCATATATTTTATCATGAAGATTGTCTTTTTCATCTTCACATTCATGAATTTGAAAATTTATTTTTTTGATATATTTCTCAATGCCACTCATGATATATATAAACGTTAGATATTTTTAACATCACTCAGAGGTACCCATGAATCAAACTCTTTTGGATAACCAGACCAAGAAACTAATGCTTGTTTCTTTTTATAATCTCGTTTGATGACCTTATCAATACGGAAAACATCCTGTTTAGCTTTTAATAATTCAGGTTGGTAGAAAGATCCTTCTATTAGTTCATCATTGAGATCCTTTAATTTATAAGTGATTGGATTTGTGTATTGAATTTTATCAACTATGAATATCTCCTCTGTCCAGTTTGGAGTGTATCCTTTGTCAAATGTTTTTCTCTTATATTTAGATATTCGAACTTTATCACCAACTTTAAATTTTGGTTTATATGATAATAGTTCCATATCATATAGATTGAAATAAACAGTTCCTTCATTCTTTTTCATAGATGCTTCAATAGGTTTCATTTCAATGCTTGAATGCTTTGTACTGTTGTATTCATTTAATAGTTTTGGTAACATGTCTAAATATTGTGTTGTATTTTGAGCTGTAAATTGTTTCCACATTTTAGATTTTAATGTTCTGTTAAATCTCTCAATAACAACAGCTTTACCTTCATTGAAAGTAGAATACATCTCAATATTATTTTTCTTTAGCCAGTCTTTGAAAGTTTTATTATAGAATTCAGATCCTTGGTCTACCCAAATAAATTTAGGTTTCCGTTTGGATTTTTTAATAACATCATCAAATGATTCAGTGATTGTAATACCTGTTTTATTTTTAATGGGAATGCTCCAAGCAAATTTCGAAAACACATCAATGATATTTAATAAATATCTATATCCTTTATTCCATTTTGAAAACTTCTGCATTTCTACAAGGTCAGCGCTCCAAATATCATCTATTCCATTAACAATAACTCTTCTTGTTTTAAATTTTCGTTTGATTGGCTTATGTAATTCATCGGCTAATTGTTGAGCCCAATCATTTTTACTCAACGCCGCTTTCCGTTTTTTGGCTTCCTTTTTTGTTTAATACCGAGACCTAGTTTTTGTTTGGTATTAATTAAGAATCTAGCAGTCTGACCCCATTTAGGCATCTCACCGTAAGGTATTTCGTCTAATGATTTAACCATTTTCTTATCACAATCTCCCTTGTTTCTACCCATATCGTAGCAAATATCGTGATGAGCTGATATTTCATCCACTTTATTGTAAGGTTGAACATACCATTTTGTTACCTCACCAGTATCCTTATCATATTCTAACTGTTCATCTAATGGGTTATATGGGCCCATGTATTTGTAACTACCTGGTGTCCATCCCCCTTTTGGCTTAGGTAACATACCAATCATTTTATGAATGTCAATTCCACTACCTTTATTTAATGGATCTAGTTTCTTACTAATGTCTGAAGTTAAACTGTCAAGCGCTTGATCCAAATATTTATCAGCCATTCCTTTAATCTTTCGTTTTACAAAATTAGATTTAATAGCTTTTGATGCTCCGATTCTGCCTAAATTATAGAGACCTTTTATACCAGATTTAAGAGCAATTTCACCAAGACTGTGACTACCTTCTATATCTAAAAATCCGCCAGCCATCTCTGACTGGCTATTTAGTTTAATTTTTTTTTATTGGATACAAAACGTGTCTTAGTAGCCCCACATTCACTACATTGAGATTTTAACATAAGACGATTATTTTTAGTTTTAACATATTTTTCAGTACCTGGTACAGATTCTGTTTGCTTCTTCTGTTTTACACAATAACTTTTTACCATTTATATAATATAATTAGATATTTTTGAAATAGTTTTCAATAAATCGTTCATTATACTGTTGGTTATTTAATTTGAATACTTTTATACAATCATAAAATGATTTTTTATAAATGTTATCCAAAAAATATAAACAATAATATCCACATCTAACTGATTTGATATCCTGGATAGGATAACCATAATTGTATATATACTTCAATTTCAATTTTTTAGCATAATCAACCAAGTTCTGTGGTGGAGGTAACGAAAAACTATCAAAGTAATATATAGTCTTATCATTCATATTATTATAATGTGCTACCCAATGTGTACCAGGACCTATTTTATCATCAAGATTAATGATACAAGATCCTATTTTGTGGATATGATCCAAACTATCCCTCGAATAAATACCATTAAAATTGGTTATTTTTAAATATTTAATCCATTTTAATAAATCAATATTTGAAAGAGGAATATCTCTGAACTTTGGTTTTACAGGATATCTCCTAGAATTGGTATTCCTAACTTTGTAAAAGGACTGTTTTTGCCTAGTAATAGGCCCTCTCCCTTTTTTGTTTTTGTTTTGACTTTTTTTTTTGCTCCCATACCTATAGTATTTGAGGGCCAGTTTCCATAAAATGGTGGTGGATAATAAGGCATCATCATTCCAGGTTTAGGTGAAACTGTTAATCCAGATGCTTTCTTTTTTGGTATACTTAAACCCTTTCCTGTTAATGCATTCAACAACATTGGAATACCAATAGATGCTAGGATCGTCCCCAAAAAACCACCTCTTTGTTTTTGTGATGGTTGAATGAATACTTGTCCTCCATTTTGAATAGCAGCTAAAATGTCTTGTTTTTGTTTTTTAGTTAAAAGGTGTTTATACTTAATTAATTGCTGTATTTTTGAATCTGGTATTAAGAAACCACCAGATTGAATACCTTTTCCAAAAACTTTATCAATTCCCAAAGATCCTAGAGCAGATAAAGCCCCAGTAGCTAAAGCTGGTGCCGCTTTTGATACTAATTTGGTGGCCATTGGAAGCATTTTTGTTCCAAGTGAAATTAAACTAGACCATAAAGAACCGCCATATTTAACTGATTTTCTAATCTGTGTTTTTGAAATCTTAATATCTACACCAACTCCATTTTTTATCGCTTTTTTGATTTTATTTATCTGTGTTTTAGTTAAATTCAGTCCATCGCTGCCCATCAACTCATTTTTAGCTAATCGAATTGTTATTGGTGAATTTGTTTCATATGCTTTCGCTAATTTTTGTTTTTGTCCTTGAGATAATTTCACACCATATTCATAATAAGTTGTCATATGTTGTATATAATATATGTTATATAATTTTGATAATTACAAAACATGTTTAATTAAAAAACTATAAATATTGTAACAACATAATTAATTTATGCTTTAATAAGTAGTTTGCCGCTGCTTGTGTATAATTCGATCTCTTTTTCATGAAGAACAAGAGCATTCAAAGTATAGTTAGTTGCATTTACACCATTAAGTTCATATCGAAAAGTTAATGATACAACAGAATCTTTTGTGTCTTCCTCTTGATTTCTTAGGTCGAAATAAATCATTCCAAACAAATTTCTGAAATTACTTCTATCAATTAATGACCCAGTAAGAAAGTCATTGTAAGCAGAACTATAGCTCATAAGTGTTCTGTATAATCTACTCTCTTCATTAGCTGACAATTCAAGTTGAGGATAATATATGCTATTATTCATTTCAAGCTGAGCTTTACTGAAAACTCTGTTATTTGCACCTATACTGAATGTCTTGAATGTAAATATATTAGCTTCTTGATTATTATATGAAGCTGTTGGATTCACCCATAGAAAAACATGTCTTGGTCTTCTTATACCTGTACTAATTCTGAAAAATGAACTCACAGCCGCAGTTTGATTTATTTCATAATGCTCTCTCAAGTATATCCAAGTTTTTGGTTTCAGATAGTTTTCCAGATATTGACGCATACCACTACCATTGAAAATAAGTTTAGGGCACCATAATCTGAATTTAGTCATCAAAACTTTTGAATCAGGAGCAGCATTGCTACGAAATATAATATTGTTATCATTTTCCAATCGGATTAAAATGTTCATTTTTATATTTGGATGAAGATTCTTTTTGAATGCAGCAAAATACGAATATATATTCAATGGGATAGATATTTTGTTCTCACTGCCTGCGTCTGTAAGAATTTTTCGCGTCGCGAATCCTTGGTTGTACAATGCTTGAGCTGTTCTTGGTTCAGCTGTTCCAGTCGAAGTATCTAAATAAAAGAAATTGTCTTTAGCAACTGTATTGGCATATTCTTTAGTGTATTTTAAAAGTGATAGAACATTCGATGATTCATTGGCTTTTGTGTTGTTATATACACTTATACCATTACATTCAACTTGTATTTCTCTGATGAAGGTGTTACCGTTTGTTGTTGTACAAAATAAATTTCCATTTCCCACTCCGGCGCCGATACCAGCTCCATCTTGATCTTGATCTAACTGAAGAAGCTTGAAATTGACTTCAATATATGCATTATACCAGTCTATTGGGTTAGCCTCTGAGCTATTATCTATTACAAACATGTAATTATCTTTTGTTTGTAGATTATTTGCCCCAATATTAGCATTCAAAGGTGTTTGTAAATCATAATATGCATATTCATATCTTTTAACAAATTCTGGACTTCGAAAATTTCCGTTCATATATATTATTAGTTTAGATAAAAAAATCATTATAATAGTAAATCATTATAAACATCTTTAATATATTGATATTTGTCAGTATCTTGAGCCTGTTGCTCATTTTCTTTTTGTAAAAGTTTGATTATTTCATCACCTTTTGTTTCATTCGTTATTTTTGGCTCGTTTGTTTTATCACTAAATTTATTGTAAATTTTGTCACCAATAAGCTGACCTGTTTTTTCACCTATTTTTTCCGACCCCTTTTCTATCAACTTTTCAGCACCCTTTTTAGCAAGTTGTTTAGCTGTTTTGCTTGCAAGTTTTGAAGCTATCTTACTTCCAACATTTTTGAAAACATCAAATATTCCTTCACCTTGAATAATGTAATCTCCAGTATCTGGATCTCTTTCTCTTCGTTCCATCTATATAGTGAGTGTATATAAATTAAGCTTCTTTTATCACAACGGTTAAAGATATATCAATTCCATTTAAGTCAACCTCCCTGTTTTCGTCGTCTGTGATATAAAAAGTAACTTCAGATAGTACTTTTGTATTTATTTTATTCCAAAGATAATTCATTGGTTGTATTTCAAATGGTAGAGATCTTGTTTTTGTATTCGTTGAGAAGGTAAAAAGCACGTCTGATAACCTTCCTGAAACGATTGAATTACTTAGTAGAGAAGTTCTTATGTATAAGTTATCAATACTGTTGCTGATATTAGGAAATTGGGGTCCATAAGAACTCACTTTCAATATCCCTGTTTTATCGAAACCCAGTAAATCTGCAAAGTTTCCGCTATTCTTGAAATCAATCCAATAGTTTTCATCCAACTTTATGAAAACCTTATATGTTGTAAGGTCAAATAATATATCAATTCCATAAGTCTCCTTTTGCATGAGTTTTCCAATTTCATTGTGAATATATTGATCTATATCATCATAGTCATAAATACCTGATGGGAATGTTATTGTTTGCCAAGAAGTGCCTTTGTTTTTTGAGATCTTTAATTGGTTGTTATAATATTCTGGTCGTATGTTATGCCAACTTGCAGTCATACTGAGATGATCTAATGCCATATAGTATTGTTTGTTGTCATCTAAAATTAATTCAGGAATGAACTTTGTAGTGAAATTACCTGGTTTATTATTTTGGTTTTGTTTTTTAGCATCTATTGATTTGAAAACTAAAACTCTATTTACATCCATTATATTATATGCTTATATATTTATTGTATAATTTCTCATGCATTGTTCTGTCAATAGCCCCTATTTTCAATAATTCATCATTGATTTGTGATAAGTCATTTCGCAACACTGGACTATTGTTTCCAGCTGCCATTGAACCAATTATTATTTTCATGCGATCAGCCAATTGCTTTGGATCTTGATAATACATAACACTTGATCCAATCATTCTGGACTTACCAGATGATTTGTGTGGCCCAATATTACTGAGCATATTAAGATCATTAAAAATCTTTACAGCATTCAGACTGTAGTTTGTTTTGGGATTATATCTTTTAGTTAGCATATTTATGAGTGATTTATCAGCATCAGCTTCATAAACCAATTTACCACCATGATATGCATTCAGCTTCATTTCATTCATCAATTTTGAGACATCAATAAGAAGGCCACCATATTGATTACCATTTATTTTGAAAGCATTTCTTTTTGGCTGTTTATATATTCGAATACCCTCACCTTTTTGTCTATACTCAAACGACTTTAATACGTCTGAGATCGTATCCCTATATTTTCGAAGAACGGCTATTTCATTATGATATTCCGCCTTAACTTCTCTACTCTTGCCCCTTTTATTTCTGCCCAATTCCATTGCTAATTCGGCAGATTTTTTCTTTTCTTCCAATAATTTTTGGGGAGTCAATGATAATAATTGTGAGGGCTTTGTCAAATTGTTTTTGTTTAAAACAATTTTATCATCTTTATTAAATCGGTTATCAATCTTCAAATATGTTGGATCTTCTCTTGATTTTTGTTCTGGTTGGTAATCTATTTGGGGTAGCTCATGTTGTAATGTTATTATGTCTCTATTCGATTCAATTATATCCTGAAATCCCTTTGTTAAAGCTAATTGATTTCCCCGTAGTTGTTCAATTAGTTGATCCTGTTTCTCATCTGTTTTTTTCTGTTTTTCAATCAATGGCTCTCGTAATGTCTTAAAATAATCACTCATTACAATATCACGCCCTCCTTCCTTATTTTTTATTTCATTTTTTGATTCAGTAACTGCTTTGACAATTTTATAGCTATCATATTCTGAATCAGCATATTTTTTAATTCTGTCAATATTCATTATATAAAATATGTTACATAATTTATCTGTCGAAATGACACTTATCTTTAAAAATATGTGTAAAAACAACACTTATATTTATAAATATGTGTGAAAACAACACTTATATTTATTATCTAACATATTTTATATAATGAAAATTCCGAATTACGATACAAATAGAAATGATGAATTAAAAAAAAGATTAAACAATTTTTTAGACGAAGATTTTGGAATGATTATTACAGGACAAAGTCGATGTGGAAAGACAAATGCTCTTATGCATATGTTAAGATCACCACTGATGTATTATGATAAGATATATTTATACACACCAAATCATCATCAGGAAAAAATACAAGATCTACAAACATTGATGAATAAAATATCTGATAAGGTTGGTTATCCTGTATTAGAAATTGGATCATCTGATGATATTAAAGACACTTCAGAATATCCCAACAACAACCGTAAAATTGTCATTTTTGATGATCTAATTAATGCACCTGATAAAATACAAAATAAAATTGCCAACAACTTCACAGATGGACGCCACCATAAGATAAGCCCAATTTATTTAAGCCAGAGTTACTATGATATTCCGCAGAAACTTAGATTAAACTGCAGTCATATGATGTTGTACCCTCCTACTACCAAAAACCATTTGAATCTCATTGCCAAAGAAAACTTAATAGACCCTGGTTTGTTCAATAAATTAGGGCCCTATGAATTTCTGTTTGTGGACAAAGAAAATAAAAGTGTGAAGAAGAATTTTGATGAAGTAATCTAATGTAATATCATAATATAGATGGGCATATTTAATAACCTTAAGAAATTCACAAATATTGACATTTCTGAATATATTAGAATCATTCGCCAAAAAATTCAAGCAAGTAGTGGACTCAAGTTGGATCCAAACAATAACTATGATATGCAGAATAAAAAACTTGTCAATCTAAAGGAAGGGGGTAATGACAGAGATGAAATTACCAAGCATCAATTAGATGTTGGATTACTAACTAAACCAGGTAAATATGAAGTATTATTGTTGAATGGCGAAAATCACATGACGGGAGATCTTGATTTAAGAGGAAATAAATTAATTCTTCCTGGTGAAATTGATATGGATCAAAAACTGATCACAAATATGGATACGGATGAAAACAATGATCTCAGTGCTGTGAATATGATAACTCTTAAAAATCAGGTTAATAACAAAGCAAACATTACCGATGCATATATGAAAAACAAAAGAATAGTATTGAATGATCATTTAGATGCTAATTATCATTCTTTATTAAATGTTCAAGCAGCTGGGGATAATGATGCTTTCCCTTTTTACCATGGGAAGACACATTTTTTAAATTATGACGGTCAACAATATGATGCGAAGAATAAGAAAATCATAAATATCAACACAGATGAAAACCAAGATCTTTCAGCTGTGAATATGATAACTCTAAAAAAATATCATCCCGATGTTCCTGATCACACTCATGAAGTTACTAAAAACATTGATTTGAAAGAACTTTTTAATATTGTTAAGTCGAAACAACAGACATACTTGGATTTAGCTGCAAATTACAACAATCTTGTTAGTTATAATGATGTAAAAAACATTTTTCTTTCTCGTAAAGAGATGTTGATGATGGAAACGGGCCTTGATATGAATAAAAATACGATCTTCAATGTAAAAGATCCAATAGCAGTTGATTACGCTACAAATAAAGGATATGTTAACACAAAAACTGGTGATAACAACACAAGAATAAATCAAAATACGAATGCAATAAATAATTTAGAAACACTCAAACTTGATAAAACTATTTCCAGCGATCTTGATATGGGAGATAAAAAGATTGTTAATCTAGCAACTCCTAAACCAAATGAGAATGACGCTGCTATAAATGTTTCATTCTTCAACACCGAACTCAATGATTCCAATACAAACTTGTACACACGAATAACGGATGATTATAAGAGTTATGTAAACAAGTCACACATAACTCCATCTACATTGAAAGATGTTTTCAGATATCTAATGGAAGATGTAGATGAGAGCTCCTCAGAAAGTAATATAGTTGTTAATGGAATTATCAATTTTGCTGCATCACCTCACCAAATCAATAAGAAAGCCTATGATATAACACTTACAACAGACAATAATGATGACTTCAGGTCAAGGATAGGTTTCAATGCATACAAACTTCCTCAAGGTGAGTTCACTTTGGTAATCGAGTTTTTTGTTCCAGATAAAGCTCATATTAGTTCAACATCTGTCACTGTTGTCTCAACAGTTATCAACATCGGTCAGCAAACAACAAAGATTTTCAACACTGAAGGATATACGAAAAGCATTGTTCATTTACACAAATGGCAGGTCTCTCCACCTGAATATATAATGATAGATCTTCATGGAAGAATAACAAAAGGGAATACAAAGAAAGCACATCTAATCGTTTATGGTGTTAAAGGACATGTTTCGAGTGTCGATCCAGATGTATTTGATACTGTTTTTGTAATTGAAAACGGTAAAATGACAATGGAGACTGATATTGATTTAAATGGTAGAAACATAATTGGTTTACCAAAACTGAAAAATAAATTCATATTTTTAGGCAATTATATGAAAAATAAGAACAGTCATGATATAATGTTCAACGGTTCATCATCATTTATTGCATTAGTTAATTTGAAATTAGTAAAATTATGGTTGATGATATTGGACGATAAACCGCCTGAAGGATATGAAAAAATGTTTATATTAATTCATAACACTTCATTTGCACCTCAACAATGGAATAAAACATCAAATAAAATTTATTACACTTTCAATATATTATCATCAGTTATCAATTTCATGGAAGATACAGTTGTACAAATCAAATTAATATCATTTGATCATGATATTACATTTGCACCTTATAATTGCCATATCAGTGCACTTTTTGAAGAGTTTTAATACATAATTATCTAATATATTGATATATATAAATGTCAATTCTCACACAGTCAATTAATTTTTGTAATAAATTTTTCACAACCCAAAAAAACTTACATCCAAATACTAAAGATGAAATATTAAAATCGGCTTTAATATATCAATTTTTGTACGTTAACTATTTGAATAAGCCAATATCATTTAACCAAATATTAGAAAAACACTCTGACATTGGATTAATAGGACCAGGTTCTTGTACTCTAAATACCAATTACCAATTTTTAATTAAACATGCTATTTTTCATGATGCATTTGGAAGATTTTACAATGACTATGAAAAGGGGCCTGGATACACATATTGCTTCCTTTCAATGCCGAAGAAATTAAAAAGATCTCCAATAATGGGTCAAATCTCTGGATTATTATATTGCCTCATTTCAAATCCTAAAATTTAATTATTATTATCCAAATATATAATATAAATGACTGAAACAGACATCTTCAATTTTAATCATATTGATAAAAGCATCAGCAAAGAAAAACTATCTGAAATCAAAGCATTATATCGATTTTATCACAAGCGTTTTTGGTGCTATAAGAAGGCTTACAAATATTTCAAGAGATTGAATTTAGCTATTAATTTATCATCAGTTTCTTTAATATCCATTGGTACAATAGCTGGTTCAATAACATTGAACCCTATTATTTTAGGAGTAATTAGTGGTAGTGGTTTATTGATTAAGACATACAGCGAAATTAAAAACTATAAAAGAAAAATAGAAATGTCTAAATTTGCATACACAACATATGAGAAGGTACTCGTTGATTTACGGTCTTTTTTAAGAGGAATGCAATTTAACCATATCAATTTTATCAATAATATGAGGTTGCTAGACGAAACGATAATTGATCTTTGTACTCTTGATGAAAAATTTGAGAAACAATATGATAAAAAATTCACTTCCGAGTAAACTTTTAGAGTAAATTTTACTAACAAACTTTTCATTCAATAACTCATGCATAGGGAAAACCCCCTTTGCATGACGATATTGGATCATTTATTAATAATTGTTTGTATTTGATCACCTATTAACAATAGGATATTATCCCAATATTGTTTATAGCAAGTTAATGTTCTTTTCGATTTAGATAAAGGTATATCATTTTCAATTGGTAATTTTAACATCTTAAATAATTGTTTTAAAATGTAATCAATATTTATCATACGTTTTCGGTTTCCATTTATCTGTGGCAAAATTTTATCTATCTCCTCAAAAATTTTCATGATTTTAGTTCTATCATTGTAATTGTTTGATATCTGTAATTTGTGTTGGCTACAGATGTTATTTATTGTGTTTTGGATATGATATTTCCGATGATATACCGATTTTCGCCGTATTTTATACTTACTCTCATAAAAATTAACATACTCTTTAACATAATTATATCCATGTACGGAACCACAATTTAGACAAACACTCATGCCATCTATATTATTTATATCTTGTTCACTACAGCATGACTTGACCACTATCACACTTCTGTCAACTTCTGCCAATTGCTCATCACAAAAGGGACAGGTCAACTCTCCCATATTCTCAAATTCATCATGAATTTCCAAATTACAATTCATTCTATACTATTATATGAGATTATATTTTTAAAACAATAGCTATAAGCGGAGCGTGTCTAAATTCCCAGAAAACAAAAATAGCGAACATGTTTTAATAACAGGAAATGAGTCATCATTAATAGCTATTGTTTCAGATCATGAGTCAGTCGTATGATTTTTTCAACCAATCAGAAGGTGGATGATGCATCATTCAGTTATGTATGTTTGGTGAAAGATGAAATACTCTTCTTCACACGACTAGCAAATTCGAAAATCCTGAGAATATTTGCATTAACATAGAACAAATCAGATAAACCAGTTTCACTCTCAGCCATTTTAAGATTAAACTAAATCATAAACTTCTAGATCTCTTTACCTACAAGACAGCCATATGACGATCATGCGGAAAAGCTTGGCTAAAAATCGGCTAACGCGTTAGCGATATTTCCCATTGTTTTATCTAAAATCACTTGATATGTAAATCAGTAGTAGTAGATGGTCAGAATTAATGTTTTTGTTTCCAATACATTTGTCTGTAATTTTTTAGGCAGTTATGAGATTAATAAAGTTTCACTCAGTTGTTTCGATGACAAGCGGTATATTCATGAGAATGGTAGTACAACTTTCGCTTATGGCCACTACAAAATTTAAACAATATAAAACTAAAAAGTTCAGTTCACAGTTCCATGGTAGTGCTGCATTTTCCATTTTAATGTTCAATTGACCCCTCCGACTTCATGGCATAAGGTGTAGCAGAATCCAAAACTGACTTTCTCCTCTTTAGCTTAAATACATGTTTCCGCATCATTTTCTTAGTATCTTGCTCAGTCAACCTCGTAATATCATTCTGCAGTAAGCGTCGAGACTTTTCATTTCGTATAGCCACTCGGCATTGATGAATGCTCTCTTCAATTGCATCAAACTCCCCTTCGCATTCCTCCAAGTTTTGAGTATCAAGATTATTGAAAAAATCTTTCAAATCAATTCCAATAGTTGTCTTCAGGTGTTCTAAGGTGTAATCCTTGGCATTCTTTATATTGTGGCAAACATTCTCATATCGCTGATCGAGCTGTTTTAGAGAGTAAGGCATCTTAACTTCACAAGCAACTTCACAATTGTGAACTTTTTCACTGAAAAAGTTCACAATTGTGAATCAAAGTGTGAAGCCTCTGATTGGTTAAAAATATCACACGACCGTCTCGTGATCTGAAACAATAACTATTAGTGATGACTCATTTCCTTTTTATCAAAACATGTTCAGACTTGTAAGCGGGGGATTCCCCGTTCTCTGTTTCTGGGTATTACATCCTGTGTTTCCGAGAATTGTATCACGCAATGAAATAAACGCACTTTGTTTTTTTAACATATAGTTTCATTTGATTTTTCTATATTTTTTAATCTGATTTTCCATGTGATTATTCCATGTGATTGTGCCATCAGATGGGAAGTAGTTATAGAGTTGGCTTGGTATCAGATCAGTTTTGCAAAACTGATCTGGTACCGCCAACTCTATAACTACTATCGTTTGTTTTTCAGCCTAAAAACTTTTTGATCTCTGTCTGTATTTTCCACTAAGTACAAACTCGTCACCTTGTTTCTCGCATTCATTACCATGCTCAATATTGTAAACTGCAGCTCTAGAAATCTTGTGTACCGTGTACGAGGAAATTTTTGCGGGAGAAAAATTTTGCGGATTGCCGACTGAATTTGTTTTGCGGGAGGAAATTTTTGCGGATCGAGACAGCTAAAATTTCTCCTGGGAGGAAATGTTTGCGGATTTCTGGTCAAGTATAAATAAAATTCAAGGCCGTATCGGTATTTTATATTTCAATTTTACTTCCTGACCGGAAGGTTCCATAGTTTCCATAGTTATGGTTGCTGTTCTAGTGCCAACATGAACATAAACAACGAGAAAACCTGAGTGAGTTAGTGTACGTTCTTGTAATAACGTATTAGTCGATTATGATAACAGTCTGTGGTTCTTTTGAGGACGTGTCTGCAGTTGAATCGGGAATACAGATGACTGTTGTGCCGGTCGCCTCGGAGTTATAAGAGCAATATGTTCACTGTTAAAAAGTTCCTGTTAAGCCGATACACATTTGCTAATTTTTCTGCGGGAGTATATTTCTGCGGCGGAAAATTTTGCGGGAGTTTTTTTTTTCTGTGGGAGTTTTCGCAAAATCCGCAAAAATTTAAACTGGCAAAATTAAACTCATACACGGTATATTCCGCTTACAAACATCAGTTATTGATTTATTTTTCGGTTCTTCTGCTGAAGCAACAAGTGAAGACAGCACAGTGGAAACTATACAAAAACCAGCCAATTATGAAAATCGATATGACAAAATATAAAAACCCAAGCGCTGGCACTATGTTTTCATTTGGCCTCGTATTGCAGGGGTACGTAATCGCCAAACCCAATTGTAGAAAAACGTCACAAACCAAGTGTATATTCCTTCGACGAAGGTCCAATCTTCGACTAGTATCTCAATAACAGCTCCAAGTAAAAGAAATATTATCATTAACAGGCATGTTGCAATAAATGTTTTCGTTTTAACTCTGTGAAACTGCCTTTTGAATTCTTGAATAGACGCTTTTCGACCCTGAAAATACATGACTTGATACCACTGACTATGTTTTGATGGCCAACATGGTAATCGGCAAACCGATGAGGTAATAAAGAACCGTTAACAGCTGGCCAAGCGTTGTTTCTGGAGTCATGTGATCATATCCTGAAGAAAAAAAGAAGGACAAGCTAGATCTATACGTTTTCCTTCAGAAGTTTTCATCTGCCAAGTTTTATTTCGACGTGTGTACGGACATATTTGGCAAGTTTGTCAAATCTGCTTTTTCAATGGCAATGTACAAAAAGATGAGTCAAGGAAAAACTTGTAAAGGAATCGTGCTTGTGTACACAAAGCTGTTTTGTTGACACCAAATAAAACTTGACAAAGAACCATGGTACTACATGCATCTACACGAGCAAATGAACTTTTCAACGATTGCTCGTCAAGAAAAACTTGTTAAGTTTTCAATACTTGTCGATTGACAGAACTGAGGAAAACCTGATCTTGTGGATCACGCTTTAGCAATTTCGTGGGTTTATTTGTTCAACTTTCCCTTTCATATGAAAAATTTTCCCTTTGACTTGTCTTAAGTGTATTACCTTAATCTGAGACAATGCAAAACAAAAATGAAGTAGGTTTGAAAATTTTCAAACCAAAGAATAATTACAACCAGTCTGTATTTTCTCTTAGGGGTAAGTGGCAATTTACGAGATAACACGCAAACGCGAATGTCGATTAAGGTCATTTTCAAAACCTAAAAGTTAAAAATTAACTTGTTGTCGATAAAATATTATCCCACACTAACTAATCAAAGGGTTCTATGAGCCACCTCGTGAATACGAAAAGTCCTTTTTATACTTAGTAGATGGCGGACCGGGAGTCATTTGTAAAAAGCTCAAAATTTTGTTTTGAAAACGATGAATTAAAAAAAAAACAGGTCTTAGCGTGACCTAAAAATGCATTGTGTAAAATGAGAGAGAACTGGATGACGTAATGCGTTTTATAACCTCTAAACATGTGGTAACTTAAAAATAGAAACGTTCTTCCAAGAAGGATTTTCGTCGACATTCCAAAACCTGTTAAACAAATATATCTCTACAATAAGATGATTAAAACCTAGGTTTTAATCGAAATGCTAGCATAACAACAGGCACAAGTACAAGAGTCATGTCAATGTCAATCTTAAGACGGATTAAAACCTACGTTTTACTGGCAATGCAAGCATAACAACAAGCACAAATACAAGATTCAGGACTATCAATTGAAAAGAAATGTGAAGCAAGCATATGTTCAAACACAAAAAATAAAACTTATGTCGCACGTACATAGGTATGCTTGTGCTCTTTGTGTCGATTACAGATCCATTTTTTCGGTTGACACTGATAACATAAGTAATAATATAATATTGTGTCACGCTTATGTCCACATTCCTGCGTCCGTCAATAACAAACTAGGCTTACGTGTGTATCGACCGCTTCGCAATTTTCGTAATTCGTAATTTTATCGCTTATTTATTTAAACCCGGATTTTAAACAACATGTCGACGGATGCATGATGCATGATGCATGATGCATGATGCAAGAAAAACAGCTACACTTAAAAAAACGGATTTTCGTCGACATATGTTTCGTCGACATTCCAAAACCTGATAAGCAAATATATATCTTAAGATTATTAAAACCTAGGTTTTGCTAGCAATGTAAGAGTGAGGTGCAGGATTGCAGAAAATTAATTCAGTTATTTTAGAACGAAGCATGATACAATGGGATGTATTGTTATTCAATGAGATAGAAATATTATTTCCATCTCATTAAACTAGTTTTCTGCAATCCTGCACCTTAGTGCAATGTAAGCATTACGAAATTCGTGTGAAAAGCCCAAGTGCAGCTGTCTACTTAGTGACCTGGCTCTTTTGAGTGGAAATGAGGTTAAACTTGACATTATTTTTACAGGCTTTTTATATGCAAATCACATTGTTTTCCTGCTAACTAGTTTTTTTATTTACATGTGTTTAGTACATAGTTTAAACAGATATATATTTTAAGATGATTTACACCTTGGTTTTACTATCAATGTAAAGATAACAGGAACAATTACAAGATCCGTGTCAATATAAAAGAAACATGAAGCAAGCATATGCAAAAACACAAAAAAGGAAAGTTTTGTCGTACGTGCAAAAGTATGGTTATACTTATGTCCATCCATTCATTCATTTGACATAAGTGTATTGTCGGCTATCACTTATGCCTACATTGTGCCTCCATCAATAACAAACCAGGCGTAAATGCATGTCAACGCTGCATATAACTTTATTATTTGTCGAGTATTCAGTAAATAACCTGTAGATGCATGAAGGCAGCTCTTCGTTATTTATCAACACACCTACACACTCATTGCATTTATTTAACAGTCCATTTAGTAGTACACAACATAATTCCAACAAGAAAAATCCATGTATTCAATAACTTCAAGGGCAGCATATGGATGTAATGACTAAGTACGTTGCGATCGCGAATATAAATAACACTACTAAGATAATCGATCGCAATTTAGCTTTAAATAGGTCTCGCAATTTCTCACAACAAAGAACCTAAAATAACAGATTTCGACGCAATAAGACGGGATATAAGTAGGAAACTGATATTACTTTTTTGCTGGGATGAGAAAAGAAGAACGCCCATTATTTACATCTTATATTAAATACTGAACGGTATTTGAATATTTAATACCCTGATGTAGGAAAAGTAACTTAGTTTCTTGAAATAATTGTTGTGGCACACTTGACAAAAATATCAAATATTTTGTAAGGCTATTAATGATATATCTAACTGCTATAATGGGCTACGCAATTTTATTAAATAAATACAGCCGAACCTTTATGTGCGACCACCTCTCCTAAGCGACCTCTTTCCCAAAGTACCAATCCAGTCAAATCACTATAGTCGAAACTTCTAGGAAAGGGTAGGGAAAATACGAGTTGAAGTATAAAAAAGGGTAGGGAAAACTGCTATTATAAAAAGCGCCTTTCAAAATATATCAAACAGGCGCACGTGAAGGCCTACTAGGCCGCTAGAAGGAAATGTACGGTGTAAAGTTGTTTCTTCGTCAAAACCTTCGATTTTAGGAAGAGAATGACGATTTTTTCGCCCTTATTTTATCAGAAATATAGTTGAGCAAAGCTGATACGTGTAAAGTGTAAGTTTTTGTTTGAATAATGTGATAAAATCTATCGATAAACTCTCTTGCTTGCGTAAGGTTGATTTTGAACCGTTCTCAACAAAAATATGCGTTTCTCTAAAAGTAGCAACTAGCAAATACAAACGTAGCAACTGATGAGGTTCGAGAGGAGAACTGATACCATGGTTTTGCCTGAATGACTGAAATCAGATAGTGGCATAAACATAACAGTCGCTAGACTGTCAAAATTGCCAACGGAGGAATTACAAACATCGAGCTTCACGCAGATCGCAGATCACAGCCTTGACTGAGGCCAGCTTCCGAAAACTTCAACTCTTTACAAGTTCAACAGCTTTCTTTTTAAGCTTCAACTCTCTCTGCTAATCTTACTAAATGGATCTGCAAAATTAATATCCTGCAACGAAGAAACCTAGCGTGACAAAATAGCAGGAAATACATTCACGGCCATCAAATCATTTCAGATCCTGTCATTTTTAAAGGGACACTGTCGCCTATTTTTAGCATCACTTTGAAAAGCCAAAAAACATATTTGTTTCAATGGAAACCTAAAAATAATGGTCCAGTTTTGTTAACAAATACTCTACCAGTGCACAGAAACTAATATTCGTTATCTTTGGCTGCGGATGGCCAGGATGGAAATGGATTGCAATTTGAAAAAATTGGCCAATTTTTTCAAGCTCCTCCCAAGTGTCAAGGAAAAATCGCAGAAAACTTATTATGGTTTGTTCTTCCTTGAAGAAATCAGTTGATATTATCTTCTTGGTGTTCTAAAAGCAATTTTTCTGTTTGAACAAATGTACTTTGTCATATATTTAGTGTATTTTGACCAAAACACAGCAAAATCTGCATGACGATGCCCCTTTAAGAGAAAAGTTAGAGAAGCTTAAACTTTTCCGATAAAAACCTACATGCCAATAGTGGCGAAAACAACAAACCAACCGCCAGGAAAAAAAGGACGCTAAAAGAGGTCAAATTTTACAAGAAAAACACCACGGGAAAGCACAGCAGACAGTCTTGTCCATTTTAAGGTTTACCCACTCAACACTAAAATCCTCCATAGCAAACATGACACTAAATGTACTATACCACCGAAAACATGTAGAAAGAGCAAATGGCATTAAAAACACGAGGTAAGAGTCGTGCAGTCCTGTCACCCCCATTTAACACTTTATTTCCGATCAACATAATTATTACGCAAGCAAGAGAGTTTATCAATAGATTTTATCACATTTTTCAAACAAAAACTTACACTTTACACGTATCAACTTTGCTCAACTCCATTTCTGATAAAAAAATGGCGAAAAAGCGTTACTCTCTTCTCTAAATCGACGTTTTTGACGAAGAAACAACTTTGCACCGTACATTTCCTTCTAGCGATCGACTTGTAATGTTTGCCGCCTGGCGATCTCAGAATTCTTTGCGGACAAAACAGTATCCTATTACTGGTAACTCATTCATTGGGTAACCAAATGACGTCATAAATATTCAAAATGGTGTACACTAAAATTATATTTCCACTTGTTATTTTCATAATTGAAATTTAAACGTCATTTCCAAAAATTTAACGTCAATTTGTTATAATAGTGGAGGTTTCCTTTAAGCGACTGTGGCTGTGGTCTCGGAGTTCTATATATATGCATTTTGTCCCAAACAAACCAAGTCCTTGCATTCTTGCGTCTCCTTGCAGGTGGGTCCTATGATGGTGAGTTCTGCGCCTGCGCTTGTCTCGGTCGAGCTTCATTTTTGTGAGACTTTGTTTTCTGGGTACTTTCTCTGTGGCCTTGGGGTACTGTATTGATGCTTTTCCCGTTCTTTCCCCTTTTTCTTCCATACATTATGTAGCTCTCCACTTCCTTAGTCTTTTTGTCTATCGAAGATCTGTTTAATTTCCTCATCTCCATCGTTCATTCGTACTATATATGGTTCTATTTTCTCAATGGAGTCGGTCAAGTGGGCTTTTGTTTTGTGTGTCTTATCCTTGGTATGACTGGGACTGTGATCTTGGGGTTCTATATCTATGCATTTTAATAATAATTTAATAATAATTATAAATTTTTATAGCGCTTACATTACAGGGTATCTTTAAGCGCTTTACAGTATTAAAAACTATATATATACTATATATATATAAACTTAAAAAAGAAAATTTACAATTCTTTCCTAAAATTTAAAACGTTAAAATCTTATGGTTGTTCATAAGCAAGTCTAAATAAGAATGTCTTAAGAGCAGATTTAAAACAGTCAACACTTGTGCTCTGCTTGATATCAAACGGCAGGCCATTCCAAATTTTAGGGGCTGCAACCGAGAAGGATCTATCACCAAGTCATACACTTGGTTCTTGGGACTTGCAGAACTAGCTGGTTATTAGTCCGTACCGCATTATTACGACCTGTAGTCTTGACTTGGAGAAGCTCAGTTCAGTAGGAGGGGGCCATACCATTAAGAACCTTGTAGACAACAAGAGCAACCTTGAATTGTATGCGAAACTTGATGGGCAGCCAGTGTAACTTTATCAGTGTGGGCGTGATGCGATCAAACCGAGGCACCCGACAAATGACTCGAGCAGCAGCGTTAAGCACTCTCTGTAGCCGATCCATCTGATACTGTGTGGGATTCCATACAAGAGAGAGTTGCAATAATCTAAGTGGGACGTGACGAAAGCGTGGATCAGGGTCTTGGTGGATTGATCGGATAAGTATTTCCTGATTTTACGAATGCTATATAAGCCACGAAAAGCCTTGCTACACACTTTGCCAACATGCGTACTCATAGTCATAGAACTATCAAACCAAACAAACCAAACAAAGCGACCATGCACCTCCGTAAGAGACCACCTTGGCTTTGCATTTTAGATGGTCGCCTACGCCTAGCCCAACCATCCAGAAGGACGTCGGACACCTTATTGAGACTTATATAACGGAGTAACTGGTTAGCTTTCAGTTGAGGTTGGCGGTAGCAGTTTATATAGTTAAATTTAGGACTAAGCTACCCGAGAAGCTAGGTTGTACAGTGGTGCGGTAGGCTATGTAAGCCTAAAAAGCCTAGCTAAGGTCACAGGTTCAATCCTGAGTGGGGATTTTAGATTTTCCTTTTTACACTTAAAAATGTAATAAAAATATAATTTTAAGTGTCGACATTACGTTATATAAGTCTTAATAAGGTGTCCGACGTCCTTCTGGACGGTATGATTTAGGCACAACCCTACGAGAGGTGTAACTGTAAAATTCATTGTATAAAGAACGCCGGGAATATTCGAGTTTTGTCGACATGTTTAAACCATGCATTGCTCGACCAAACTGGCTGCATTACAGCTGTATATATCAAAACGGTGCTAATATTTATATTTCAAGTCTGGCAGCCGGCAGCCTATCTATCATGGCTCTGAGGCCCTGTTTATATGGTCTCGGGTTCCCGAGACGACCCTCCCCCCGAGTTACCCTGGCCGAGCTAACTTTTCACTTATTTCTTTGAAAAATTCAACCAACGTTTACATGAGAATTGCGAGACAACTCGGGTGGGCGAGTTGTGTCCCCTCGGCAGGCAGGGTACCCTGACGGGCGGGACAACTTTTTCTCATACAAACACTTTGGCTCGCCTACCCGAGACGAGACGGCTCAAATTGTTCCCGGAGCCCGTGTGTTTTAGGTCAGCGGAGACCAAACGGGCAAAACAAAATGGCGTCCCGAGAGAGACAGGTGTGTTAGACGGGACAACTGTTACAACTCACAACTCCATATAAACGCTCCGTAAAGTTGTCTCGAGGGGGAGGGTTGTCTCGGGTACCCGAGACCCATATAAATGGGGCCTGAGAGACTCCAATTTCTAGTAAGGGTTGTATTATTTTTCAACCAAGATACTTTCAAATTGAACAAATTTTGGTAATTTGTAATAAGAAATTGGCTATTTTTATCCGTAAATTCACGCTTTATTGGTTAATGGTTAAAAAAAGATGTAAATATGGACAGGTATAAAAGATAAAAATTTAGTAAAAAACGTTTTGGTATCACGTAGTTCATTGGTATACCTGTCTGTAAAAGACAAATAACTTTAAGTACGCTTGGGCGACGATTGCGAACTTATAGGGATGATATCTGTTTACAAACATTCTTTTTACTCATGCGCATAGCGCGCATGAGGTAAGGTTCCGGCTTCGTTTTTCTTTTTATTTTTTGTGTTCCGATTTTGCATGCAAATTTATGCACGCATATTTTAGTGACCGGGTCCTCGAGTCACCAACATTCTACAAAAATGGCTGCCGCGCTCGGCATGTGCTTGGTTTTTAAAACCGTAGTTTCGTGTCATCGGATTGATAACTCACATTTAAAATATTCAAAATGGAAAGAGAAAGCTTTAAGGAATACCCAAAGCCGCTATAGTGGAGAAAAAGGAGACCTTTTAGCAACTAATCTTGCTTCGAGGAAATTCATACACTTTTATCAGTGTGGAGCGATCAAAACCGAAGAAGCAGAGTTTTAAAGAATTTTCAAACAGACGAGGGACTTTACCTGGTTAGTTTTGGAGAAATATTTATAAAACATGTTAAAATTCAATCGTAATGACATCTGATATTATGTAAACAAAACAAGACTTAATTTTATACCTGTAGTTCTAACTTCACACGCGTCGCCTAATACGCAAAGATGTCTGTGTATGTTTTGCAATTTTCATTTCCAAATCATGCAGTTTCTAGGGCAATTTCCGATACAACTGGTGTATTTTATTCGAAAATTAGTCATACTTTTAGTCTAGACCGAGTAAAAGTTTTTGTGCACGGTCGCGTAATTCTGTTATTGAGATTCACTAAAATTGAAAAAATAGCCCGGTCGTTTGCTGATTTCATTGGTTTTAAAAGTAGTCTTTTCAAATGTAACAGAAAGAAGTCACGGTTTGGGAAATAAAAGACGAGTGTGTATTTGATCGGGAATCAATAAATTAAATATTCAAAGCGAGTACAGAAAACGTGTTTTAGCGTGTTCTTTAGTGTGTCACGCAAAATTCGTTGAGGGGGGAGGGATGCGTGACCCATTTAAAATAAACTGTTTTACTTTCTTATGCAAGCGCATGAGTACAGGCTACCAGTGTAGCCTCTTGTTGTTATTCAAATGTGCCAGCAACTGGAACAAAAGAACCCTTTGTTTCGGCAGCCAATAAGGCTCTGGTTGGCACATTAATAACAATTGGTGACGTCATTGATATCTTCCCTATTTACAGCGGTCTTACCCAAAGCGATATAAAAGGAGTCACCT
Source organism: Dendrophyllia cribrosa (assembly GCA_024195265.1). Taxonomy (NCBI): domain Eukaryota; kingdom Metazoa; phylum Cnidaria; class Anthozoa; order Scleractinia; family Dendrophylliidae; genus Dendrophyllia; species Dendrophyllia cribrosa. Next base: position 2,011,824 of record JAJLRJ010000007.1, read on the forward strand.
CAAGGAATAAATTATCACTTCGAGAAAGAAGTTGTTCGTTCAACTCGATCATGGCCGAAGCGAACCAAGATTTACAAGCTCCAGAAGCTGAAGTGCCTCAAGTGCCTCAAGTCCAGCAGCCTGCTCAGGATAATGTGCAACAGCCTGCTCCTCCTGGCGCCGCTCAAGGGGTAGTTTTCTTGCCTTTTTCTTTATTCCCATTTCCGTGGTTTCTTCCTCCGCCCACGTGTCATTTATTTCATAGTGGTCTTCTCTGACTCCGGAGCACAGGTTGGTTTTTCGTGGCAATTGTTTTTCACGTTTCCTTGCTCTTCCTAGTGTTTTTGTTAGTTACAGGGACGCAAATTGCTAAATTACTCGTTCCCTGGTATTTTATGGTTGTGGCTCCAGAGCAGAAGTTATTTACGGCATTTGGTATTTACCTGGCTCTGTCGAGCGTTTTGTTAGTTACAGGGACATAAATTGCTAAATTACTCGTTCCCTGGTATTTTATGGTTGTGGCTCCAGAGCAGAAGTTATTTACGGCATTTGGTATTTTCCTGACTCTGTGGAGCGTCTTTTTTTGTTAGTTACAGGGACGTAAATTGCTAAATTACTCGTTCCCTGGTATTTTATGGTTGTGGCTCCAGAGCAGAAGTTATTTACGGCATTTGGTATTTACCTGGCTCTGTCCAGCGTTTTCTTAAGTTGCAGGGACGCAAATTGCTAAATTACTCGTTCCCTGGTATTGTATTGTTTGTGGCTCCAGAGCAGAAGTTAATTACGGCATTTTGGTATTTTCCTGACTCTGTCGAGCGTTTCGTTAGTTCCACGGACGCAAATTTGCTATTACTCGTTCCCTGGTATTGTATTGTTTGTGGCTCCAGAGCAGAAGTTGTTTACGGCATTTTTGGTATTTTCCTGACTCTGTCGACCGTTTTTTCTTAGTTACAGCGACGCAATTTGCCTAATTACTTGTTCCCTGGTATTGCATGTATTGTTTGTGGCTCCAGAGCAGAGGTTTTTTAAAAGTCTTTTGTTTCCTGACTCTGTTGAGCGTTTTGCATGTTAGTTACAGGGACGCAATCCCTGATATTGTTTTGTTTGTGGCTCCAGAGCAGAAGTGTTTATTACGGTTTGTTGGTTACATATACTCGTATCTGTTTTATCTTGCTTACTGGTTAATTATTTATCTGTTTTCCGCTATATTTGTTCGTTTCCTGCTGCCTACTTGTTTTCGGCTATTTATTTAATTGCTTTCTGTTTTGTTCAATGTTTGGCGCCTCTAGCCCCATGGCTTAAGTTTGTTTTGCGGGAATTTTCTATCTCAATCCTATGTCTGGATGTTATTTCGTTGTCAGGAAGTATCCTGGTTGTGCAAGTATATTTTGTGTTAATGCAGTTAAAGTTGTTTTTTATTATAGGTTATAATTTTCACTATATTTTTGCCTATGCGTATTTTGTTTTGTCTCGATTTTATTTCTTCTCCGTTTTGCTTCTCGTTTTGTTTTATTGTGTCATGCTGCGTCTATGGATTTATTTGTTGTATGGCCGTTTTTGTTTCCTGGCCTTGTTTAAGGTTTTAATTATCACGTTTTGGCTTATTCTATTCAGCCTCTATTGTTCTTTGCCCCTTGTTTTTAGCCCCTTTTTTCACCGCTGCTCGTTAGAATTTGTTTTATGCATGCGCACATCCTTTTGCACCTCCTTTATTCTGTATTTGCATATATCCTTGTTCCCTTCGCTTCAAGCCTATTTTCCTTTACGCGTGTTTATGTTTCGCCTTCCTTTATTCCCTTACTCTTGGAATGACTGTTTGGAACGGGAATCTTATTCCCTCTCGGATTACCGGGGCTCCAAGCTGTCATTCCCTGAGTCCCGTCGCGCTTGCCCCTTTTACCCTCTCACACGCCTTTTCTTTTGTCTTTCCCTTGTAGCCTCCCATTAAGCGCCTTCTAGTCGGTCATTTTTTCCATTCCATACTGGGAGATGTCGGATGATTTCAACCCTATTAGCCATTCTGCTCCCCACCTGCGTTGGGTTTATTATAGGGGTATGCCTTTAGACGTGACTCAGGGAATGACAGAGCCCTGCAACAAGCATATTTCTCCAGCTTTCCTTAAAGAAGTCCTTCACGGCTCCTCTAGCGTCCTCTCCCCCAAAACGTCCCCTACCCCAGTAATAGGCGTGTTTTAGAATGGGACAGGACTCTGTGTTGGCCCCACTACTGCTTCTTTTAGTCTGGGGTCTCTTATAGTTTAGTATGGGTATTTTAAATTGGGGTCCTTAGTTTAGTGTGGGTATTTTATGTTGGGGTCCTTAGTTTAGTCTGGGTGTTTAAGATTGCGGTCCTTAGTCAAGTCTCGGTTGTTTGTGTTACGGGGAACCCGTTTGCATCTTTTCTGTGGCCGCCATTCTTCCATAACTCAAAGGAGTATGGGTAAGACCGGTGTAAATAGGATACTATCCGTAAAGACCAGCAAAGTTGCATGCGACTAGGTCGAAGTTTCACCAGGTCCTGGGAAAATTATTTTTAGTCAATATTACGTGAAAATTCACGATATTCAAACATTAGGCTTAACAAATGAGATTTCAAATGAGATTGCAAGAAGCCAATTACGAAGATAATTATGTTTGGGATAAGGGACTGTTCGTTTATTATGGCTAAGAGGGGGCCGATGTTTATTTATAAAAAAAGGCACAGTGAAAAACGTACCTCCCAATATTCCGTATTTACAAAAAACGTACCCTCCCGACTTATGTGCTGTACAAAATCTGTACCCCCATTTTTTTGCGGAAATGAAAAATGTACCCCCCATTTTTGAATACTTAGCAAAAATGTACCCCCCCCCCCCCCTCCCCCCCCCCATTCTGAACACCGGCCCGCTCTTAGCCATAATTAACGAACAGTACCTAAAACAAATGTCCTACGTCTCTCATCTTGCTGAAATTATGACTACACACCAAGGTCAAGTTAGTCAGTTAATGGATCCATTAGTTATATTTTGGTCGGTATATGCACGGTTTTTGAAAAAATAGCACGAAACATTGTTTATTAACAGGATAGCTAAAAACGACTCCACTAGCTTTAACTAAAGGCTTGGGCGACAAATATGTATTAACTTGTTCACATTTTTGTTTTCTTACAGTATTAATTCATTACAGAAACACCCATAAAGACAGGTTTGCACACGTGACTTTTGATGCAATTTTTGTCGCGCTTTCCAATGCATCTTTTGTCGCAAGAGTAAACTAGCGGCGATTTATGTGCGACTTGGGTGCGATATTTGCTGCGATTTGCTGTAAACTCCAAACATCGCCGCCAAGTTGCATCGGGTTTCTAACATGTTTGAAACCTCTGCGACATAGCGCGATAAATCGCACTGAAACTACCGCTTGTTTACACACGCGATTTGAAGATGCATCTTCCGCACAACAAAAATGGCATCGAAATTTGCGACAAAGATTGCACAAAAAATCATTGTATAGTACGACAAGTGTAAATTTCTTACCTGATACAACACCACTCAAGCGGGATAACTGAATGTAAATGCTTTTCATCCGTTCAATTTATTTCATTACGAAATTATAATTTCCGCTAACACCTTGCATCATTATGACGTGAGACCACTAACAACCACCCATTTTGTTATTAGCCATAAGAGGGTCGCGAATACTGAGTTTTAAGGTTTAAACGTACACGAGAACCTATATTTACAGTAACTGGCTTCCATTTTATTTTTACTGCGTTAATCAGTTCTATGTTTTGCAGGCTCTTAGTATCGTGCTCCAACACGGTATTTACCGCCACCTGGCAACTTCATGACTGGCTATAACTCAGGGAGGATTAATTATGTTAACGCGATATCATATGGAACCCACGCACTAAAATGTGCAATTCAATCAACGAATAAAGTTACACGCATGGACTTACGTGCTGTTGCGTTTCAGTCCAGATCTCGCTATTGTGCTTTTGAATGCCCACTCTTCAATAATTCAATTGGGACGTTTTTACCGGTGCGTTGCCGTCGTCGTTGCTTAAGCTTCCACACTGGAACAGTCTCCATGCAAGTGATGACCAAATAAGGGTATTCAGGCACTTATTGATTTGCTCAGCTAAACGGTTTAGCAATGATCAGCAGATGGTCAAATAGAAGATCTAGAGAATCTTTCTTTCTATACCAACTCTCAGAACGCTTATCCATATCGGACTATTTTTTATTTATTTTTTTTATAGCTTGTTTTCAGCTTATACTTTCAGATCTCTTACAAACTTGTCGCTTTGTTTCTCGTATTACAGCACTCTCTCGCAGATCTGGTGAAACCCGACCTGGTGGATTATCCTACCCTCGCTGGTGAAATGCCGGCCATGCCATGAACAATCATCCTGTTCTTCCAAACAATCCCTTTTCAAGTTATAAGGAATGTACTTGATGTCAAATCGAGATTTGGACTGTGCAAAAAGAAAACTCTAGGGAAAACTGTTAAAGACGCTTGCGCACTTTGAGTGCACGTGAACTTCTGGTCCCCAGAGCCAAATTTTGCTTTTCTGTAATAGTCTCTCCGTTGCTGTTAAGTAATATTCCAATTTTCTGGCAAGTAAAAAAAAATAAATACCTCCTTAAACATTTTAAGCCTTTCCCCGGAAAACGCAGGTTATGGTATTTCCGAGCCCATAAATTAAAAAAACTTTCGAGGGTGAGCATCGGTCCCAAGCCCCCTAGAATCTAGCAACTTCGGCACTCGCTAATCATGTGTACACCACTAACAACAAAAAGCTACCTACGCCCCTGGTGCATAGTAAAAAACTATACAGACTTGAAACCTGAGATGTGTGTCTCTCAAAGGCATCTGTATTGAAAATCACGCGTTTTATATGTTGATTTATAAAATGAAGTTATATGAGCTGTCGTGTTACACAGTAACAGCGGGAGCATACAGTCAACATCTTAACGACCACTCTCTTAAGCTATCACTTCCCGTAAGCGACCACTTTGTAGATAACAGTTTTGTTTCTCATTTAAATACTGTTTGTCTTCATTTTTCTCTTTAGCGACCACCTCCCTTAAGCGATCACTTTTTCCTGCACCAAGGGAGGTCGCTTAAAAGAAAGTTGACTGTATTACCGTAACAATGCTCCCAATGCAATGTAACACAGACTACTCATTTGACACGGTGAAGTTTTTGCAAAATTCATGGCGAACATCCGCAGGCCTCACCAGGTCTGTCACAGAGAGGTGTCGAATTCATTACCATGTTCAACAGACGTCTCAACTTTGTGAACTGCGGCTCCAGAAATCGTCTTTCTTTTCCGCCGCTTCCAAACACTGCTTATTCCTTTCTTTTTCAATTCTTCCGCTGCATTAACAAGTGAAGTCAGCACAGCGGAAACTACACAAAAACCAGCCAAGATGAAAACCGCCATGCCAAATATGAAAACCCAAGGGCCGGCACTATGCATATGCTTGTATTTGGCCGCGTTTTGCTCCAAAGCCTGAAGGGGTATGTAATCGCCAAACCCAATTGTAGAAAAAATCACAAACCAGGCGTATATTCCTTCAACGAAGGTCCAACCTTCGACTAGTGTCTCAATAACGGTTCCAAGTAAAAGAAATATTATCATCAACAGGCATGTTGCAATAAATGTTTTCGCTTTAACTCTGTGAAGGTGTCTTTTCTTGAATAGGCGCATTTCGATCCTCACAACAAATGAACGGACTCCACTGACTATGGCGTCACCAATTGTTTTGAGAGCCAACATGGTAATCGGCAAACCGATGAGGCAATAAACAACCGTTAACAGCCGACCAAGCGTTGTTTCTGGCGTCATGTGACCAAATCCTGAAAAAAAAAAATAAAAAAGGACTTGATAAGTCTGTCTACCAAGATGGTTTGTGGTCGTCTGTTTATGTTTTGAATATCGACAGAAGAAGAAGAGGAAGAAGAAGAAGAAGAAGAAGAAGAAGAAGAAGAAGAAGAAGAAGAAGAAGAAGAAGAAGAAGAAGAAGAAGAAGAAGAAAACGAAAAAAAGAAGAAGAAGACAAGGAAGAACAGGTTTCGCTAGTTTTGTTATTTCACCTTTGCAAAGCATAATTCATCACCAAGTGGAGGTAAATTCAATTTAATAAAAAATGCACTGTTTGGAAGACATCCACCGAGAAAAATACAACTTACATCGTGTACGCGTCAGCAAAGTCGCGTTAGACAAGCCATTAATTTTGTCAACTCTCTGCAATCAAAAGATTCTTTGTTCAACGCAAATTTTCAGCGTGCATTGCTATCGAAATTCATACAGTCAAAACCCGGAAGTGGCCGAGGTTAGCTTGTTCGCCGGTAGTTCAATTATACATCGCTTGGTTTATATCGAGCAAGTACAAATGTCAAGGAAATGTGTTCCGTGCTTCATTCGTGCTTCATTTGGAAGATTTCCTACTTGTAACCATTCTCATTCATAAGGTGACAATTAAACATAATTGGCTTCAATGCCAGACCTACCTATTGTTGTCAGTGCTGAAAATACATATGAAGTCGCATTTAGAAAAGTCCAGTCTACTTTCCTCCCCACCTTGACGGCTTTATAGGCTGCATTAGCAAACGCCATAAATTCAGAATGATTCATGGCGATGTCGTACTTTTGATGCAACTCATTTAGCATTTTAGCTGACATCTCGCTGTACGTAACTGGAGTTTTTTCAACATAACAAAACAGCCACGCTCCAAACATGAGGTAACTTAAAAATAGAATAGTTCTCCTTAGAAGGATTTTCGTCGCCATTCCAAAACCTGTTAAGCAAACATATATCTTAAGATTATTAAAACCTAGGATAAAACATTCGTGTCAATTGAAAACAAACATGAAGCAAGCATATGTACAAACCTAAAAAAAGGAATCTTGTGTCATACAGTTCACATGTATATTTGAGATTGTGCTTCAACAGCGTCGATCCCTATTTCACGTTGACACAAATGCATTCTGTTAATATGCCCTGTATGCCCATACCTGTGCATCCGCAAATAACAACTGAAACCAGGCTTAAAGATACACTTTCCCATATACATGTTATATGTCCTCAGATGCCACCAAATGTACAACATAATTGGATAAAAAGATTCTATAGAGCAAAACAGAAGAGGTAATTCATCACTCTTGTTTATAACAAAAGCAAACTGAAAGCACAATCCTAATTATGAGCAATTATTATCAATTTAGAACATCTGCTTTGTAACATTTGCTCTAGAAAACACATTTATATGCTTTACTTAAAAACTACGAACTTTTAAGGAGCATCAACTTGGAAGCAGAATTAGTAAAACTACTGGGCTTAATGTATGTGTGGAAAGTTGATACTCAATGTTTTTACTTAAGAATGTATCTTGTAATTTTTACATTACCATTCTCGACGTTTTATTTTGACTGGACATTTCGGGAGAGTGTGCAAATTTAAAGAGAAATCAACTTTGACATTGACAAACATGTCGAAGACTTATGTTAATGATTTTTAATTTTATCTTAATGACTTATCTTACTAATCACAGAAGGCTTACGTTAGCCTAAATTATCTCTGAAACTAGTTTGACGAGTTTCCCAACCAGTTTGACGAGTTTCCCAACCAGTCAACAAAAACAGAAGAACATTCAACTACTAAACGGAGAATTAATAAAAAAGTAGTCAACCCCAGAACATTGTTAAAGAATATAAAGCAATCAACAACAAAAAGCCGGCTCATTCATTTTATGTAAAGGAACAACCGCCTATTATTACATATTAAATATTTGCATTATTTACTATCTTGAAGTAGGAAAAGCAACGTCTTAAAATTTTACGTAAAACACTTAACAAAGTTGACAAATTTACTTTAGGAGATTAAGTATTTTTTTTTTTTTGAGAATTTAGAAAAGGAAATAATTATTGTGGTACACAAAAACAAAAAACACAATTATTTTGTTAGGCTAATGACATATCTAACTGCTAGCTGTTAATGGCCTACACAATTTGATTAAGCAAATATAAAATCCATTGTAAAGAACGCAAGCGACATTGCTCGACCAAATTGGAATTATATGAAACCATCGCTAACATTCAAATTTCAAGTCCAACAAAAATTACCTATCAGAGCCCAAATTTCTGGTAAATAGCGTAAGATTATTTTTCAACCAAGGTCAAGTTAGTCAGTGAAAAGATCCATTAGTTAAATATTTTGGTCGGTATATGCACGGTTTATGAAAAAATAGCACGAAACATAGTTTATTAACAAGATAGCTAAAAAAGACTCCACTAGCTTTAACTAAAGGCTTGGGCGACAAATATGTATTTACTTGTTCACAGTTATGTTTTCTTACAGTATTAATTCATTACAGAAACACCCATAAAGACAGGTTTGCACACGTGACTTTTGATGCAATTTTTGTCGCGCTTTCCAATGCATCTTTTGTCGCAAGAGTAAACTAGCGGCGATTTATGTGCGACTTGGGTGCGATATTTGCTGCGATTTGCTGTAAACTCCAAACATCGCCGCCAAGTTGCATCGGGTTTCTGACATGTTTGAAACCTCTGCGACATAGCGCGATAAATCGCACTGAAACTACCGCTTGTTTACACACGCGATTTGAAGATGCATCTTCCGCACAACAAAAGTGGCATCGAAATTTGCGACAAAGATTGCACAAAATATCATTGTATAGTACGACAAGTGTAAATTTCTTACCTGATACAACACCACTCAAGCGGGATAACTGAATGTAAATAATTTTGATCCGTCCAATTTATTTCATTACGAATTAAATTATAATTTCGCTAACACCTTGCATCGTAATTTATGACGTGAGACCACTAACAACCACCCATTTTGTTATTAGCCGTAAGAGCCCTGTGGGCGCAAATACTGAGTTTTAAGGTTTAAACGTACACGAGAACCAACATTTACAGTAGCTGGCTTCGATTTTATGCGTTAATCAGTTCTATGTTTTGCAGGCTCTTAGTATCGTGCTCCAACACGGTATTTACAGTCACCTGGCAACTTCATGACTGGCTATAACTCAGGGAGGATTTATTATGTTAACGCGATATCACATGGAACCCACGCACTAAAATGTGCAATTCAATCAACGAATAAAGTTACACGCATGGACTTACGTGCTGTTGCGTTTCAGTCCAGATCTCGCTGTTGTGCTTTTGAATGCCCACTCTTCAATAATTGAATTGGGACGTTTTTGCTGGTGCAAAACGTTAAAGATTTTCGAAAAAATATTTCGTTTCATACCGCTTTGTTCTAAAATGACAGCCTGCAATTTATTATTATTCTATATGCAAGCGAATTGTTTTTTGTATGCAACTCTGGGAATCTTGAACTGATCATCCTAGTTTAAGCATATATACTATGAACGTTTCTGCATCAGATGCTTGTTAAAACGATGACGCGCCGTAACAAGTGATGCAAAGTGTGTATACATGTACCTAGAGCGCGCCTTAAAGCGCGTTTGGGCGTGAAATGATTTAATGTTTGATTTTCTAAATATAAACGTGACTAGATTTAAGCTTTCTACTAAAAGAAACGCATTTAACAAAAACAGATTCCATTTTGTAACTGGATCATATAGATTATATTAACGTAGATTAAAATAGTTTGTGAAAAACGGGAAATAAAAAAATTGAATAAAAACTTATAACATCACAATCATAACTGTCAATTCTCTCTTTCCGACCACTTCCCGTAAGCGACCACTTTTTAAATAACTGTTTTGTTTTTCAGTCAAATACTGTTTCAAATTGATTTTTCTCATAAGCGACCACCTCCTTTAAGCGACCACTTTTTCCTGCACCAAAGGTGGTCGCTTAAGAGATAGTTGACTGTATTAAAAACAGGTACCTTCGTTCGTGCATAAATTGCTCTTAGGGCACCGATTGATTGATTGATTGACAGTAATATATCAAATCAGAAGCCGATTACTACTGGTCAAATAGAAGTCATTTTAAAATGCGGAGACAGGCACAAGGGGAACTTTGAAGGTATTTGTTTTTAGTTTCGATATATTTCCATGCGGGTCATGCACAGCAAGATACATATTTAACCCTTTCACTCACAGAGTGAATTATGGAGACATGTAGCGTGGTTCAAACTTTTGAGTCTGTGGATGAAATCCTAAAGTGTGACCATTCAAATGAAAGCTACTGAGCAGAACTTTCCTTGGGTACTGTTTATTATGCTGTACAAGGTGGTTCTAGCTTTTGAGTCTGGATGAAATCCTAAAGTGTGACCATTCAAATGAAAGCTACTGAGCAGTACTTTCCTTGGGTACTGTTTATTATGCTGTACAAGGTGGTTCTAACTTTTGAGTTTGTGGATGAAATCATAAAGTGTGACCATTCAAATGAAAGCTACTGAGCAGTACTTTCCTGTGGTGCTGTTTATTATGCTGTACAAGGTGGTTCTAACTTTTGAGTCTGTGGACGAAATTCTGTGGCTGGTGTGACCATTGAAATGAAACCTCTTCGGCAGTACTTTAGCATGTTACTACTTGTTTTTCGATATTTAAAAAAAATTAAATATGGCATATTTCTTGGAATTTTGATTTTTTGGCACTCTTGGGAGTTGAAGGGTTAAAGTTGTAGTTTTATAGTATGACGTCAATGGAGGATCGTTTTAAGTCTCCATCGATAAACATATATTTCTCGGCTTTTCAAAGTGATGCTAAAACTAGGTGACATTGCCCTTTAAGATTCCTAAAATAAATGCTACCTCAAACAGTCCCCAATTGAGATATCTCAAATATTGTTTTCCAATCTCAAACGCTGGCTGATCTTATTCTCTCCTTAACTGTGCACGTTAAACTAATCTTGTTATCACTCTGACTTAGACCTCTGCTTGTTCCTTTTAGATTTCGGCTTTGTAACTCCAGCTTAGCAAGTCGTTTTCGTTCGCATCTAGAACATTTATTACGAACGTTAAACTGAACTTTTAACTCTTCAAGGGCTTCGACGAGTGAGTTAAGTACTCCGCTGACCACACAAAGTCCTGCCAGACCAGGCAGAGACAAGGCGGAAATGATTATCCAAATATTAATATGTTTATCAATATCTGCAGTTTCTTTAGCCTCTCTAATTAGATTCCACGCGGGAACGTAGTCTCCGTAGCCAATCGTCGAAAGCGTGGCGAAATACGCGTAAATTCCTTCTACAAAACTCCAGCCTTCTAAGTATCTTTGTGTCAGTCCCCCAAAACACAAGGTTAATATCATTAGCATAAATGTAAAGCAGAGGCTTTTTGTTTTGAGCTTTTTAGGTCTTGTCTTGCCAAGAAATCTTGTCTCCACGACAAGTACGACGTTATTAACAACCTTGGCGATAATTTCCCCAAGAGTCTTAAGTGTAAACATGCAAATGGGAAGACCGACAAAGCAGTAGACTACCGTGAACATTTGACCAACTGGTGTTTCTGGCGTAATGTGACCATAACCTGGATGGATACACAAGAATATATAATTGGATATTTCTTATACACCACTAAACATGTAAAATTTACAATTACAAATAAACATTTTACTTTCGGGCAATCCAAAATATGTTCAGTGGATTCGAAAAGATCACTGGTACTTGGAGGTTTTTCCTCGTATGCCCATATTGTTATATCGCCAAATGTCACCAAATATACAAATAAATTAGATAAAAATATTCTATAGAGAAAAACAGAAGTAGTAGTTTGGAGAACAAATGCAGGATTACAAGAATGGAAGTGGATAACAGTTCATCAAATTTGATTTCGTGACAGGCGGTCAAAAGAAGAAAAAATGCCATTCAAGTGGAATTTTGAGGTTTTTTAACAAAAACAACAACAACAACAAAACAATTTATTGACAGTAATTAAAATAGTATCAATATTGTTTGTCCCGCAAATAGCTACGACGCTAATCTAGGCGGGGCAAGACAAAAGCAATAACATACTTTACAAAAAGAAAACTAAGAAAATTACAAGCAGAAAAAAAAAAAACCCACCGTCTAAGACATTTCACTAGTTACACATAAATTTTAATTACGAACCTCTATTTTGTTTCGTTAGTTCATATTTCTTTGTGTATATCACTTTTAGCGATTTTTTTTTCATTATTGTCTAGTACTCTAATTTTATTTTTGTTATATACTCTGTAAGGCAAAAATACAAATAAAGGTTATTGTTGTTGTTGTTCTTGCTTAAAGTAAGCCCCTGGCCATAATCATAATCATTAAGTAATGTTCCGCATAAGAAGGAAAGTGCCATGCACGATGGAATGTCAACTTTTTTCATTGTTACAACTAGTGATCTCATTGGCCTAGACTCAAAGACCGCTAAAAAGTTAGGTTTCAAGTTGCATTTTGTTTGATTTTTAAAGGTTTCATGTAATTTAAGACCCAATCGCAAAACATGCAAATTTTTAAAGAAATTGTGTTTGAGGAACTTCATCAAAGAAGCAAAATTATTAGCTATTGTCTTCTGCTATTCTGATTGGTTAAGCAAGAACATTTCCTAAAATGTATCTGACGCAAACGGATATTCTTTATTTTTATACTGAAATATAATTATAAACCATTAGCTCGTCCCCTATTCTTGAAATCAAAGACATTCTATGTGAGAAAGAGCCAATGCCGCAGAACAATGAAGTTTACTGTAGTTCTTATGTGGAGCGTTAATTAATCCCTTTAAAGTGCACATGAAGTGAAATTTCACTACCATTTTTTTTCGATAATCTGAAAAAGGTGTTTTAAGAATTATTTTGATGGGTAAATAAGTCACTTGAAGTGGCGGGAACATATTTTAACAAGCGACGTAAGTTGGGCATATTAGACAAGGTCCTGGGTTCTAGTGACGTCATTAGTATGTAAACAACTGAGCGCGTCACTTGTTTTACAGTGGAGTTTTGGCAACTTGTGGCATGGAAGGATTCGTTCGATTAAATATGTTTGAAAGCGACGTGTATTTTAGTTAGCCCCGGGTTCGTTTCCTTCACCGCTAGGTTTTGTTGTGATGGAACACACTAATGTCCGTTACAAATCCATTGTTTGTACCTTTTTGGCCGCGCTCAAAATGTCGCAAATTTCAGGCCCCGGCGGGAGTTTTCAAACCGCTAAACATAGTGGATCCTCTTCGCGCAAAAGAGTAAAACGACTGAAAATGAAATAAAGGTGATATAAACAACATAAAACCCTAAAAATAAAGGTCGTGAAATTTCACTTCATGTGCACTTTAATGTCTAATTAAAAGAGCCACTTACCAATAGTCGTCAATGATGACATCGTAAAGCCAACAGCAGAAAGAAGATCCCAGTCCGCTTTGTTTCCAACTGTTACAATGTCGAAGGCTTTTTTCATAAAAACGTTAAAATCGCTTTTGTTTATTGAAATATTTAGTTGAGTGGTAAAATTTTGATGGAGTTGTTGGGCGAGTCTCGAGTAGAGCTGTCTATTGCTCTCGGGTTTTCTTTCAATAACACAGAATATGAAGCTTCCCATAAACGAATAGGTATAGAGTAGAGTTACTCTCCAGAGACTTTTCTTGACAAGTTCGTGACACATTTGTCTGTAAAGAATACATAAAGATACATATTTTAGTGATGTTAGGGCGGGTTTAATAGGCGATTTCCGAGTTGGCTTTAGCCTCTCTATCAAAGCGAGGCTAGGTGCGAAACCTTTCATATGAAAATGAGTTTTCATCTGCGTGTGAATGAAAACTCATTTTCATATGAAAGGTTGTGCACCTAGCCTCGCTTTGACAACGAGGCGTAACGTAACACGGAAATGGCCTATTGACCGTATTCCGGAATAAGAATAAATGAAAATTTCAAAAGGTTAAGGTGGCTCTAAACCGCTTCCGAGGAATATTTTTAAACTTAGCAAAACGTTGCATCTTAACATGCTAATTACAATTCCATTATAAAACTGGGGATCACTGAGCTCGTTTTAATTTATAAGCACTTAAAGCTAAAATGAAGTGTGTCTTTAAGAGGTCATACTGTTACTATGGTAACCTGCTACGTCATGACAATGACCATAACTTGTTGAACAATTACTGGGCACATGATGATACCATTATTGGTAGGCTTAAACGTTGATATCATTGGTTGCAAATGTTTAATATCTTCATTAATGGTCTGTTTGTACTGCAGTACAGCTGTCTACAGCAAAGAAAGCTTTCACAGTGATAAATGTCCATGATAACATTGTATGAATTATTTTAATAACCATCCAAAACAATAAGCATGCCACCTGCTTCTTCTTATATGGGGAGTAGCGTGAAAAAAATATGTATTGTCAATACATTTATCATTGAATATTATTATGTTTTTTAATTCGTATCTTTATGTTAAACGACACGAGTTTAAACATTTAAAAAATTCTGAATTTATGTCGGACAGCATACTCTGTCGCCATATAACGCATGGAACACGAAAAATTTAGCGTGATGTTATTGATGTAATATCGTGAACATATAACGTGATTATTTGTACATGTACGGCTATATTGTTCATCAACGTTATCTCACTCAAAACGCGCGAAATATAACATTTAATTCAGTATGTTCTATGAGTAATTATTTCCTTACAAAGCCATCGACCTAGGACCATTGGCAAGTTGTTTATTTAATAACTGCCGTGTCGCGAGATATGTATGCATATTTTTCGCCTTGTAGTATTGGCGGCCTTGATCAGTGTAATGACTGAACATTTTACTTAAGCCATTTACTCCTTGTTTATCGCCACAGATAGATTGAGCAGCACGCAGGAGAAACCATAACATTTTGGCCGAACACTCAGTTTCCGAGACAAATTACTCCTGCATGTAGCACTGACACGCTATTGCATAAAATAACTAACCGAAAATGAAAACATTGCTGCACATAATACTCACTTAGTATATCAAGCTAAAGGTTCTTGCAAGCGGGGACCAACGTCGTCAAATTCGACTCAACATTCAATCAGTATCCCAATCCAAGTACAAAATTCACAGATGCGTCGGTTATACTCACCAAAGCACATACAGTTAAAATAACCCAAATGATAATAAATAATTAATTCAAAACGCACCATTATTGAAGTTTTCATTAGCGTGTGAAGCTTATGTCAATAACAACCTTTGAATACCTAGAAAAAACCAAAGCAATCCATTTTCTTGTTTGCCTCGATTTTGAAATAGTACCTGACGCACAAAAAGAAACAGCTGGCGTAATGTTTATCAACAAACCTTTTCAATTTCAAACTCCTTGGGAAAAACAAAGAATCTTCAGTGTGTCATGCAACGTCAGATTCATTAATACCAATAACTGACATCCTCCTATACGACAAATTATTTACTGGCATAAAACATTAGTAGCAATTGCACACAGCTAGTAAAACCTATTCTCTACAATATTCCCTTTCAGTGATATTATCATATTTCAATCCTAATTAAATATCAGCATTCCAATTCTCCTTACTGGTTTTCATTTTTTTGTATAGCACTTGTTGGGAGAAGTTACTTAAACATCAGGACAATGTAAAATTATCTGTGGTGATCATTCCCCATTCTTGTGACCTGTATGTTTCATCATGTATTGATAATTATTTGAGTGCAAAGAGTTAAAATATGGATATTAAGTTGTCTTGGTCCAGTTTCATTTAAAACAATATTTATATTTATAAACTCTCATATAAATCTGTTCTACAATAAAAGGCTGAAATATATTTTTAAGTCAATGGACTGGGACTACATCCGCAGCGAGGGATACCAAACTCTGTTTTGATTAATATTAAGATTCTGCACGACATGTGTATCGTTGCATATTTAATTGTCTAACAAAACATGTATACTCTTTTTCCAAGCATGTGCTCGAAAGAAAATATTCAAATCAAAGGTCAAAATTGTTATTTTTACACCCACACAGACCAAAACAACTACATTTTGAAGTTCTTATGTTGAAGAGGACACATCTCTTGGACAGGCACTTCTATAAATATTTACAGCAGCCAACACGAAAGAACTGACCATACTGATGCCTTATGTTGACTTTAATCATAGGGAACCCAAACGCTTTATTAGCTATAACATAATCATTTAATAAAAATATTGTTATTTACCTGTTTTCCTGTGTCTTTTTTAGCATGTTTTTGAATCGTTTTGGAAGCGATTTGAATTAGAACAAAGACGGTTGACCCTGCACGTTTCGAATATTATCTTGTCTGCCGCTTCGTAAATACGAGGCGCCTCAGTATTACGTCTCAAGTTTCCATTATTGTTAACTCAAGTTCCCATAACCATTAACTATTTTAAAACTATCCTCGGGGGAGAATCTCGGGTTTCAATTTAACAAGAAGAGTTAATAGTTAATAATAATTGAAACTTGGGCGTAATAGGCGCGTCGTATTTACGAAGCGGCGGACAACATAACATTTGAAACGTGCCAGGTCAACCGTCTTCGCTCTGATTCAAATCGCTTCCAAACCGACTAAAAAAGACACAGGAAAACAGGTAAATAACAATAATTTTATCAAATGATTATGTTATAGCTAATAAAGCGTTTGGGTTCCCTCTGCTTTATTAAGTTTCTTACAATATAGTGTGTGAAAATTTAATGGAACCTTTCAGTAAAACACACTCTCTCCTTGCAGCATGATGACACTTTAAGCTGTGACATCAAACTAACGCTGGGAAAGACAATTCTTATTACTTATTCTTGAATGACTTATGAATTTCATTAAATTTTAATTAACTTTATTTTGCAGGGACAGGCAGGGACACTACAACAGCTTGCACCCATTACTGTGGGTCCATAAATGCATGATGATGATGATGATTCCCCTCTCCTCCCCACCCCCAAGAAAATTTTATAACTGGGGACTATGTCCCCTACTCTTTTTCGTACAATTACCAGGTTATTTAACGACTCGTTCCCATTAAGTGTGAGAAGGTGAAGGCGACGACACGACCAATGGCTTAACATCACCGTCAAATAATTACGATCATTTGAACTGAGAAAGGGTGTCGAGCACAGCCAATATGATCTCACAAAATTTTTAAAGACCCTGGTAATTTGTCCAGCCGGGATTCGAGCCTGTGCCTGCCGCTCTTCAGACTGGTGCTCGTCTGACTGAGTTGCTAACATGTTGTTTATTACTCATAAAGTAGCTGATCTTACCCTCTTTTCAAGTATGGTTACAGTAACTTTGTTATGACTTAAATCTTTGCTAAATAAATTGTCCATGTGATGCAGTTCTTTACGTTTCATAGATTTTTTCCTTTGGCATCTAAGACACTTATTGCGAACTTTAAACTGAATCTTCAACTCTTCAAGTGCATCAACGAGTGAATTAATTACACCGCTAACCACACAAAGTCCTGCCAGTCCTGGCAGAGCCAAAGCTGAAAGTATTAGCCAAACATTGACATCCGTATCAATGTCTGAGGTTTCGGCAGCCTTTCTTAATACATTCCATCCAGGAACGTAGTCACCGTACCCAATCGTCGACAGTGTAGCAAACCACGCGTAAATTCCTTCCACAAAACTCCAGCCTTCTAAGGATCTTTGTGTGAGCCCCCCAATACACAAGGTTAAGATCATTAGCATAAAAGTTAAGCAAAAGCTTTTTGTTTTGAGTCTTCGAGGTCTCCTTTTACCGAGTAGCCTTTTCTCTATAACGATAATGAAGATGTAGATAACTTTGGCGATAGCTTCTCCCAGAGTCTTAAGGGTAAGGATACAAATGGGAAAACCAATGAGGCAGTAAACTACTGTGATTATTTGGCCAAGTGGAGTTTCTGGTGTGATATTGCCATAACCTGAAAAAAGAGAAAACAACTTAGACGAAAATGAACAAACTTCCTTAAACCAACTAAACTATAGGCATCTTTTATCTTTGGCAGTAACGGGGTTTTTCATAACAGCAACTATAACATGTACTCAAATTTACCCCTGAACAATAAGTGGTAAAGTACAATTTAGTGACAACGAGTGATCTCGAGTGACCACGAGTGACCACGAGTGACCACGAGTGATCACGAGTGGCCACGAGTGACTACGAGTGACCATGAGTGACCACGAGTGACCACGAGTGATCACGAGTGGCCACAAGTGACCACGAGTGACCACGAGTGACTACGAGTGACCTCGAGTGACTACGACTGATCGTGCATAGACATATTTCATTTACGTCATAACCACGTCATTTATTTGTTGAGCATTGGTACAAAACATCTAAAAGGTAATGCGCCATTGCATGCTCCCCTTATTTTATATTGCATGACCCATTTCCTACAGTTTTGTAATCCTGCAAAAAAATAGGATCCTTTTTTTAATTTCGTATTTCTATCTTACATTATAGGCTGAACTTTTACTGTAAAAAAAACTGTTGTGGTATATTTTTGGTACAAGCAAATAAATCAATGAAGTATAAGCTCTAAAACGAACTATTTAGCTTTGAAATCACTTCATACAAAATCGAGTAGATTTTTTTTTACGAGCGCTGTTTTAAAAACGGGAAACAAAAAGAGTAGGCAAACTGTTCCTTACGGCAGAAAAACAGAAGCAGAAGCAAATAAAATAATTTGTAAAATTACTTTATAATTCATAAGGGTACTAACAAATAGAAATGAGCCATTCCAATCACATGGTTAACCCTGTAAATAAGATACAGCTCACTAGTGAGTTGTATCTGGAATGTAAATTAAATACAACCACTAGTGAGTTGTATCTGGAATGTGAATTTCACAAGTTGTTTACAACATTCGCGTCCGTGTTGTATCGGCTACATTCACTCGGCTGCGCCTCGTGATTGTATAGGCCGATACAACACTCCCGCTCATGTAGTAAACATTACATAAAATAAAAGTGGAATATAATAGTGCCCACTATTATATTCCACTTTTATTTTATTTTATTTTATTTTATTTGCTTTTGTTTCACTTCAAGTATTAATACTGATCTAGGTCTGGAAACCCAGATCCGGCCATTCTCAACGATTTGTTACAGTGATCGTGCATTCTGTTTCTTTTCTTTTCTTTTTTTTTCAAAACGTGTTCGTAACTTACACTCGTGGCGGGAGTCGACGGTTTAAATTGAAAGACAGTGATGATTGGTTCTTTAGTTACACGGCAAAGCATGTTAGAACGTATTTGTCAGCTGATTTAAACGGATTGCGTGAAGAGCCTTAAAGACGACTGCTTTGGAAGCTAGGACCACTCGTGGTCACCCGTAGTCACCCGTGCATGATCTCTAAAGCCGCACCAGATTAAATGGTTTACACAAGGGGAAATGCCATATTTAAGTGAAGTTTAAGCAATATTAAACAGACATTAAATCTAATGAATAATTTAAGTCATGTTTAGGCAACTTAAAGTTGACTTAAATGAATGCCTTCATTTAAGCATCATTTAGGTTTTCTTTAATGTGTCTTAAATCTCAATTGAGATTTAAGCTATGTTTAATGTTTCATTAAACCTGCATTAAATTTGAGCCCTAAGTTATTTTAATGTAGGTTTAAGCAAAAACTAAACTTAGGTTTAAGTTGCTTAAACCTGAACTTAGATTTACTAAACTTGTGTTTAAGTCGAGATTAAGTCAAGTTCATTTTTTAATAACACTTAAATTAGGCCATTTCGCCTGGTGTTATCTTTATCAAGCTTTTACTCACCAACTGTTGTCAATGAAGTCATCGCAAAGCTTAGACCAGTGAATATGCTCCAGTCCGCTTTGTTCCTAGCTGTTACAACTTCAAATGCTTTTTCCATGAAAAGTTTAAAATCGCTTTCATTGATTGAAATGTTAAATTTAGTCGTAAAGTTTTGATGGAGTTGTTGGGCGAGTCTTGAGTAAAGTTGTTTACTGCTCTCAGGTTTTCGTTCGATAACATAGAATATATACCCTCCGATTAAAGCGTACGTGTAGAGCAGAGTTGCTCTCCAGATACTTTTTTTGACAAGTTTGTTACACATTGTCCTCTCTGTCTGTAGGCCAAAAAGTAATAATCATTAGGGACTTTTATTAGACTTTTATGATACACGGGAGCAAACTTCGACAAGATATAGAATTTAGCCATTGCTTAGTATCCCCCAAGAAGCGCTTACAGTCCTTACAGCTTCACGGTTAACGTTGTATTTGATTGTAAATCGCTTATGATGAGCCAGGAGTTCCACTTTATAAGACTCGGATCTCTTTTTCCCGTGTCATCGTTTAGTTCTCATTTGGTTTGTTCCAGATTTGATTTGAAGTTTCGTTTTTTTAGCCGTTGTTCAATGTTTTTTATCTTTAAAAAAGATACCGTTCGACCGATATGCATCTAAGGTAATCCAAAAGATACGTACAAATATATGTCGATTACACTGAAAAGTTTCAACAACGTGGTATCATTTTAGCTGCGGACTATTGATTAAACGCCCTGCAATACAGTAGACTCTAGAATCAGTGATGGAAGTACAGAAAGGAAACTTTTCGTTCCCACGATTTTAGGAGAAATTTATTGAGTTCATCCCAATTCAAGTTCTACTACCACGATTTTATTCAATGTGTGTTATTGAAATGAGTTGGTAGGAAGTCTGTTCAGAATTATTTTCAAATAAGAACCCTATGTTTCATGCATTCACTATGAATATGGAGTAAAGAACCGCACTTACCTGATTAGAAACCTCAATTAAGTTCAATGCAACTAGCAACTGCTAAACCAGCTAACAGACTTTTGCATGTAATCGCGAGCGCATCACATACTTTAGATTACAACAGTGTCGACAGAGTCAAACCGATGTCGTGACCGATGCATCAATAGTCATGATATTTTTTAGGAAATGTGTTATCGTGCCTGTCAAAGACCTTTACGTAACGGAACGGTATTTTGCGTTTAGTCCAAATACGTTACGTCAAGACTCGTGAAGACTGAAATACCAAACATTTTTAGGTGAAGTAGAAAACTGAGTCAGTTGTGGACATATAATGTACCTTCTAAACGTTTTTAACTTATTGACATACGTACTGATTTATATAAGTGATTATAAACTTCCTGACGTTTCGATTTTGCCCTTGGGGTTGGAGGATAATCACATATATAAGATGTGAAGGGTATGGTTTTCAAGCAGTTTTGTTTGGGAAATGGCATAGAAACCAGAGCATTTTGGTCTAGAAAAAAGAGGAATCATACATCGGGAAACTGCCCCTCCTAGTAATAGGCTAATAAGAATGTACCGCTTGATGGTGTCGTATTTTCACGACTGGATTGATTATAATGGGATTGCATTTTTAACAGAAAGAATGGGATCGCACATTTTCGGGATTTTTGGGTAAGAAAATACGTGGATTTTTTTTTGGGGGGGCGGGGGTAGGGTAGTTTTATTTTAATAGGATCTAATAGGGATTCCTCAACAGCAAGTGACGTCTAAGTTGGGATCGCGTAGTTTGCATTTTCACAAAAGTGACTAAGATGACAAAATTGACACTTTTCAGTTTACCACGCGAATAGATTTTGTCAGAGCAAAATGATGAACGTGACCGAACAGAGCATCAGGCGATCGTGTTATGCGTCTGGTGAAATTTTATTCTCCCGGGGGCCCGTTCCGCGAAAGTCCCGAAAACGTTTTGGGTGCAGAAAGCTATTTTACGTGCACGATTACTGCTTACATCAATTGGTTTTAAAAGCTAAGCAATATAATTCTAAGCTTACGAACTGATAGGGCAGCCAAAGTTGAAAACTACACCAACATTTTATATATTCTGATTTTAACATCTAGTTCTAGTCGATTCTGGGGACTGAAAACTCGCGAATTTCGATAAACGGGCCCGTGGGGAGAAACGAGGGGCGACGATCCCGGAAAACGCAGTTTTATGCCCACAGTCATTGTTGTATGCGGCTTTCCGCTTGAGGATAACACAACTGGTGTCACGTTCGTAGTTCTGCTCTGACAAAAATCAAATCGCGCGGTGAAAATAGAAAAAAATTACAGTCAAATTTGACTCCTCTCCAGCGCTCTGTGTAACTTGTTGACAACTACAACTCTGAAGAATTGCTTAGTCTTTTAATTTTCATTTTTTATCTCCATCTATAGACAGTAAACTTAATCATTTAAGCGATATATTCGAGAAGCAATAAACAATAAACTTGCAGTATTTTAAAATTTATCAAATTCTCTTAAGTTTTGTTTTCATCTTCCAAATGTGACAAAAGTACCACAGGTCACACGACTGATGTGGATGCGCGTTTTGAAAAAACAATAAACTAGTAGTACTTTGAAACGGCATCTGCTTTTCATTTATGCTGTTCACCTTGCAGCAGTCAGCAGCAGATAAATTTTTCGTTTAGAATTTTCCCTTTCATTGCGCAAATATCTCCAAACAATGTGACACCGGCCGCAGCTTGGAACACAAACGAAAGTGTTTTATCTTAGAAAGTGTTTTATTTGTGACGAGCATAAGCGTGGCCGATGTATTTTCTTAGTATTAGTCGGGATTAGTACCATCTTCAAAGAAACATATTTATCGTAAAATTGAGCACGTAAAACGTAGCGCTTCTTAGAATAAAATTTCAGCATTACGCTATCGAGCAGGAAGTCCTTAAGCTTTGTGGTAAGTCGTTTGAATTTAATAAAAAAATACTCTCTCTGCATATTTTTATATAAGTAGAAATGGCATGAATATTTTGACTTTTGGTAATTTTCACCTCAGTGTTTATCAGTGCCACCGTTATATTAAGCAGATGAAAACTTCAACAGCCTGACGCACACGCACACTTGTCACACGCTTCGGTTGAAACAGTTTACCAGCGGGCTCGCTTGTGTACACAACTAACCTACACAAAAAAAAAATACTCACGTTTTTTTATCCTTATTTTTGCAACTGCTGGTTAGGCGCACAATTCTACATTCATAGTTTCAGGCTATCTTGTCGTGATCTTGACACAATATACAAATGAGTCGGTAATATTCACGAATAGAAAAACCATTTGTATTCACCCAGTTGTTGATAAATAATTTATTCAAACCATCACTATTATTTAAGTCGCCAAGTATTTACTACTGTTATTACACTCAGTTTGTCAGTTTGTATGGCAAGAACTAACAATGAAGAGGGGTGGGGGGGGGGGGGGGGGGGGGGGGGTATATAAAGAACTTGAATGGATTAAAACAGTCTAATCGATTTTATCAAACCGCCCAGCAGTGATTAAAACGCGCTAACAAAAACATGTAGTGCGGTTTTGCTCCGGATGCTCATTCGTTGTTGTGCAATCAAACACATAACATTTTAACACTAAGTTGACACATCCTGTCATTCAACGCAAGCAACAACAAACTGGAGGTTAAAAAAATGCTTATACATGAACAGAAATAATATAATAATTGAAAGCGCAGAGGAAATTGGTTGTTTGAGTTCGGAATACATGTACATCTTTGAATTTATACAGTCAATTTTGAAAAACATTCTCTTTAGCTTTCATTAATGAAGAAGTCTTATGATGTGTTCACACTTGGGCGAAACATGTTTAGTCTGATTATGAATAAAACACGATTCACTGTGAAAAATGTTCACATCAGGCGGCGTATTGCGCGAATCCTGATCGAAACATGTTTACTCTGAGCGTGATTGAAACTACTTCCACGAGGTAGTTTCGATCTAACGGTCTAACGGATACACGTTAGCGGACATGTCGTCTCCTTAACAAACAATGACTGCTCTTCATTCCCGAAGAACTTGAGTAGTGAAATTAAACCACAAAATCGCATCATGCAGCTAACCTTAACGCGTTCTAATTAACGTTTACAACATGTACTTACAACATGTACACAGCTTCTTTTCCAAGTCATGGTCTAGTCTCCCTTGGTGATTTTTCATTCCTGCATAAGTGAGCGACAGCCTTGTTAGAAAAATCAATTTACAATAATATCTCAGTTGAGATCTCAAAACGAATTAGCTGATCTTATTCTCTCTGTGGTTACACTCATTTTGTAATCATTCGGATTAAGCCTTTGTTTAACAGAACCCCCGTTTTGTGCAGCCCTTTAAGCTTTACAGCTTTCTTTCATATCTGCGACATTTATTACGAATATTGAATTATATTCTCATTTCTTCAAAAGTTCAGAAAGTCAATTAATTACTCCGCTCACCACACAAAGTCCTGCTAGAACTGGCAGAGCCTTGAGGGAAATAATCAGCGAAAGGCTTATATTTATACCATTGTGAGTTTTCTTAACGACTGTCAAGTCGATCACCTTCCAAAGGAAGAAAATGTTTTATTGATTGTTACCGTACTACAGCTGTGCAAAGATAGTTGCGGCGGTAGCAAGAAGAAGCCATTTCGATAAACATTAAATTAATCGTTCTAGCCCTAATAGTGATCAACAACTAACTTCTCTTTGTAAAAACGATATTTACTCAAACGCATAGGTTTAGAGCATAAATAAAGATGGAAACCAAAGTTTCAAAAACTTTATGATGTTTCATCAACTTCTCTCGACAAGTAAACTGATATTAATGAGGAGTATAGTCAGGATAATTTTTTTGTATAACAAAATTTCGCTTAGATTATTTTTATGTTATATCGCCAAATGCCACCAAATATACAACTAAACTGAATAAAAAGTGGATAAAATTGATGTCACGCTAAGATGTTTTTATCGTTTTATTTACAGTATTATAGTGACAATAAAATTAGGACTTTGATAACTGGCCGCTTAAAAGAGTGTGGCCGCTTAATAGGGGTTCGACTGTACGCTCATTAGAAACTAGAATAATATTATTTGCGATCCGTTTACTCTTTTCCAACCAATCGCTTACAAATTGAAGAGATATACCGGCAAAATGGCTGGACTTATCCATGCAGTTCGACGCCATCTGTTTCGCCCCCATACGTCTTTGCACAAGTAGTTATTTCAAATTGCCCCATCCCCCCTACCCCCGGAACAAGACTGCTTGAACAATCACCCACTTCCGGGCCTCAAGGGCCGACTTTGTCCCAGGGGTTGCCCGGGAGGAGGATAGTAATAATAATGTGGTAAAATAATATGGGCGCAGGCTATAGCTATCTAGTCCAGGGATTTCTCCGCCCGACCACCGTTTTGAAAGCGGACAAGGCCCTTGAGACTACAGTTTGGATATCTCCCGGAGGAGAAATCGTGAATTGGTTATTGTAAGCTACTACTACCCTGACTAGCAGTACTTATATCTATTGCAATGAAGTTGCCAGGTACAGGGGATATAACTGCAATACATGAATATGTATCACACGGGTAAAAAGTAAATGTCCCGGTCATGCGCGAGGGGGATGGTTTGTAAGCATTACGTTTCTTTATTGTTACGCCATTTTGAAACACTACTGATTTTGTATCCAATTAATCCAGCTGTGTTTCGTATATTGCAGAGAGTTTGTTAATTCATTGAAACAACTTGAATTTGCCAGTTATTCCTTACATAAAAAGCCGCTATCGCACAAGGGAATACAACACACTCAAGCCCTTTGCAATTGCGTTAAAACATAATCCCCAGTCCCCAATAACTTGCCACAAAGTAAGATTAATGCTTCGATGATTGAATCGATTAATTGATTTTATTTTTCAACCAGACTATATTGACTAATTATGAAACATGATTTCAATTATAATACATGTTAACTATAGTAATGATTTTTTACAGATAAAATAGTTCACAAAGCTGAATATAATCAGACTTTACATTTATTTTTAGTTTACAATCTTCTACAGCTTTTCACTTATTGTTTAAATAATAATGGATTATTCAAGATGCAAATGTAAAGCAAATGCACTTCTTGAGTAAATAAACAGGATTAGTATATACTGAAACAGTGGATAGCATTGTTGACGCGCTCTGATTGGCTACTGAAACTCGGAATAGCAAGTGCTATTCACCTCCCAGCAATTTGCGCGCGAATATTGTAATCGTTGACAGGAAAAAATGAGTTAAAAAGCATCATTTTCGTTATATTATCTCACTGTTTCAGTATATACTAAAACAACTATTCACCTCAGTGTAGGTGGGTAGTGGTGGATATTTACCAAAATATCCACCACTACCCACCTCCACTTCGGTGAATAGTTGTTAACTATCGTGGTCCCTGGCGCACAGGAATTGGAACACGGACGCGAAAGCGAACGTTGCGTATAATTCGACGAAAACGACGCTTCAAGCGACGCCAGCGAACCCATCCCGGCCTGGGTGCTGGATCCTCCTGCTCATCATTTTGCATCTCACTTTAAAAGAAAGAAAAAAAAGCAATAAGTTTTTTAACCTTTATTTACTTTAAGAATTAACTGTAGAAGCAGAGACGATACAACGTAGATTTTTGAAGTTTAAATGAATACTATTAACATTTCGGCTGGCCAAACCAGCCTTCTTTATTCATTCTTCTTCTTACTGTTAAAACGTTTCCATTAAATGTGCAAACGTGAGAATTTCATCGACTCAAACGATGGAACTACATTGGGAGTGGTATAAGATATAATGGTAAAATGATAAGCTGCGTCGTGTTTAATAATAGTTTGCAAGGCCAACCGAATCACAAGTGAAGTAATTTCTGAGAGTTAATACCAAAGCAGATGTCTGTCATCTTATCCCCTTTCAGCTCTGTCATGTTTGGCTCAAACAACTAGTATTCTGAAGTTTAATTCCTTTTAAGAATTCGCTTGTTTTTGGATCACAAAGAATGATTCAAAGATTGTTTGACAATTTTTTCAGGTAATAGATCAAAAATTACCTGCTCCTTAAATAAACTGTTGCACTCACCGAGGATTCTCTAACTCATCGTCAATTTAATAGTCTTCTTCGTACTTGCCGTCATCATCACCATCGTTGACATCATCATTATCATCATCAACATCATTGTCGTCCAAGTCATCGTCTTGGTCTTCAAAGTCTTCATCCGGAGAAGTCATCTCCCGCAAGTCGTTTATGTACGCGTCTTCCTCGTCCTGCATTCGTTCTTCTGATTTGACGGCCTGCAAAGTACAGCCAAGGAACAAGCCCAACAGAGCAAACGCCACAACGCATTTCATCTTCATGATTTGGAAGTATGTTTCCACGGTGAAGGTGGTGTGAGTGACAACAACTGTACTTAGTTGCACTCTACAGCCTTTTTATGTAGTTAGTGGAGGTCGCTGAAGGTCAGTTTTCGGCACGTTTGAAAACATAATATTATGAAGCTAATGGAATATGGCCTTGTGAGAGTACGTTACTAAATCTTTCCTGACTCCCAAAATAAATGCTGTATTGTGTCTCAGTATTTAAGTACAGTTAAGTATGCCAAACCAATAGAGTTATTGAACGAAAGGTTTCAATATTAAGAAGGAAATGAATGCGGTTTTTCCAAAGTAGGGAATAGCGCTAGCGTAGCAGCGGTCATACATAGTTTTCTTTTTCCATTACGATGACGACAATATCATAATTCTGGTTAAAATTGATATTGTGTCATCATTCGAGTATTGACTGTTAATTTCATGGTATTTTGGAAAAAAAGGCTCACATCGTCAACCACAGAAACGCAATTTAAATAATGGAACATGTTTACACTTAAACGGGTAACCGTCTTGCGTTTAATTGACGATTTTCCAGCAATGCAATTTGAGAAATTGATGCTAGGAACGTTTCGTATACAAATACTTTTCCTCGCAGAGGTTTTTTTACCTGTAAAGAACGGATGTCATTACTGATGATGCACGTATATTTACAAGCACTTATACAACAAAACAAGAAAAGGTGTCTTTTCAAATAATGTTTACCGTCTAATTCTTTCTTGTCAGCAATTAATGTCAACAGTAAACTAAACAGTTTTCATCAAGTTTAAAATATTTTCCATGTCAAACAGCTTGGGCCATTTTCTAGACAAGAAGATTACCCAAATACGAACTATTTAAACTCATCAACAATAGATAAGTGTGGGGATGGTGCCTGAAAGCTCGGCGGGGGCCGCCCGCACGCGCAGGAGGTAACCATGACAACCCTGTGAGCGGCCACCACCAAAGGCACCGTCACACTGATGGGAATCAGTGGAAAGCTGTAAGACGCACTACCAATACTTACCTAAAGGGAGGGAAGGGCAGGGAGCGAAAAGCAAACGAGCACGTTTAAGAACGGCAACGCGAGCGAAATGCTCGACCTTCGCAGGGGAGCTGCAAATCTATCACGAGACCTGCAAAGGGCTGCGGGGCCGCCCCTGCGCTCATGGGAGAAACCGCTGGCCAGCATTGTCTCGAGTTTAACCTTGCCTAAATTACATTTAGCCCCATTTAAAATTTTCATTTTTTTAATTGCTATTTTTCTATAGCATCGATAGTTATGGCTGTGTGCCTAGCTTAAAAAAAGGCTCATTTAGATTACTTGCGCCAGTAAATTGTAAATATTTTTAGTATTTTTGTTCTTGTTTAGACCTTGGCTTTTAATGTATTTTAGACTTTTTTAATAAATGATATTTTGAGGTTTTTACTTTTTGCGTTCTCATAGGGAGAGTAATCATAGAACAGGAATTTAGTTTCCCAGTCTTCTGTCTTTTGTACGTAACAAACATGAAAACTGATTAAATATTGTCTTGATGTTGGGAGCCAGTGGATAGCGGCAAGAATTCCAGAAATGCTGGCACCCTGTTAAGCTTGTGTAACAGGCCATGAAAACGAAAGTTGCAATATTTTTGGCGCTTCGATTGCACAATTATATTTTACATGTGTTAATAATATTAAGCGAAAAACAGTCAACAGATGTATTTCTAGAAAATATTTTAAAACTTCTGTATTCAGTAGTTGTTAACCCACGGACGTACACGCAAACTTATAGCCACCGTGGTAAAATAGGGCGGGATTTGATGTGTTACAATTTCTTTGAAAATACTTTCCCTTCAATAGATAGCCTCTGCATAAGGTTAAAATTATGGGTTATGGCGCTGCTGGGGATCTGTGATACTATCTGTGGTACTATCTGTCATACTACTTATTATGTTATACCTCGTTGCCATAGCAAGCTTTGCCAAAATGTGTCTCAGCAATAAGCAAATAGCTACTGAAGACGGGATGCGGCTGACGAAAAATGCTCTTGAAAAGATCGGAGAAAAAGCTAAAAGCACCCACCCCCTTCGTATGTCCTAGGCTTCATTAAAGAGAGTAATGTTTGCGAAAGCTGTGCTAAATTTAAACCACGACTTAACCCTTTCACTCCCAAGAGTGCCAAATACCAAAATTCAAGAAAAATCCCAAATTTCATTTTGTAAATTACTGTAAAACAAATGGTACCATGCAAAAGTACTGCCAACGAGGTTTCATTTGAATGGTCACACCATAGGATTTCGTCAACAGACTTAAAAGTTAGAACTACATTACATGCCTCCATAATTCACTCTGGGAGTGAAAGACTTAAACGATAAAATGCTAATTTGAACACTATAAACCAAAACCTCAACCGCATAGCTTGAAAATGCGGCGTAAAAAGGCCGAAGTAAGTATTGTTTTCTTGTTCAAATATAAATTTTAAAACGAAATATAAATTTCAAAACGAAAAAGCCAAATATTTATGAATAAACATAGAATACAAAGAATTTTCCTCCTTCCAAATATTTATTTAGGGAACTGAAAAGATACTTTGACAAATGAATTTATTTATTTTAAAGGTTCTTGAATAACAAAAATGTAAATGAAAGTGTTAATATCTGTCTCTCAGTTACTCGACTCTCGTAACATCTCTCATGACATCTCGACTGATGTCATGTGATTATAAAGTTAAATAACGTTAGTAAGTCTCAAAGTATTTAAATTAAGACAATGGAGATAAATATCAGTTTGAGGGGTATTAGAAAAACGTGAAGGCAGCCAACAACTCGAATGGAATTTTAAAACACTTATTCAGCGGGTAATTAGAAAGTTAAGAATATACTTTGCACCTTTAACTCTTTCACTCCCAGAAATTATGAAGACATGTAGTGTAGTTCTAAATTTTGAGTCTGTGGACGAAATCCTATGGTGTGACCATTCAAGTGAAACCTCTTGAAAAGTACTTTTGCATGGTAACATTTGTTTTTCATTATTTTACAAAATGATATTTGGTAGTTTTATTTAAAAAACACTAACATACAATACAGTAGTGCTGAAACGGTCCAGTATAGAGGTACACAATATATTGGGAAAATAGGTTCCGGGTATATTGGGCATCAAATTAGGGATGAGATACAGAGTATCTTGGCCCTAAATTAATTTCATTACTAAGACCCTCAAGAAAACAGCGGCAGTTTCTTGGTTTTGCGTATTCTGTGATCACCAAAGTAAAAACAAAAGATTCAAAAGACAGTAAACAATACCCACACCACAGCATAATGGCTTACCAACAATAATTTCCGCAACACCAAGAAATATCCAAAACAGCTGACGTTTGAAAACATAATCATGAAAGATGAAGGAACTTCAAGATCTCATGATGTCCTTAGTTCTTCTGAGAGTTTGAGTCCCAATATAAACAGTTGTATTGTATAATTATTCAAGTATATATAAGTATACCAGACCAAAAGAGTTATCAAAGGATTGTTTCAATATTAAGGTAGGAATAATAGCGGCTTTACTAAAGCATAGCATAGCAGCGGTCATAGGTGTTTGTACACGAGGACTAGTGAGGCATAGTTCTGGTTCAAATAAATACAGTGTGTCATTATTCGATTATAGTGATGGTGTATTTTAGGAACATTTCACTCATCGTTAAACATAGTAACGCAAGTTCAACAATAAAACATGTTTACACTATAACGGCTAACCATTATTCGTTTATTTTACCACTTTGAATTTCGAAATATATGTGGCGAAATATTTACTAATTGTCTAATGACTTAGCTGCCTTTTAGAGCTCTAAAAATAGAAATAGCTTGTTTTAATTAATTTATACTGGTTGGGATATTCAGATCGTAAAAACGATGAATAAAAGTACATAGCAAGGCAAGAAAGTCAAGAAAGGGACAATGTTAGTAGTTATCGTTTAGTGAGATGTTAAAAAGTGAGTTAGGACCTCAGTTTACATGGAGAGAGAGTGACCCGCCTAGAAGGGTCACTCGGTTCTGTAGGGTCACTGACCTACCCGGGCCACCGAGTCTGCTTGCCGGACCACCCTCCTAGGCGGCCTATTTTCTTTCATAAGTATTTGGTTTCAACCAAAGAGTTTAAGACTCCATGAGAATTTATTCTGAAACACTGAAGTAAAGAGACGCATTATCGAAGAAACCGCAAAATCAGTAATATCTTAACCGGCGTCATGCAATACAATATATATTGTATGGCAAACAATAATTATATTTAACCGAAGATAAAATGATATTTTTTGTTCATTCTATAATTATATTTTTCAGTGGCGAACTAATGACTTAAGTAACAACGCCACGGTTGCTATGACCTTGTTCTCTTTTACAGTTCATATGATGTATTTCCGTTCCGCTAGATGGCGTAGAGAGAATCCCAAGCAGACAGGGTGAGGTATTCTTTCAGCGATGCGATTTTGCATATTTTGCGTTCATCACTATTAACGATTTTTCTTTTAATTCTTCAAGATAACGAAGCAAGCTTAAGCAAGTTCCTAGCCACAATCATGAATACCCATCAAAGTTTATTAAAATTCTTGATACCACAATAGCGGTACGGCTCGCGAAATGAATCTGCAAAATTCAGTAGCACAAGGCCAACGAATCAGGTCGGAAGGCTTCATTCACCTTAAAATTTTGCAATTAACCAGACTAAAAGTAAAGTTTCCTTTCGTGAAATGTCTCCTTAAACTACCGTAAAATCGGAAAAATTTTGGAGGGATACAAAATGTCGTCCGAAAGGAGAAAGCCGAGCTGGCAAATTTCGTGAATAATACTTCCTTCCCTAGACTTTTTTGCCGCTGAAATATTCGGTAAAATCTGAAAAGATTAAACTCTTTATGTTGTCAGTGGTTCAATTTTATCCTAGTTTCAAATTTTATTTTCCTTTGTTTAAAACTCAGGCCCCGTCCACACTAATGCGTTTTTGAAAACCTCCGTTTTTGGTTCCACGAAAACGGATGAAAAGATTTGCGTCCACACTAGGAGCTGAAAAACGATGATCCAAAGATGCGTTTTCATCACCAGGCTCTGCTGGTCCGTTTTTCTGTTCAATACGCATGCTCCAATAGCGTCAGCAATACTGTGCGTTGCTTGTTGTGACGTAAGCGTTTTGAAAAGCTCCGTTTTTGCCGTCCACACACAAACAAATAGACCTGCGTTTTCAAAAAGCGTTTTCGAAAACCTCCGTTTTCATCGATTTCATTCTCCTTTTTTGATCGTTTTAGTGTGGACAATCGGTAAAAACGCATAAAAAAGTATGCGTTTGCAAACGAAAACGCATTAGTGTGGACGGGGCTTCATTATCATACATTACCATAGCCAGAAACAAAGGAAAATAAAATTTGAACCAGGGTCAAAATTGAACCACAACTTATACACCTAAATTTAACCCTATTCGGCCTGCGGGGTGGGGGGGGGGGGGGGGGGGCACAAAGTGCCCGCGCTAACTTTCAACATTCATAACTTCTTTAATATGTATTCAAACGCCATCAAACTTTGTGACTTTTCCTAAAATTTATCTGGCAACAATTTCATATGACAATTTTTTGATCACGTGACTTGACGTTTCCATGGCAACAAGATTTTGACAGCCATGTTTTTGGAAATTTGCATATTTATACCTTTGAATGAAGAAAAACAATGTTTATTGGTATAACTTTTGTATTTTTACATCATTTAGCGTTTATTTATTGATTTTGATTAATTTTGCGTCAATTTGGACGGTTTTTAAGAGGTTTTAAGAAAGTTCAGAAATCCAAGATGGCGGATCCAAGATAGCGGCCGTATAACTAATTACCTAATTAAGTTACTAATTACGTCATATGACGCCATCGTTCCATTGTGCGGACCGCAAAGGAGACAGTTTTGGACGTACTATGTACCCTCTAGGTTTCATTGTCATAGCCTTAATGTTCTTGAAGTTACGAAGGGGGGGGGGCACAATATGCCCCCCCCCCCCCCGCCCCCAGGCTCAGGAACTCAAAAAAAGCCCAGGCCGAATAGGGTTAAGAAACAATGTCGAGAAAAAGCATAAACGATATACGACACAATGGAATTCCGCTGGGAACACTCAGGCAAATAAGCTTTGTTAACATTCCATTTTTTGATGTTGGATGAGAGGATGATTTGGAGCTATACTTTGTTATAATAATGTGAAATTTGTCTGAGAACACAATAATATTCCTCCATTTCCTAGAAAAACATTCGGTGGTATCGTTCATAGTTTTTACTTTTTACCCGACAGCGTTGATTAGGTGTATATGTTCCCAGGTTAAATCAGTGTTCAATATAGGTTATCCAGCATTCAATCTAGGTAAGCAAACCCTTACCCTAACACAAAGCTAACCCTCAGTGCCCTAGCACAAAGATCCATGTAGCTAGGGTTAGTTTTGTGCTGGGGTTAGGGTTAGCAGTTTATATAGTTAAAATTAGGCCTAAACAACCCGAGAAGGTAGGTGGCACTGTGGTACGGTAGGCTATGTAAGTCTAAGCCTAGTTGAGGTCACAGGTTCAATCCTGAGTGGGAATTTTAATAGATTTTCGACATTACGTTATATAATTCTCAATAAGTGTCCGACCTCCTTCTGAGCCATAGAAGGTAGACTCTACCACAGGAAAATGTTCGCGACTCATTCATCTAGTTTATAAAGTTTTATAACATTAAATATCAAGGGAATCATGACCAGACTAATATCCAGGCAGAATTGTTTACAACTGTTTTTTTTGTTCAGTATCGTATTCTTTCCCACTTATTTCACTACACAGCGGTCAAACGCTACAAACTTCACATCCAGTTTGCAGTGCTAAATGTTCATGTAGGGGGGGGGTGTGCTAAATGTTCATGTAGGGGGGGGGGTGTGCTAAATGTTCATGTAGGGGAGGGGTGTGCTAAATGTTCATGTAGGGGGGTACCCAGGAGAGGTGTCCAGGGGTTCCGGAAGCCCCGTTTAGAGAAAAAAAATAAGAAGAATTGAGAACGGAATTCTTACAAAGCACAGGCTTTTTTTGTGCAATTTTTGTCGCACTTTCGGTGCAATTTTTGTCGCGCGCAAGTTGCATCTTCAAATCGCGTGGGAAAACTATCGGCGATTTCAGTGCGATTTGGGAGCGATTTGTCGCGCGATGTCGCAGATGTTTCGAACATGTTCGAAACCTGATGCAACTTGGCGACGATTTTTGGGAAATCACAGCAAATCAAAGCAAATGTCGCACCCGAATCGCACAGGAAATCGCCGCTAGTTTACACTTGCGACAAAAGTTGCATTGGAGAGCGGGACAAAAACCGCATCAAAAATCGCTGTGTAAACGGACATTTACGAAGTTGACACGTATTTTAAGAAATATTTTCTTCCTGAACGTGACATGCAACAAGCGTACTCCTCCTCCCCCCCCCCCCCCCCCCCCCCCCCCCCCCCCCCCCGAACGTGACATGCACAAGCGTTTTGAATGCCTATGTAACTGAACTGTCTTGAGTGACTGATTTGGAGGGAGATAACCCCCCCCCCCCCCCCCCCCTTGAAAAATGGCTGGTTACACTCCTGTAGCTACAGACCTAAAGTTTGCAAGAAAATTAAATTACAAGCCGAGTTAAAACCCAACATAACTATAGTCAGGATAAGAGTTACTAACTTTGCACAGATACTCAACGAATAAGCGCAAGTTATGAGAAACGGTTTTATAATAAGTTATGCATGCATTTTAAAGATTCAACATCTCTACGTATTTTGTTTGCAAACATTTGGCAGGAACTTCGCAAGCGTCGCACATTTGACCGCTGACAATCTGACCAATGCACAATCTTCTCGGGAGACTGCTATAGCTTTATTAGTCAACAGTGTTACTTAATCCTGGTTGGAGAACACGAAGTAGAGACTATAATGACAAGTAGCGTCCCAAATGGCATAAATCTGTGATTGTTTTGAAAACTTTGACTGGTTATTATGTAAGTTACGGTAGACTTTTTATTGCGCTTTTCAATAACACGTGGAATCTGAAATTCAAATCACCAGCAACGGTTGCGTTTTACACTGCCGTCAATCATCTTAGCTTAACCTTTCAGGAAACAGATCTTCACTTCAACGAGTTTAAAAGGTCACGTCCGTGCATTATGATTGGTAGATTTCGATCCATTTTTTGGTTGTTTCTTTTTTACATGGTCCGTTGGCTTTCGTATTAATTATGATTGACGGCAGGGAATAACGCAACCGTTTGTGGAGATTTGAATTTCAGATTCCGCATGTTATTGAAAGGCGCAGTAAAACATGTTAAGACTATTTAGAAAATAGACTATATAGTTTTGGATAGACTGTTTAAAACATGTTAAGATAGCTTTTTTACTATGTAAATTTGGCTATGATGTTTTTATTTTCGATTTACGATAACTAGGGCCCTTATGGATACCAGCCATCGAGCTGACTGGGTTCCCTGTTCAAATAAAATTGGCCCTTCTTTTCTCGTTTATAGAAATGAAATACTGTTTATTTAGCTTTGACTCTGTATGTCTATTTTAGAGTTTTCGTCCAGTATCAATCAGAATACTTGGCCGTCACATTGTCAGTCGTTAAGAAAGGTATCATAGTTATACAGCGAGAAACGGCACTTAAAACAAGCTTTTAAGTCATTATAGTTCTGTGATAACACGATTATTGGTTGAGTTTTCAAATAACCGTTATGGCTTTAATATAATTTCCGACATTTGACTGTTCCTTTACGTAGTATTTCCTTTGAAACAAACATATTTATCATTTCTCAATCCTTCACCATTTCGAATCATAGAGGTAACGCTGGTAATTTTATTCAAGTGCCTAGTAGCTTGATCAAACTTTTTTCTTTCATACAAGGGTCTCCAGTTGAGAAAATGTCACCACATCTTTATCGTATTGATCATCGGCTTTATGTGTCCATTGTTTTCTAACCTTAAGGAACGTGCTGTGACACAGGGTACCCAGTATACAGCCAATCATCGCAATAGTTAGCTGCAAAAACAGTCCACTCAGATCCTCCAACTTCAGCTGGGCTGGAGGAGAATCCCTTGTACAGGAACCATACTTTTTTACCCAGAACCTCTGAATAAAGTCCGTCAGTCCATTAGCTTTTACTTTTTGAAGGGCCTCGTTGAGTGGCTTAAAGAGCGGATTGCCTTTCTTGACTGCAATCGAGGTCCCGGACATTGCGAAAGCTTCACCGACCACTTTGAGCCCGCAATTATTCATTGATTCATAATCCAGACTCACCTCATCGGCGATAAATACGTCCATCGCCCTGTGTACAAAAATATCAAATGGTAGCTGTTTTACGGCTTTCATTACCACACCCTTTTCCGGGCCTAACCGCAAGAAAAGATAATTATAAAGGGATTAAGAGATCCTTTTAGTTCCTAATCAGGCTTCAATGGGAAATACAACCTACGACCTTTGCGATACTGGTACAAACGCTTCACACAATGGAATCATGGGCACAAGACAAATAAAGGCTTGTTGAGATTCATTTACTGGTATTGAAGATCGATTCCTTCCTGAAAGGTTTCCAGAGAATAATTTTAGGTATACTATGTTATGATAATGTATGCAAGCCGTTTTTTTTTTTTCGTATCCCAGAAAACCATTCGGTTGTATCGCTCGGGATTTATATCATGCTCGGTTGTTGAAAAGGTTGTTAACGCTTATCCACTGGATAAATCACTATCCAGCGGATAAGCGTTAACAAAACCAATTTTGTTATCCACTGGATAAAGATTTATCCAGTGGATAGCGCTATCTACCTTTTGAACAACGGGGCCAGGTCTCATCATTTTTTAACCAGCTAATTAAAACATACCCTGTTCTGACAGCTTTCACACCTTCATGCAGGCTGTTTACATTGTTGGTTTGCATGTGGGACCATATGTGATGGAAATAAGTGTTATTGCTGTTCTTGAAGTAGTCAGCCATGTAGGTTCCACTAACAGTGCCATATTTGAAGCCTGTGGGTGGACGCTCAATCTGTTCATAAAAAATACTTGTGATTCAACAACAACAACAACAACAGCAACAACCTTAATGTGGCTGCATGACCATAAGGTCGATAAGTATTATAGTATTAAAGCATAACTAAAGACAGTATAGAGGATAAAAGGAAGAATGCACTAAACCGGTAACATTTTTTTCTAAAATCAAAGCAAGATGAAATAAATTTAATTAAATGTATGTTAATAAAATAATAAGATGTGTTCATTAATTTAATAATCAATTCATTGACAGGTAAAAACTTAATATTGGGTAAGTAAGACTGTATTTTCTTGTAAAACTCATCTCTTATTGATGAGTACTTGGGGCAGTACAATTAAAAAAAAGTAAGTTTCGTCTTCGATTTGATTGGGCCCACATATAGGTCAGGTACTCTTGTCTTTAGAAACTTGGTTATAGCTTCTGAGTTCGACCATAAGTTTGTGATTACTTATGCGTAGTTTTATTAAGGTCCTTATCTCAGATGTATTCCTAGACAACTGGAAGGCGTATAATCTGTTTTAAAAATCCTATAAGACTTCAGTTGTTGGAAATGCTGTAGAGTGTGTTGCCAATATCATAACGAGCCAGAGCGATCCGGAAGTTCAAAAAACGTAAAGTCTGGTTGCTATGAAGTGACATCATAGGCCTGCTTAGCAGCCGTCATCGTATTTGATTTGCGGTTTCATAGCTGCAGCGTTTGATAATTAATGCTTGTACGTTATCAGATTGTGTACAAACTCCTGTGGAGCTCATCCTGTCATTTTGGAGGGGTTCAATTGCCTTTTTGACATCTTAGGAGGTTGGATTTCAGTAAAAAATAATATGAGAAGAGCGGGAAAATTGGGTCATTCTTCCCGCGAGTGCATCGATGGATTGCTTTGACATTCGACGATTTGAGCTGCCTACGGTAAGCGATTTGAGAGACTGGTTTGTTCTAAATTCGAAGAAATGCGGCGTTTCTGCCACGGTTCAGCTTGCAGCGTA
This sequence comes from Dendrophyllia cribrosa, assembly GCA_024195265.1. Taxonomy (NCBI): domain Eukaryota; kingdom Metazoa; phylum Cnidaria; class Anthozoa; order Scleractinia; family Dendrophylliidae; genus Dendrophyllia; species Dendrophyllia cribrosa. Next base: position 2,049,797 of record JAJLRJ010000007.1, read on the forward strand.
AAACAATGGCGGGCTTTATGATCGGAGAGTTTACAAGGACGATCTGGATGTTGCTGTACTGTTGCTCGGCTTAATTCGGCGTTGTTTCAACCATTCAGATAACGTTCTATTTCCTTTCTGTGTCACCCAGGAATATGATGAAAATTAATTTTGGATATTAAGCAACCGATATTTTGGCACATGAAATCTAGGCAAATGTTACATATCCCCTCTGGTTCACCCAGGTTTGAGTCATTAATTAATATTTTGAGACGCACATGAAATCTAGGCAAATGTTATATATCCTCTCTGGTTCACCCAGGTTTGAGTCATTAATTAATATTTTGAGACGCACATGAAATCTAGGTAAATGTTATATATCCTCTCTGGTTCACCCAGGTTTGAGTCCTGGCATCGCCGTATGCCTGAGCGCTTAAGGGATATATAACATTAATTAATATTTTGAGATGCACATGAAATCTAGGTAACTGGTTATAGGCTCTCTGGTTCACCCAGGTTTGAGTCCTGGCATCACCGTATGCCTGAACGCTTAAGGGATTTATAACATTAATCAATATTTTGAGACGCAAATGAAATCTAGGGAAATGTTATATTTTCTTTTCTGGTTTACCCAGGTTTGAGTCCTGGCATCGCCGTATACCTGAGCGCTTAAGGGATATATGACATTAATTAATATTTTGAGACGCACATGAAATCTAGGCAAATGTTATATATCCTCTCTGGTTCACCCAGGTTTGAGTCCTGGCATCGCCGTATGTATGCCTGAGCGCTTAAGGGCTATATAACATTAATTAATATTTTGAGACGCACATGAAATCTAGGTAAATGTTATATATCCTCTCTGGTTCACCCAGGTTTGAGTCCTGGCATCACCGTATGCCTGAGCGCTTAAGGGATATATAACATTAATTAATATTTTGAGACGCACATGAAATCTAGGTAAATGTTATAGGCTCTCTGGTTCACCCAGCTTTGAGTCCTGGCATCACCGTATGCCTGAACGCTTAAGGGATTTATAACATTAATCAATATTTTGAGACGCACATGAAATCTAGGCAAATGTTATATATCTTTTCTGGTTTATCCAGGTTTGAGTCCTGGCATCGCCGTATGCCTGAGCGCTTAAGGGATATATAACATTAATTAAAATTTTGAGACGCACATGAAATCTAGGCAAATGTTATATATCCTCTCTGGTTCACCCAGGTTTGAGTCCTGGCATCGCCGTATGCCTGAGCGCTTAAGGGATATATAACATTAATTAATATTTTGAGACGCACATGAAATCTAGGTATATGTTATAGGCTCTCTGGTTCACCCAGGTTTGAGTCCTGGCATCACCGTATGCCTGAGCGTTTAAGGGATTTATAACATTAATTAATATTTTGAGACGCACATGAAATCTAGGTAAATGTTATATATCCTCTTTGTGTAACAGCTTCCGATAAGCTGTGAAATATTTCTGATTTGATTGACGTTTTACAGCCATTAGCGCATTAGCTAGGAAAACATATAGCTCGTTTTTCAGTTCAAGTTAAGACCCCTTGTGATCAAGATCTTAGAAGACAAGTTAGAACAAATTCTCGATTTAATAATCAGGACCCGCGAACGTTGGTAAGCAACAATTTACTTATAGTTTTATAGTCATCATATTATGTTAGTTCGTGATTCTACAGCGAGATTTATTGCTAGATTTTCACCGTTCTTAAGTTTCTTAATTTCCATGTGCGCATCGCATGTTTTGATTATATGTTTTCTTAATGTAATGATTTCAGTTGACCGCTTCGATATAAGGACGCCTCAAGGCCAAATGAATAGGATCTAGGAATAAAGAAAGAATTGGTATCCTATATTGGTCTGATGGTTTGTTATCGACCGCGCGTAAATCAACCCGGGAAATCGAGATTTGAAAGACATACCGTAACAGTCAACAACGAGGGTTAAGTGAACACTAAGGACTCAAATTGAAAAGAAATTCATATGACTTGAATTATGAACCGAAATTAGACAATGGATTCCGATAACGTAGAAAATATTGAAGTTAAAACATCTGAAGGTGCACGTGGTGACAACAAAGGAACTAAAGAAGACAGCCACGTCGATACCGAAGAATGCGAAGCACGATCGGAACGTCACGGCAGAAACCGCACCGAAAAGGGTTTACAATTCGACTTAGAAATCGGGACAAAGAAGAAAGAAAGAGCAGCAAAAAATGTCCGATCCCGCATAGACGCGATCTATGAATCATTGAGAGAGCCAGCGGATCTGGTAAAGCTTAATGCTTGCAAAGACAGTTTGGAAGCTGAATTAAACAACTTCAAGGCCGTACATGATAACGTGACTGATCTGGTAATTAGATTAGGACTCTATGAAAGAGAACAAAGGGAACATGATAAATATCTTGGCTTGAACGACGCCGCATTAGAATGTTTAGCAGACATCAAAGTACGAATCAAAGACCAAGAAGTAGAAAGATTCGAGCTCCTCTCGCAAAGATCACTGCGCTCCAAGAAATCTGCGTCGTCCGTTCGTTCGTCTTCAACCTCCTCCTCCAAGCGCGCAGCAATCGAAACTGCGAAGCTTAAGGCGAAATTAGATACTCTAACAAGGCGCCAGGAAATCGACAGGCGGCGAGACGAATTAAAACAACAAGAGAGGGAGCTAGAGCGTTTAAATGAGAAAGAGGAATTGCATGGAGAACTTTCTGCGGCCGAAGCAATTCAGAAAATACTCCAAGAATCCGAATTGAACGACACCGTCACCTTAAAAGAAGCCTCAAATTCCGCTGACTTAACAGGAAAGCAAAGGCAGTTAAAAATTTCCGACACTGATTTCCTTGCCCAATCACAGGCGAATACAAGTGTTCCCGACGCAATTAAAGGACAAGACGACGAGGCTAACGCTCCCATCGTTCCCACTACAACGTCGTCTCAATCACGCGATACGAACACAAAAATCACGAATACAACCACAAGAACACCGCTCAACCTTCCCTCGCGACTGGACGTTAATACGCCTACCTTTGTTCCCCGAAATCCCATCCAATCGACGGCGAGGACTGAATCCTCCGAGCAATATAATCCTCAGTTTTGGCGCATTCAGGAAGAGAACGCCGAAATACAGAAAACACAAGTCGAACTGCTGCGAAGGATGACCGTTCCAGTTCCAAAGCCCCCAGTATTCGACGGCGACATCTTAGAGTATCCAAAATGGGAAAACGCCTTTGACGCACTGATAGAAGACCAAGTAGTCCTTCCCAATTACAAGCTTTATTATCTTGGCGAATACACGAGCGGAGCGGCACAAAAAACGATCAGCGGCTTGCTAGGATTGCGGACAGAAGACGCTTACAACAGAGCCAGGAAAACGCTAAAAGAACGCTTCGGAGAACCATTCAGAATTTACGAAGCGTACAGAGACAAACTGAGAAACTGGTCACCATGCGTAACAAGCGCAAAACTACAAGAATTTAGCGACTTTCTTGTTATGGCTCAAGAAACAATGAAATCCGTGAAATACCTAAAGGAACTTGAAAGTTACTCGACCATCCGAGAGCTTGCGGCTCGCTTGCCCATCTACTATAGCAACAAGTGGAGAGAAAGCGCGAAGAAAGTAGAGGCGAGGTACGGTGAATACACCTTTGCAAATTTCGTCGAGTTTACGCAAGAGGCATCCCGTGACGCCAATCATCCCGTGTTCTCACATGACGCTCTGACCTTAACAAGGAAAGAACTAGAGAAAGAAAGAAGCCCCTCTACTGACAAAACGAGATGGAGCCCTGAGAAAAGAGATAATAAGAGACAACGTGGCACCACCCATTTCAATCAAGGCGACGAACCATCGGGTAAAGATCCCACGGACACGAGTTTGTGCCTGTTGTGCAAGGGAAATCACAGTCTCGTCGCGTGCAAGGACTTCTTAGGAAAGTCAGTCAAGGAAAGACAAGACCTCTGCATGTCTAAAGGATTATGCTTCTCCTGCCTTAGCCCACGCCACATGGCACGACACTGCAAACGTAAAATCCAGTGCGAGTTGTGCAAGAAGCCACATGCAACCGTTCTCCATCGCTTCCCACCTGAAGAGAAAAATGAAGACAGCACGAAAGAAAGCGTCAAGGCGACAAATAATTGCGTGAATTGTAGTGACACTACGACCTCCATGATTCTTCCGGTATGGGTTCACCACAAGGATGACCAAAATCGTCGAGTTAAGGTCTACGCCGTGCTAGATGATCAAAGTGATACCTGCTTCATTACCGACGACGTAACAAGGAACCTTGGAATAACTGGTCCTGCCGTAAAGCTAGAGCTGGGTACCATGCACGCCATAGAGAATATCGACACGCAAAGAATCGACGGTCTGGTTGTATCGCGCCTCGACGGTCAAGTCGACATACCTCTCCCAAAGGCTTACACGAGAAGTCGTATACCAGGCCTACGTGGACAAATTCCTCGTCCCGAAACCGCCCGCGAGTACGAGCACCTAGAGAGAATTGCAGACGAGATCCCGCCATACGATGAACACTTAAGCATTGGTTTATTGATTGGCAACAATTGCGTGCGTGCCTTAAAGCCAAGATCCATAGTCCCTGGAAGGTCAAATGACCCCTACGCCATACGCACAACATTAGGATGGGGAGTGGTAGGAGCTAAAGGTTACGAAGATCGTGGAGACGACACTGGGGAGACAGCTGCATGCCACCGTATTGCCACACAGAAAATATCAGACGAAGAACAATCGACTGGCATGTTCATCCCCTCAAAAAGTTGTAAAGAGATCATGGCTCCTTCGTCCATCAGGAAAATGTTCGAGCAGGACTTTTCAGAGACTCAAGAAACTAACTTAGCGATGTCTCAGGAAGATTTGAAGTTTATGAATATAACTTCTGGCGGTATTCATAAAGCAGACGATGGACACTATGAAGTTCCCTTACCACTTCGCGACGAATACGTTCACTTACCATGCAACAGGAAGCTCGCTGAAGCTAGACTAAAGCAGCTAAGTAGAAAATTTGCCAATGACCCAAAGTACAAAGAAGATTATGTGGCATTCATGGAGAAGATGTTGGAAGAAGGTCATGCAGAGAAGGCCCCAAAGCAATGTGAAAGAGCGTGGTATATTCCTCATCATGGGGTGTATCACCCCAAGAAGCCCGAGAAACTACGAGTAGTCTTCGATTGTCCAGCGGAGGTCCAGGGCCACTCCCTTAATCGCCATCTTCTACAAGGACCTGATCAGACGAACACCCTGGTTGGCGTCCTGTGTCGTTTCAGACAAGAACCCGTGGCATTTGCTTGCGATATCGAGGGCATGTTCCACCAGGTCCACGTCAACGAGGAGCATCGCGACTTTCTTCGCTTTCTCTGGTGGGACGAAGGAGATACCACAAAGGAACCAGCAGAATACAGAATGACAGTACATTTGTTTGGTGCCACCTCCTCTCCTGGCTGCGCTAATTTAGCCCTACGAACTGCCGCTGACGATGGTGCAAATGACTTAGGAGTGAAGGCAGCCTCCTTCATTAAGGAGAATTTCTACGTTGATGACGGGCTAAAGTCAGTCCCTACGGTGCCAGAAGCTATTGAATTGATTAAAACCGGCACAGAGATTTGCAGGAGAGGCGGCTTCAGACTCCATAAATTCATATCCAACAGCAAAGAGGTTGTAGAGTCCATACCCGTGGCGTCGCGCGCAAAGGAGATCAAAGAAATTGACTTGAACCGCGACCTGCTTCCTCCCGAACGCGTGCTCGGCGTGGAATGGAACATTGAAAACGACGCGTTCAAGTTCCGCATCATCCTTAAGGATAAACCACTGACAAGGCGTGGCATCTTATCGACCGTAAGCTCAGTCTACGACCCGCTTGGTTTTGCTGCACCCTTTCTACTTCGAGGGAAGAGAATATTGCAGCTGCTGTGCAAGGAAAACATTAGTTGGGACGATGCTATACCCGACGAACTAAGGATGCAGTGGGAGATGTGGCGAAGCGAACTTCCCCTTCTGGAGATGATAGAAGTTCCAAGATGCTTCAAGCCAAAGGAAATGGACAACCTCAAGAAGATTGAGTTACATCACTTCTCGGACGCTAGCACAGAAGGGTACGGCCAGTGTTCGTACCTCCGTCTCGTGGACACAAACAACCAAGTACACTGCTCACTGGTGATGGGGAAGGCACGTGTGACTCCTTTAAAACCGATCACCATACCGCGCCTTGAGCTAACAGCCGCCCTGGTGTCCGTCAGAGTTAGCGACATACTGAGCCGAGAGCTTAGGTACAACGAAGTGGAAGAAGTGTTCTGGACCGACAGCAAAGTGGTTCAGGCATACATCCACAACGATGCACGTCGCTTCCATACCTTCGTTGCGAACAGAGTGCAACAAATCAGGGAACGCACCGTACCAGAACAGTGGCATTACGTTGACGGAAAGAACAACCCTGCTGACGATGCTTCTCGTGGTCTGAGTCCCAAAGACCTCCTACAATCCTCAAGATGGTTACGGGGACCCTCCTTTCTGTGGGACCACCATGGTAACTGGAAGGACTTCGATAAGAGTGAACCCGAACTCCTCCAGCTGGATGACAAGGAAGTAAAGAAAGCATCATCTTTAGCTACTAGCGTCACAAGCAAGGAACAACCCGCGACCCTGCTTCAACGCCTGGAATACTTTTCAAGCTGGTTCAGAGCAAAACGCGCCGTAGCTGTGTGTCTGCGGTACCGAAAGATCCTACTGGACCGAGCTCATGGAAAGCAGATGACTACGGAAGGCGTGAAGACAAGATCTGCAACATGCAAGTATAACTCGGTTAACGTAGAAGAGTTAAACGCAGCAGAACAAGAAATCATAAGACACGTGCAGAAAGAAGCTTTCAAGGAAGAAATCAGTAAACTGAAGAACCTGGCTACAAGGGATGAAGCTAAAGGAGCCAGTCCATTCTCCCGTCTAGATCCATTCCTAGACCAGAACAATCTAGTGAGAATTGGTGGACGCATCAATCAAGCAAGCATATCTCAAGACATAAAGCATCCCGTTGTCCTGCCAGGACAAGGACACACAAGCAAGCTTCTAGCTCGACACTACCATGAGAAAGCTCTGCATCAAGGAAAGGGAATTACCCTCAACGAGATCCGTTCCTCTGGATACTGGATCATAGGCGGCGGTACAATGGTTTCCAAGCTGATCCATGAATGCGTGACCTGCAGAAGGCTCAGAGCAAGGGTCCAGGAGCAGAAAATGGCAGAACTCCCAGCGGACAGACTAACACCCACCCCTCCTTTCACATACTGTGGAGTGGACTATTTTGGGCCATGGTACGTGAAGGAAGGACGCAAAGAACTCAAGCGGTATGGAGTCTTATTCACATGCCTAGTCACAAGAGCAATTCACCTGGAAGTGGCTAACTCCTTGGAGACGGACTCATACATTAACGCTCTTCGCCGTTTCATATGCAGACGCGGCCCCGTGCGCCAGATGCGCAGCGACAATGGATCGAACTTTATTGGAGCACGAAGAGAACTAAAGGAAGCGCTAGCTGAAATGGATCAAGAAAAGGTGAAAGTAGAGATGTTGAACGAAAATTGTGATTGGATCGAAGTTAAGTTCAACGTCCCGTCTGCCAGCCACATGGGTGGAATTTGGGAGCGCCAAATTCGAACTGTGAGAAGCGTGCTCTCAGCTCTACTGGAAAAGAACGGCCAGCAAATGAACGATGAAGCCCTACGGACCTTTATGTGCGAAGCAGAGGCAGTGGTTAACAGTCGACCGCTAACAGCAGAAAGCATCACATCACCTGGCTCGGCAGAAGCGCTCACTCCGAATCACTTCCTCACCATGAAGACTAAGGTTGTTTTGCCTCCGCCAGGAGTATTCCAGTCTGCCGACCTCTATTCAAGGAAATGGTGGCGACGGGTACAGCACCTAACCAACGAATTCTGGTGTCGATGGAAGAAAGAATTTCTCCTTTCTTTGCAGGAACGGCAGAAGTGGACCCGCCCAAGGAAGAATCTTCAAAGGAATGATGTGGTTATCGTCAAGGAGGATGACCTACCTAGAAACCAGTGGAGAGTGTGTCGTGTTGTTGAAGTTCTGCCGAGCGGAGATGGATTAGTACGCAAGGTGAGACTGGAAGTTGGCAGTCGGAACCTATCATCAAACGGAAAGAGAAATCAGCCGCTGTCAACGTTGGAGAGACCAATTCACAAGCTGGTGCTGTTGATGTCAACACAAGCTGCGTCAAGACCAGGAATTCCCGTCGAGGAGCAATCACAAAATACATGAGAACCCAGTATAAATGGGCCATGGACATGTTAAACGTAGATAAGATGAACAATAAGACAATTTTTGTTATTATTAGCGATAAGATTAGAGTAAATTAAAGAATTAATTTAGGGGAGACTGTAACAGCTTCCGATAAGCTGTGAAATATTTCTGATTTGATTGACGTTTTACAGCCATTAGCGCATTAGCTAGGAAAACATATAGCTCGTGTTTCAGTTCAAGTTAAGACCCCTTGTGATCAAGATCTTAGAAGACAAGTTAGAACAAATTCTCGATTTAATAATCAGGACCCGCGAACGTTGGTAAGCAACAATTTACTTATAGTTTTATAGTCATCATATTATGTTAGTTCGTGATTCTACAGCGAGATTTATTGCTAGATTTTCACCGTTCTTAAGTTTCTTAATTTCCATGTGCGCATCGCGTGTTTTGATTATATGTTTTCTTAATGTAATGATTTCAGTTGACCGCTTCGATATAAGGACGCCTCAAGGCCAAATGAATAGGATCTAGGAATAAAGAAAGAATTGGTATCCTATATTGGTCTGATGGTTTGTTATCGACCGCGCGTAAATCAACCCGGGAAATCGAGATTTGAAAGACATACCGTAACACTTTGGTTCACCCAGGTTTGAGTCCTGGCATCGCCGTATGCCTGAGCGCTTAAGGGATTTATAACATTAATCAATATTTTGAGACGCGCATGAAATCTAGGCAAATGTTATAGGCTCTCTGGTTCACCCAGGTTTGAGTCCTGGCATCACCGTATGCCTGAGCGCTTAAGGGATTTATAACATTAATCAATATTTTGAGACGCACATGAAATCTAGGCAAATGTTATATATCCTTTCTGGTTTACCCAGGTTTGAGTCCTGGCATCGCCGTATGCCTGAGCGCTTAAGGGATATATAACATTAATCAATATTTTGAGACGCACATGAAATTTAGGCAAATGTTGTATATTCTCTCTGGTTCACCCGGTTGGAGTCTTTTTTTGTGTGTAACAAAGCAAGCATTACAACAAAATTATTACAGTTGTTATTTAAGTTACAAACGTTTTAACACAGAAATATAAATGTAGTTCCAAAAATGCTATAGCTATCAACAATAATTTCGCTTCCCTTTCTTTGTGCCGGCCGTAACAGAGGGAATCCACATTTAGCAATTATAGCCTTTAATACGAACTACGTCTTACACCGAACTTCGAGTTCAATAATTATAGAAAGCCAACATGGTTGTCTTGTTTACCGCAGAACGATGTTTATATTTGTACCTAGGTTGTGGTGTTTCCGTTCCGAATCGCTACATTTCGTTAGCTTGAATACACCGTGAAAATTTCCGGACAGAGTTGACTTCCACCCGAAGTAAAAGCCCTTACTCGTACCGCGCTGTTTAATATTCAGTCGTACAAAACCAACAAAAATCTAAATTTCTTGTTTTGCCGAGATATCTAAGCGGCTGACGTTTTCTGTTATTGTGCTGTTTCTAATACTTGGACCCTTCTTTAAATTTATTGTGCCCATAAGATCCTTCATAAAAACCATAAAGAGTTTTCATGTTCAAAAACTACATCTCACAAGCAATTTCCTGTCAAACCGCAGCAAGACCTCTAAAACCCTCATAAAAATAGAATCTTAATTAAAAACGTGCATGAAATGAATTTTCACGCCAAAAGATTATAACGCCTTACGTGGAACAGAAATGGTCATCAGAAGGGATTAGATTACATTGGCATGCTGGAAATTACTAGACCTCCCTCTGAGATTTAGGGCAAATTGCCCTATATCTCAGAGGGAGGTCTATCTATTTTTTTGGTTGCTAAGAGCGTCTGGCTCGTTATGAAACACATTCTTGTTTTATTAAACTTATGTTATGTTTAACCTTAGCGATATCTAATAAATCAGGATTAAAGAAACGACTGGTAATCCCCATGGAGGGGGTGGTACTAAGCTATAATAGTCACGAGGAGGTGCGAATGAGGCCAAATTGGTAGACCTCAAAAACGTCCATTTAAGGCTAAAACAAGACACCCCCAAAAATCTAATGACCCAGAACGTAACTCCCCAAAAATCCCTTTTCTCTCTGTGTATAAAAAGGTTACGCTTTTTGCCGACTCCCAAACATGTCCTCGCCAAAATCTTTTTCCGAATAAAGTCACCACGAAATTTCTAACCCAAAACAAGTCCTCGGATCGCAACCCAAAATCCCAAAAACTAAAAAGAGGCCTTCGCACTTCCCCGTCACTATTATACCCGAGTATTCCTCTGGGTTGGGAGGCGCGGTGGCCTAATGGTCAGTCTAAATGTCGCCTGAATAACTGTGGTGTTATGTCAAAAATTGTAGCATAGGTGTTCCTTGCATAGGTGTTCCTTCCTTTCCTAAATGTCGTCCGAATAACTGTGGTGTTATGTCAAAAATTGTAGCATAGGTGTTCCTTGCTTCAGCATCACGCAATCTGTAGGAACTTAACTCTTTCACGTGAGAAACACCATGCGACTGGTTCACTCGACCACGAAATAGGTTAACTATTAGGTAACGTGCAAGAAAATGGAATTTAGTATGCTGGGCAGTTTTGAAAATGCATAATTGTTTATATATTTATAAGAAATAACCAAGGAGTGGATGCTAAAACTCAGTATTGGGAACTATGGGAACTATCGCTGTTTTATTCTTATCCTGTCATCAGTTTCTCTGCTATTTATAAGAAAAACGAAACGACAAAAAGGAGCATCGCATAGTTACTTTGCTAATAACATGTCATACCTTTAGGTCATAAATGTCCTTCACTGGAGTGGTTTTATCGTCCACGATGAGAAAGGCTGCCAGATTGGCTGAATAGGTAGAGACAAACACCAGCATTGCCATTCCAAATGCCACGGATGAAAGCCGAGCGCCGTTCGTGGTCGGTTTTGCCTCGTCTGCTGGGCGGCCAAATGCAAGAGCGAGAGCGAAACAAATCGCATTGTCGAGCCCGAATGCAGAATTCTGATGGAACAGTTTTTTCGATCCTCGGACAGGACTGATTTTATCGATTCCCCATAAAAACAGGGTCACCACACCTAAGGAGCCAAGAAGCGTGAGCCACACAGGAGTAGTAAATGGACGTAGATACGAGAGCCATACTATCTCACTGTCCTCACGCTCGCTTTCCTTCACTAGAAGGCGAATACCGGAAGGCATATATGGTTCCGTGAAGTCCACAACAGTAGCCCTGCGTGAGCTAATGTACAGATCAAAACTTGCGTCCCCTCTCCCATTCAGCAGCTCTGCCACTACGCCATTCCAAGAGTCGTTTGCATGATCATACACTCCATATTGCCCATCTAAAGTAAAGAGAATCTCCGGAGTAAAATCATATTGATTGCCAACAAGCCCTAGCACATCGATAACAAAGCCGTAGCAACATAGCTCGATCTCTTTCACGCCATCTGGTGTGTTGACAGTTTTAATGCACGGTTTGGTTCTGGCCCATATAGACTCGCACGATTCACCAGGTAATTTCGATTGAGACATTACCATCGGTGGATACTCGTTTATAAGTATTTTAAGTTTAACCTTGACGCTTTGTTCCGTTATAAAAAGCTTCCCGTTATGCCAGTAACCCAGTTGTTCTAGTTGGGTCGGCGGTTCTTCCTCCTGGGAGATTAATAGACTGTAAACGTCATAACCAAGAGGAACTCTGTTGCCCATTTGGTCCAACTTTACTGGCCCAGATGATCCGTGAAAATCTGTTTCTGAAAGGAGTCTAGTTGAAGCAGAAAATGTATTTGATATAACTTTCATCTAAGCTAAAATGAAATATAGTGCAAAAATGAAGTATAGTGCTACAATGATGTACAGTGCTAGATTTATTCTAGCCTGTTCCAGGCGTTAAGATTGTGGAGCCGAGGAAAACGAGGGGAGACTGGGGAGACCTCGCTCTCTTTCGCGCCAATACCCCTCCGTCAGCACTCGCCATATTTTTTCTTCTGCGTGTCGTCTATCTTTTATTCACACTACCTGACCGCCTGGAACATGCTAGATTATTTCTCTTATTCGATTCCATGCTTAATGAATGCTCATCTACCGTTAAACACTTCTAAAGTGCAATTTGGTTTGTGTCTTTTTACCAATCCCCATAAACCTCGAAGGACTCTTTGCCCAAAAAAGTGTTATCATTAATAGTTTTAAACGGTTACCAAAGGCACATCTTTTTACAGCTGCAATTTATTGGTCAGTTACATGCGCATTTGAAAACATGTCATTAATTAAGAAAGATGTGTTGTCACGAGCAAGGGACGGCAAAGCTATTACAAGGTCTTCTCTGAATGGCTAAGAAAACAATAGAACAAACAACACAACAATGGACCCTAGTCCTGAAAACAATAGAGCTGCGTGATATCCATATCCAATGAAATAAGAGGTTGTAAAGAGCTGCGTGGTATCTGCAAAAATCTCAATCAACGAGGGGAATCGAACAATGAACCTCCAACTAAGCTACTGGGAGACTAGTGGCGATCTGGGTCATTTACTGGATTCATATCTGACACGCGTCCTGCATACAATACTTAGCTGCTTGGACTGATCAACAATGTCAAAATGCGTTCTGTGTCGTTATAAAGAGAGAAAATATGTAAATTGTAAACTCGGCATGAGATATAACGGTTCAACATGTCACTCACTCTCGTCCCCAGAGCCGCGATCCTTCTGATGAGTGGTGCTGGCTATCGCGGATCCGACGGGAAACCCTCGAAACCCATCGGACATTGTGCGCAATGCGCAATGTTGATTGATAATAGAACCAATGAAATAATAGCCCTCGGACGTACATGTAAACTCTTAACCCCCATCGTGGTACAGAGCGGGGGGAGGAAGGCGGTGTGATCTAATGTTGACACCCAAGAATAAAAACGTAATAAAAAAAACTCACCTTCTTACTTCATTCATTTTAGGGCAAGTGGAAACCATGTTGTGTGGTCTTTTAGCGAGGGCATGGCTTATTGAGCGAACAGCATCGTCCACAAAACCACTTAAGGTGATTTCTTGATTTGTCTTTGGTGACAAAGAGTAAGCGTCTGGTGGGAATCGGGAGTAAATAAACAGTTTCGCATCCAAATCAGATACAACAATCCATTGTTCAACACTTGTGTCTTTCCCCCCCATGAAAGCTGCACCGAATGTGTTGTAAGCCATTGTGAGGTTGTTAGTTACCAAAATAAAGGTAAGTTCACCGTTGCCTAAATTCTTAAATTTAAAGGACATGTCATAAGCGGAGTCATCTACAGTAAACAGGAACCAGTCAATCATTTCCATATTCCTTGCACGGAGGTGTCCTTCCAGTTTTCTTACAAAGCTGGTTGATTCATGATCATTGTCTGTTACGACAACAAATTTTGTCCATTTCAGATGATTTAAGAAAGCAAAAAGGGCGCTTATCTTCGTCTCTTTGCTCGTTATCCGGTTCATACTCGCGACGCTCAATGGGTCATAGTTGTAGTTTACTTTTTCATGAGAACTTCGAATATCACACTGTGAACGAAAAGAAAAAGGACGTAAATATAAAACATTAGCTCGGAGTCGGAATCGTTTACTATTTATGGTATATTATTAACTGTTTCCTGCCCTCTGTCGCCGAGTTTAAATGTCTGTTGTCTTTCTTTGTTAGTTTAACTGATTGTTTGTTCAATTTTGTATGTGTCGTTGTTGCATTTTTAATGACAGAAATGATGAGCAATAGGGATAAAATAAATGGTTACAATACATTCTCGCGGCCATTTTATGTTTTGGGTCAAAACTGCGCTAAAATTGAAAACTAGAACACTAGGCATGGTTCAAACGCTGTACTTTCCATGAGCCGTACCGAAAACTTTTTTAAAAGTTCATGGAAAGTACGGCGTCTGAATCAGTTGAGTTCGGCTGAAACATTAGGTTCGCCTTCAGGCGTACTATACAGCTGACTCAGCCGTATAATACGGCTCTGGTTCGCCTTTGATTCAAACGCCGTGCTAACCATGAGCCGTATCAAATGGATACATTATGTCGGCTGAAGTACGACTGTTGTTTCATACGCCATACCGTACATGAGCCAAGCGCTAGAATATTGGCATCCACAAAATACATTTTATTTAAATTAGAGTGTATTCCAGTGGCTCAACATGGCGGCTTATCGCAGAATGCTTGAGAACTCCGATGAAGATGTGTGCATGACCTGCTTCGACCTGTCGAAATTTGTGTTCATCGCTGCGTGATAAAAACCGCAGACTGTGGCGAGTCAAAAGATGCGACCAAGGGTCAAACGTCCGAGGCGTTTTTCGTTTTATTTAGTGCGATTTTATTTAACGTTAAATGGAAATATTTGCAAGGATGTATAAAAAAACATCAGTTGACGTTACTATCTATTAATTTTTCTCAAAATGATGAGCTTTTTCCGTTGAAAACTGACAAAAACTCTTTGCGCCTGATCAAAATTATGTTAGCAAATGGCGCCGATAATTCTGCAGTTCACAGTTTTTAAACGCTTAGAACGTTTTATTTAGTAAACTTTCAAAACGTTTGGTAAATTGACAGTGTATTGGCAATATATTAAACTTTAAACAGTGAAAATGACAACCTTAACTTTTAAGTACTTTGCTTAACTTTTGCAAATTTCTCTCGTTTGACCGCGGTTAAGACGTGCATACAGGTGCAAATTTCTCTCATTTGACCGCGGTTAAGACGTGCATACAGGTGCAAATTTCTTTCGTTTGACCGCGGTTAAATGGCGACCAAACACTAAAATCAGCACTCGCCCGCCAAAAAAACAAAACGCCTGCATTGCGGGCTATCTGTAGATATCATCCTGGCCACCGGCAGAGACACTTATTTATAGCTTTTAGTGCACTGAAAGAGCACTTAAAAAGAAAAACGAAAACCATTAAAGAAAAAATGTATTTTGCCTGTAAAAGTAATACTTAAGTTTCAATACACGCCCGGTCATAGAAAAATGAAAAATGACAAAGGCCAATAGGAATGAGAAGGCATACAAACTACATTCTCAGATTTTAATGATTCTCAAAGCAGTCATGCACTACGGTACGTATACTAACAGGTTTTGCCCTTTCCTTTTCATAGTATAACTGTGCCTGGTCACGTAAAGTTGTTCTCAGATAATTACACGAACAGGGCAGCAACATAGGTACTGTCTCGAATCACTGATCTTCAGATCTGAAGACCAACGCCCAAGAATTAATATGAGTGCTATTCTTGGGTTATTGAAGGCCGCTCGGGTTCACGGCCATGAGAATTTGGTCAAAACTGTGCTACAATTACTCTAAATAACCTTTACGCATGCACAAAATTATCTGTGAACAAGATGACGACATAAAGTGAATTCGTAAACGGAGAACAAACCACAGCAACCTTTTCATCGATTTTTCAAAGACACGGGGAAGAACTTGAAAAGTTTAGCAGCATACAGTTGTATATAGTTTCAATTCACTAATAAAGACATTCTTAACAAAACTAAACCATTATTTTTAGTTATCTTTTGATACAATTATGTTTTGCACGGCTTTTCAAAGTGATGCTGAAACTGGTGACATAGCTGGGTTATATTTGAATTGACTTTTGAGCGAAAGATTATCGGCTCCTGCACCATGAATCATGCAGTAGTGCGTGGAGTATTAGGAGATGAGCTGAGTGGATAAATTAGAGGAATTATCCATATTAATGTTTAGTGTTTCATGATATTTTACACTCTTTTTCTTTTTTTGGTTGAGGCTGACCTAGGACTGGATTTTGCGATTTGAGCCTGAAAAAGTTCTTAGCACTTTCTTAGGATAAATGGTTCAGTAAATCACAGTTCTGAATAAGAAGAAAGAAACACAGGCGAAGCTCTACAAACTGATTTGACAAATATTAGACATGCTTGCTATTAGAAAATAGAAAAAGACTTACACGTGATTTAGCTTATTGTTTACATGGTAAATAGAGATATTTTTAACTAAATTTCAGACTGGATACCTTCTTAGCACCTTCTAAAACTTCTGGCCAATCTCAGCCTCGATGTTCTTAAAAAGTGGTTCTTATATAAAAGAAAGAGTGTAATACCTTTTGATAAACTCTCTAAATTATAGCAAGTTTATAATTACTAGCGCGAGAATTGTTGTTTAAGGGGGACCTCCTGTTGTCTGTTATGCAAACCCTTTCTAAATTTGTTATCATCGCATTGATTCTACAAACCGGAAATCCTAAGTGATGCGGACGTTTGTTTTGTTTTGTTTTTTTATTGTTTTATTGTGGCATTTGTTTATTTTGTTTTTTTTTGCTATTAAGAAAGTACAAGGCCATTTTCCATAAAGGAAATTCTAAATCAAATGGTTGTTAGACGTGCAACTTGGTGCAAGGTTCCTTTATTGTCAAAATTGTCAGAAACGTAACAGAAGAAACAAAATACATGCTAAATTATTTACTTACAACCATGGAGGATTGTAATAAAAATACTGAACTGTATATATTGTTTTCTACATAGACAGTAAGCACTTTGCGTGCATAAAGAATGAAAGGTTCTAACTGGAAAAGAAAAGAATGCTTACCTCTTCTACAGCTGTGATTATGTTCAATCCTCGATGAGTCGCAATGTCCAACACAATTCTTGCATTAATGTTTTCCGAAGCGTAAATCATAAAACACGGTCTACCTTGTAACGCTGTGTCAACAAGATCCATTAACTCTTGCACACTCGCCCCGTTCTTAACAATAAGTGTTTTGTATGTTAGTTTGGGGACACATTCTATGTACCGCACCGAATTTTGCCGTGAGATGGCGTTCTCGAAGGTCTTCACGGAAGAAATGTCATTAAAATCAAATACACCGACTAATGTCAATGATCCCTTTGCCTGATTGCAGTATCCATCGCAATATACGTAACTCAATGCCAGTATAACAAATAATTGTAATATTGTCTTCTCGTGGCCACTCATACCCTTTCTTTTCTTCAAATCTCGCAAAAATGAATCTCTTGTTCCAATGTGGTCATCAAAGTTACTTCTTCTTGCAAGCCTCTAAAAAAAACTGCGTTGTTGCTGTGGAACACAAATTAGTGAGGTGAGAAAAAGTATCAAACAGTCTATTCTTGAATCTTCTAGTTGCGATATTCACGCTTATAGTAAACTGCAGGTATCAAAAACCCCTGAAATGTAACGGGGTGGTGCAAAGCGGTAAACCAAAATATATTATTACACGAATATGCAGCAATTACAAACCATACCTAACGGATGTTAATTTCTGTTGAAAACACTTCTAGTCTGTTCACAGGAAACGCACATTTCGATAATTTTAAAAAGCTTTTGTATGAAATCTGGCATATGTATTATAAATAGTCGAATTGTTAACAAAACCGCATTTCTGGTGGCAATCATCAAGAATGGTAACTGACGAGTTTTAAAAGCAATTTGTACAAATAAAACGAAACAACTGAACTATGAGGCAGTAGCTACCATTTCCAAGAAAAATATTTTCCAAATCTGCAAAAAAATATATTTTCCAAAGTATATCGTGTTCCTGACAAGGATGTGGTTTCCTATCGTTCAAGAAAACAAAAACAAAAATGCATTATTTAGCCCACTTGTATATTTCGTACATGTCAGTATTCTTGCAGATAAGGTGAATTAAAATGTCATAAAAAACTATTGAAAGGTAATGAGTAACAAAAAAAGGTCCGTATCCAAAACAACTGATAGCTACTGTCGAAAATGAAGTTGTCAACAACAAAGTTGTTTCTTTTTCAAGATACACCAAACAGAGTGGCTTTTAAACAGGTTAATTTTAACCTTCTCCGCGCTAACTTCTGTAAAACGGACATTGCCAGCTATTATTAGACACAATTATCTCCAATTGCAAGGTTTGCCCAGGTGTTTGAAAGCCACTTAAACCTAAACCGGCGATAAGTGTTAATACAAGTTTCTTTTTTCTCGTTGGAAAAGCGTTTTTTTTTTTTGTTATTTTTAATTAACAATTTGACATCATTCACCCAAAGTCAAATCCTAGGCTACAAAAGAATTTAGAGAAACATGCTTTGTAAACGTATATATTTCGATTTATAGTTGGCGCTAAATAAGCCTTGGATTAACTTAACCCTGACTTGAACAACTCGGCCCAGGACTAAACCGTTAGTGATGGAAAATGATGACTCCACTTTTCTGTGTAGAAAATTTTTATCGACCACTAATAATTATGAGTACTTTTAGTTTTCGATCTTATCTAATTATCTAAAATACTGTACATGATTGTAAATTATTTTTCTGAAAGTACATATAAAGTTAGTCTTCACGTTAAACATTTCTTAACTTGTAATTTAAACTAGTGTCACTACAGTTCTCCTGGAACATTTAAAATTTTAACCAAAATGAATGAATTAATATTTAAATTGTGTCGTTTGGACAGACCTTTAACGTTATAGTATTTACCACGTGATACGCGTGACACTCACTGTTTATGATAATAATTAAGAGTAACCTTCCCAGGATTCCAAATAACTCTGTCAATTTTGAGGTAACGAGGAAGCTACGTCATATGGTATTCACATTCTCCATAAAATTAAGTTTCACGGATATCAGACTTAGCATGATGACGTCATTATTCACGCGACTATGGATAAAAATGTAATGATAATAAAAATAATAACATTAAAAAATGGAAGCGCCCGAATGAAGTAAGGATTCCACGTCCATGGACTCCGGATTCCAAAGGTTTGTATATTGGTTTCCAATTTTCTTGTATTCTGGATTCCGGCTTACTTTTCATTAGGCGAAATTTATGATTTATAAAATAAGTTTAAGTAACAATGCGTGTAAGAACTAGAGAATACATCAACGTATGGACAACATGTTTTTTTTTTAATAAAATGTATCGGAACTTTATTTTGAAGTGATGTTTCTTTTGTGCTACAAGATTTCATCCAATCGTGAAACTCCAAAACAATGGCCAAGTAAGGCTTCTAATTTTACACGTTTACCACTCCATAGAAACATGTTGGTTGCATTAAAACTCAGAATAGTTTTCACTAAAAGGGAATCAATTAGTAAACTAGAGAAAAATAAATGCACTACCTGGTTAGTTATAGTAGATTTTCACGTTTTAGTCCTAGTTCTTACTAGGACCATTACTTAATTGTCCTATATCAAAATTCTCACATGTTATACCCAGTCTTTGCCAAACTTCTATATTTCTTCTTGTTTCATCAAGTCCGTCTGTTGATAATTAAAGGGACACTGTCCCACCGAAATAACAAAGTTTCGCTTGTCTTATTCCACGTTATATCTCCAAATAACACCAAATATACAACTTACTTGGATTAAAATACTATATAAAGCAAAATGGTAACAGTAGTTTAAAGATAAAGTGCAGGATTGCGAGGATGGAAGTGGATTACAGTTCATCAAATTTGATTTTGTATCAGGCGGTCAAGAAAGCAAAAATTCCATTCGTGCAGAATTTTCACTGTTTTAGCCCTTATGTTGTCTCCTTGGTTAACATTTCATCAGTTTTGGTGATTTTTTCTTCCTATTTGAAGATAATAAATCAAGCTTAAAGCAAGCTCTTGGACATAATCGTAAAAACATGATATATCAGCCGGGTCAGTGCTCCTTTGATGGAAAATTTGCAATTTTTCGATATATCCAACGACTGGCTTATTTGATTGATGGAGTGTTGTTCAGAAAGTAATGTTGAGTTATCGATTTATTTTATTCTCATTACCTGTCTGAAAGACAATGTATGAGTATTTTGAGGAGAAAATTTATGTCAATCACTCGGACGAATTAAATGTTGACAGGTGTCATAAAAATGGGCAAACAAAAACATATGCACCAGTAAAATCGTCACAACATAAAAACAAACTACCAAAATTTCAAAAAAAAAAAATGTGTATGCTTTACAGTTCAAGGCTATGATAGCGAAACAAAATGTTACATGTTTCTTAAAAGCTGTACTTACAGGTGCGCTTTTCAATTGCGTGTTTTCATCATATGCTGCTGCCGAAACCTTTCATTTCCTATCGACAGTGTTATTACGTGTTGGCCAATTCCAAAATGTTCAATCGGCTTATAGTTAAAAATTCTTTTTTTCAACGATTACAAATATGGAAACTCTTAGAAAAATAGACTAGCGTTCATAACATATGTACATACATTTCGATGTAGCTTGGTTTGAAAAAAACTTGTTTGGATGTTAGCCATGCCACATGCTTACCTCGGCACGAAACAAGCAGATGCATGCGAAAGAACACGACGCCTATCTGCTTGTCATAAAAAATGTCAACTTTCTCCGCTCGTTTCTAGTGTTTTCCCTATCTTGTAATAGCGAATATTTGAGTCTCTACCGTTGAATGTGTGAAGATACTGTCGATATTGTATTAATGGTGTGTTTAGCTTTAATTTATGAGTGGCATCCAACAACTTTTGGTGAGATTGTTGTGGTCTCTTAATAAAGAAGAGATATGACATCCAGAAGATGGAACAGCAAAACACTTCAAAACTATGAATAACCAACTCTTTATGTAACCTCATGTTTCTAATTTGTAAATAACAAAGAAAAGTTATTCAACATGCAAAATTTTCGTCACAACGGGCAGCTTGTTTGATAATTGTATTTAAGAGCCACCAACTGCCACAAGTCAGCCAACAGCAAATAACAGCAGCTGTCTCGCTGAGGAAATTTTACAGTGTATTTAGTCTATGTGTAGCTTTACTATTCCTATAAGACTGCTGAGGGGTACAGCTTTATGATAAGTTTATTTGGGGAGTTTCTTCTATCGGCTTTCGCTAAATTTCGTCGACCTCCTAGATTCCTTTAGAAACGCCAATAGGCCACAAATATCAAAATAATTCGAAATAGACCATATCCACAACAATAAGAATCCCTTGATCGAATTTTAGTCATGAAAACTGGAGAGCAAGACAGACGTACTACACAACAAACGTACTACATAACATTTCTAATTTTAGCAAATTTAGCAAATAATATATTCTCAGGGAGAAAACATTTATTGCAACATGTGGTATAATCATGTCAACAATTTTTATCCAATAATTTCGTTTTATTATTGTGTTATGCGGTCAAGACAAGTAGGTTAAATAAATAAAAACTTAAACCCAAAAAATATATTAACATATTACAAAATTACAGTCAACTAAAGCAGACACTCCAGTAAGGTGGACACCTCTCTTTAAAGACTTACCGTCAGTGGTTGGCTTTCCGGTCGAATTTCATCCATTTTTGTGACTAAACTCTCTATACGAACTGGCCTTAGTCGAAAATGGAGGCCATTTTATTATTCTTGAATATCGATTTAAATTAGCCCCCTTTGCCTTGTCAGCTTGTGCAAAATACCGACTTTTTTTCCAAGCGAAACTGAGGCAAAGAGGGCTAAGATGCATATAAAAGAATTTATAACAACTCAATCGGCTGCCATTATAGAATTAAGGTGTATATGTACACCTCTCCAGGTCAGACGCCGGGTAGAGCTGGTCTCGAGGGTGCCCGATAACAGAGAGTTCACTGTATGTTTTATTATTTACAATACCACTTGCTGATAAACAAAATAGAACTAAAACTAGTTACAAAACTAGTCTCAGATTGAATTGAATTCAGTTAATTTTTATGTTAAAGTCAATTAACCTCAATGCTCTCCTGGGTCACTCCAGAAAAACTCAGACTGATTGTCAGATTGTTAACTAAGAAAGGCTTTGATAGGGTTGGTGCAACATACTAAAAGAAAGAGCATTCGTGGTAACGTGCAACGGGTTGACACTGCATTATTATTATTATTCTCTCTTATTATTATTATTATCTTATTTATTATTATTATTATTATTATTATTAACTTAAGTTACTCAATAAAGTTTCATTATTATTATCTTAGTATAATTGTTATTATATTATTATTATTATTATTATTATTTTTATTATTTTCTATTCATTGTAGAAAAACTATTTTTGTGTGGCAAAACCAACCCAGTTTTAATCGAAATTCTACATGTTTATAACATCCACTAGAGTTCTGGTCTGAAAATAGGTATCGAATTCTGGCTCTGAAAACGATTAATGGTTTTAATAGGCGGACCACACACGAAATATTGTCATGAGTACCTGCGCAACCCCCCACCTCCCTCCCCTCCGACAGGAATTTTCCGTGGACTGAACTAAAAATTAATTGTGTAGTGGTGCGTTGGGGGGAGATGTTCACGATTCGTTACGAGAAAAAGACAAAGAGAGGCATGGACATGGTACAGTGTAAGAGCGCCTTAAAGCACTTGCAATATAACTCGCCAAATATAACTGATACAGCGTTGGATGGGACTCGTATTCATGATGTATTTTTTATTTGCAGGGTTATAAATACCACTCTTAGTCACTGTCTCTATAAAATATTGGCGTCTATACTTTCTTGACGAATGCGAACATTTTTTTAATCGTGCAATAAAATAAGAGGTGGACTGTATTTTGTTGTTACTGTATAATATTGTTTTGACGACTAAGTTCCCACGCAAATTAAAGCCATAATTTGTCTACAATGCAAGGAAAAACTCGAAAACTTTTATCCAACTCAGTTTTTCAAGTTACGATTCATTTCTATTCTGACCATCCGAAGCCAAATACTGCACAAATAACTTTGAATAAGCTTTACTCTCCATTTAACTAAGTTGAATGCAATATGGATTTGGCTAAAGACATACAACACTGAAAATTATCAACAAATGACTTGAAAGGAGTTTATGGTAATCAGAGAGAAAATGTTTTTGCTTAAGACACAATTCCCTCGTGGCATTAATAAAAGATCGATATCATGGTGCAAAAGTCTATAAAAGAATAATGAATAATGGGGAAAAATTCTCTGTGAAGAACGAATATCTAAAATTAAATCTCTTTGACCTAAAAAATTACGCCCCAAAAATCAATATACCTTTAAGAAATTAAAAATGGCATTGTTTTTTCAATTGATTTTCGCACGTTGGAAATTGGTAATTTATTTTTCAGTTTTTCATGGTATTTTCAAAATATTAGGTAATTCCACGATTTCACACGTTTTATAATGACTTTTTCTTAACAATTTGCATATTCAACCGAATTGTTAAACGTTAAAATAATTTACAATCCTTCAGTAAATCCGTGCGCATCATGATGGGACAGGCCAAACTTCACTGAAATTCAACAACATATATTCTTTGTTCTAATATTGCATTCCTGATATAAAATATTGGAAAATCGAATCCTGCAAAACAACAAGTTTAGAGTAGATAACGTTACAGATCACCCTGTATTTTTCCTTAATTTTTAATTTCGGCTCGTATAAACCATCGATCGATACAGCTGGAAATGGCACTTTAAAATTAGAAAAAAACTTGTATATTTAAACTTATTATCTTGCCCAGAAGCGGAGGTTAATGGCGTACTGAATTTGAAAGTGCTCTAGTAAATGTAGTACGCGCGCAAATTTTGCATACTGTAGGTATGCCTTGCTACCTCCATACAAATGTCTGTAAAAATTGAGACATTCAAGAAAAAATGCTAAAATGTACAAACTTCGCTTCCCAGTAGAACCAATGGCTTTTATGTCTGAGCCGAAAAAA
Source organism: Dendrophyllia cribrosa (assembly GCA_024195265.1). Classification (NCBI taxonomy): domain Eukaryota; kingdom Metazoa; phylum Cnidaria; class Anthozoa; order Scleractinia; family Dendrophylliidae; genus Dendrophyllia; species Dendrophyllia cribrosa. The sequence goes on from JAJLRJ010000007.1 coordinate 2,073,661, forward strand.
CTATGAGATGGACTAGCTTGGTCTATTCTCTAAAGACTTATGCCCATGCTTTTTTACCCGCAAATGAATTATGGAGTCCATGTCTGTATATGATTTATATCTAGTACATGTAGATAACTGCATCGACGGAATAACAATTTAGTTTTCTTAAAATGAAAAAAAAAATAAAAGCATAAAGATTCTGTCTTGGCATCGTTTCGCTTTGTAAGATTTCATTTACACTTTTTGTCGTAAGTGCTAAGGGATGCGTGTGGTAAATTAGAGGCGCTTGTCTTATAGCTATAATAACTATTTTACGAAATACAAATACAGTATAAATCAATAAACTAAAAAACCTGCCTCAGCGAAAAAAAGGTTCAAATTTTGGAAATTCGCCCGTTTCCCCTCGATATGATAAAGTTTGATGTAATTTATCACTGAATAGCGGAAAAGAAGAACCTCTCAAGATACGAAATTTGCCAGACCCGCTTTATGAGTGAGTCTTCATCGTTCACAGATAAAGATAAAGATACAGGTGAAATACCCTGCTGAACTTACCTCATGTTTTATGCAGGCATCTTCCAGGTATGTCGCTGAAACAAGTCGTATTCAGCCAACCCGATCAGTGATATCAGGCCTTCGTATCTAGATATCAATCCGTATAGACTTCACGCACAATATCGACTCTTCGCCGATACGTTAATGCTCTAAATAGTAGCTTAATAGTTAACTTCGTTGTGTCATTACGGGGAAACACTATTGGTCTGAGAAATATGCAAACAAATTATTAACAAAAACAATATAAAAGCTCTCTTAAAAGTCAAGTTTAGACCCAGCTGCGCGCGAACCCTGGGAGATAAAACGGAACTGATAATTGATACCTTCAAAAAAGCAAATTCATATTTTTGGCGTGGCAAATAATGCTTTATTTTATCTGTAAGAAAAAAGTCATTTTTCAAACTTAGTTTCTTATCCTTCATTTAATTTATCAAAAACAACATAACCAAGACAACCGGTTATTTATGGATCTGCTGCAATAATAAAAAGTAAAACTGCCTTAATTATTAGTTGTTTATTGTTTATCATGCGAGGGAGCCTTAAACTTTCTGTATTTTTCATTTCGGATGCTCGTTTTGCTAACTTGTTTCAAACTGTGCCGTTAGAAATTAATGGATTAAGTGAAATTCATACAGCGCCATTATCAATGCTAACTGTGGACAATTTTCCAATAGGCTATTTTCACGATGGTGTCATTTTACTACAACTAACAGAAATAATTTCGTTTTCCTTTCTTATTTAAATTTCGTAATGCCAGAAGAGATCAAATAACAATATCCCTGCACATTTGTATAGGAACACACAATGCTACATCCTAGCGTTCCTACATGTACTCTGAATTCCATTGTGCCATTCTAACAAAGGAGACTTGAATAATTACACCCCGGTGAGGCTGAGCCTGCATATAAAAGATTATTATGGTATTTTTCGGAGCGGCCTATTGTAACGTGTAACATTGTACGTCGTACAACTTGCAACAATTTTCTTTTGAGAGACAAGTTTCAGGGAAAATTGTTACGTGTAATAGCGCACATATCACGTGTCTCAGCGCTAGGGCTAGGGCCACCAAATATACAATTTAACTGGATAATAAGATTCTTTAGAGCAAAACACAACACAGTAGTTTGGATAAAAAGTGCAGGATTGCAAGGATGGAAGTGGATTACTGTTCATCAAATTTGATTTCGTGACAGTGGTCAAGAAATCAAAATTTCCATTCTTGTGTACGTCATTTTGTCTCTTTAGCCAATTTTTCTTTGTTTTCATCACCCTTGGCGAATGTTAATTGGATAAAACAGAAGCAGTAGTTTGGAGGTGAAGTGCAGGATTGCAAGGATTCAAATTTCATTTCGTGACATGCGGTCAAGAAATCAAAATTGCTATTCTTGTGTAATTTTGACTTTTTTAGCCCGCTATTGTGCCTCATTTTTGGCGATTATTCTTCCTATTTAAAGATAATAAACCAAGCTGAAAGCCAGCTTCTGACCATGAAATCACGATATATCAGCCGGGACAGTGTCCCCTTAAGTGTTACGAAAAAATTGTGGACAATCTCCGAAAATAAACACTGAACCTTTTTTTAATAGAATTAGTTTTAGATATAAATTAGCAACACAGACGATATAGACTTTTCAGTTTTATCTTAATTAATATAATTTAATTTATTATTTTAGTCAATTTTTATATTGTAATCGCCTATCTTAAATATTTTAGAGTAATATTTTTTTATATCAAATGAATAAAGACACGAGAATAAGTATTTACACGCATTTATGTACAAAGAAATAAAATATTTGCCGGCAAATAGAAGTCTGACTAATAGGAATAGGGGGGAGGAGTTAATGATGATTGTTGTGACCCCCCTCTCTTGATCATGCATTGGTCACGTGATCATTCATATTCGCTACGCTTCAGCCGTAGATCAAGACGTCTTTTTTGTTCATATATATTTATCATTAAGTTTTAATGAAATGCGGTATTTTAATAAAAGCCATACAAGGACAAACGAGGTTGTCTCTATCATTGCCCAAAAAACAGGGCTCGGGAAAAGGCAGCTTTGGGGTCAGAGAAAAGAGAAAACGCATAAATAAAGAAACTGTGGGGCTGCGTCGGTGAGGGAGTGAAACACAAATATTTCGTTTTATCAACTGAGTTGATAAGGTAAATTGGTCACTGTAAAGAGATTCCAAAGCTGACGTTTCGAGCGCTAGTCCTTGTAACGCTTGTAACGCTCGAAACGTTGGCTTTTGAATCTCTTTACCAAATTTTCGTACGGTACAAATCACTTACATTTATTCGGTATTTATGTTTACTTCACTGGACCTCTTTACGAAAAACCATTATTTAACTAAGTATAGTCACCTCATGTGATTATGTAACACCTCAGTTGTAACAATTCATTTTGTCAAAAGAAAATGATTTTGTGTATATTAGTGTTTGCGCCGAGATTTCATCCCATACAACTATGCATTTTGAGGATAAGATTGCAGTTTTTGTCATTAAATTTATTAAAATCCTGTGAATCATTAGCTATTTTGATTTATGAATAAATAGCCATTAATATATGTTTCCCAATGAGTTTTAGATCACAGATACATAGCTAAGAATTATCGCTTCTCACTGGGACGGAAATGCACACACACATAATAGACCTGTTTTCTATCGAGGATCAAACAACTATTATCCAACAAATAAATTGCTAAAATTCCCTTTCTCGATGCGCGCGTTCAGATTGCTCCTTTTTCTTGAGGAACACGCAGTTCCTCAATTTACTGTAAATGACGCACGTTTATTGTTTTGAAACGTGAGCACGTACAATTAATTTGTTCAAAACGCGCGTTCAGCGCGTACTTGGATGGAAGTCTCCCGCGGAATTTAATATGCCTCACCAAATTGTATTTAAATGGGCAAACCATCACTTTTTTGTAGAGACACGGGTTTCTTATTATTTTTATGCTATCTTGTGCCACCTTCGTTAATTAAAGACATAACTTTCCTATTTACTTACTAAAGTTTCGCTACACAAGGACCATAAAAATCAACTTGAAACGCTGGCGTTTTTGAAAACGCGAAGTTGTGTTAGGAACTTGACCGACTGAGCAGCTTTCCTTGAGGACTTTTACCATCCCTTCCTTCCTATGACTTGCGTTTTCTGCAGATGTGCAAAATAAAGATTAAATTGGAGTCAACTCAGGATTTCACGCCCGACTCTACGAACCCGTTGTCCATCAGGTTTCGAACTGAAGCCGTCCCGTATAAGCGCTCAGTTTTAATACAAAGTACCCAAACCTATACGTCATTTTAAAGCTTATAAAATGGAGAAACATGTACAAATTAGATGCGATACGGTACTTTAAACGCAAAATGACCGATATTTTAAACGCGAATTATTCGCCCCACGAAACTAGCCGTAGTTGCATGATTATATTAAGCAAACATTGGGCTCCAAAACCGTGTCGGGGATTTTGGAAATTTGCTTTAGTTTTAAATTAATTGGCGCGAAGACGAAAAGGATCGGATAGATATCGGATTTGATAATCTTGTTTTGAGAACAGATATAAAAATTCCCGAACAGCAGCTCAATTTGGGTCAGTGGTTATTTGAAGGCGAGCAAGGCACTGTTATTAAATTCAAGGTACCTTAATTTCTTAGGCCCCGTTTACACGGGTCCGGACAAATTTTCCACCTTGCCTTTTCACGGGACCGGCGGAACTTCACGAATTTTTGAACGGCTAAGTGTGCAAGTTCCGTATAAACACCACTGCAATCTGTAACAGAATTTGCACGGATCCATGTAAACACGTGGTCTAGGAACAAAATTCGTCCGTGCAAAAATTTGTTCGGACCCGTGTAAACGGGGCCTTAGTTTCATCATGTGCAACTGAAATGTATTTTTTCATTCCTCTCTGTATTATTTCCCTTCATAGTAGAAGAAACGCCGACGTAAATACTGTCCACTGCCGCTAAATCATCGCCAGAGGCCAAATGAGGGCTAGAAGGGTTTTAATCGCAAAAGCATTGTCTCCTGAGCTTCATTTTTACTAAGCAACGCTAAATGACGACCTAATAACAATGGCTTTACAAACCTATTACTGTCGGAAAGTTTACGGCCCATGCATCGATTTTTCTGTTATGTTATAATCTTTACCGTTACGACTCATTATCAGTGATCACTTAGTTGTAGTATTTTCAAGTCAAAACGTGGTCGCAGAACAGTACATAGCTTAATTTTTTTCTATTTCATACTTTTTGAGATTTTCTATTGAAATTTGGCGTGTTTGGAGTCTTTAATGCAACATTAAAATCGATCTAAAAGGATTTTTCAACCGAGACACGCGTTTTAATGCGTATCTACTTTGAAAAAATTAAATTTATCCTGTTTGAAGCCGGCGATCGCGATGGCCAAGTGGATTAGGGTGCGTAATGACAGCCGGACGGTCCGAGGTTCAAGTCTCGCTCGGGACCTCCTTTATTTATTTATTTTTTCTTGTTTTTCTTTCTTTTTCGGACTGGACATTATGAAACTGATGTATTGGATTTTTCTTTTTGCGTTTGTCAAAAATTCTTACGTTTAATTTCAAAAAATATTGAACAGTGTCAGTGTGAAAACATACAGTACCGCTCAAATGTAAGTTACCGCCGTCTCGCGAGTCGCGTCTCGTTTCTCTCGAGACGCGTCTCGTGAGAAACGATGCGAGAGGTGGTAACTTACCTTTGGGCGGCCGTACTGTAAGCTTATCGCAATACAACCTCGTTTCCAGGGTCTCTCTTCTTCCTCTCGCTCTTGGGGGCGGGAAGAAGAGAGACCCTAGGAACGAGGTTGACCGCAATATTTCGTTTCGCGTTAGCATTTCTTATTCACAGGTTGGCTCTTAGGAGCCTTTGATTCGAGTATAAAAACACTTCAACAATCCTGTAGTATTTTGTTGCGTAAAAACCCACGTATAAGAACCTAGATGTTTCCAACTTAGCCTAAAGAGGTTCTTATAGAAATGGTATTTAGTGGGATTTTAGGCTACTTAGGTTCTTAAATGGTTCTTAATTTGATAGGGGCACTAGCGATCAGCACAGATAACTACTACAGGGCATATGTGATATGGAAAGCCATTGATGCATGAAATAGATGCAAGGAAGTTTCAATGTGCTTCAAAAACTGTGACTTCGATAATGAGAGAGACACATGGACCTGTATTCTTAAAATATTGCATTGTGTAATCCAGTATTGGCGCAGACATGATATGGTTTTCATTTTAGTTCATTCTTTGAATCTTACTGACTTAAACCTAGAATAAATTTTTTTCTGTATTTTCATCTGTGCCTTCATTTTCGTGAAATAAGAACCTATTAAAAATTTTAAGCTTAATAGGTTCTTATGAAAAGGGGGTTTGAAATGAAAATTTTAGCCTAACAGGTTCTTAAATTTTTGGTTCTTATACGTGGGTTTTTACTGTAGCTGAAAATAAAAAGCTCTGAAAATGCTATTTCATCGTACGTCACGTGACTAAACACTCCACGATTTTTTTAGTGTTTTGACAGCCTTGTCTAGGCACTATAGGTATTGCGACACCACAGGAACACCACAGGGAACCACAGGGACAGCACAGAAACAGACCCAGGTGTCGGTAAAAAGGAAAGTGGTAGAGTTTGAACGAATTTTGGTCTCTTTGGAACCAATGAACTGTCCGAAATAGAGAGGTGTCCGTATTGTAGATATTCCGGAAAGAGAGATTCTACTGTACTTTTATGTGTTGTTGTTGTTTTCAATACATAACAGACAAGAGATTTTCTCATCTTATGAGATTAATGTTTTTTTTTAATCATTTTTGTAGTTGAAAGCACTTTGAAGCCGGAAGACCGTAAACAATGCCTCCGGTACCTGTGTCTTATTACGTAATAACCGCCAATAACCAAACACGTTTTAACCGGGTGTTCTTCGCATGGTTCATTGAGCACTATTTTATGAAAGCTGGTGGCAAGTCAAAGCCAAATCAAAAATATAACTAAGAACTGTTTTCGCTTTCTGCTCCAAAACATAAACTTCGCTTGAGCTCGCTCATTTTAGCTTCTAACGACATTAGTTCGAGCAGTACAGGACAGGGTTCATGTTATTGACTCCGAATATTTAATCACTTGAATTGCATTTTAACTTCTCTGCGAGGCTAACATGGAAATGTCTCAGAACATCGAGAGAACGGCTAATTGATGATATGGGCTGATATGGACCGCACAGTCTTAAAATAATGGTCACCAATCATAAGGATGCCCGTTGATAAAGGAATTATCCACACGAGGGGATTGTTTCCCAGGGATTCGACGACGGATACAAATCTTATTGACGAATACATAGTGGTTGTAAAAGCGCCGAACATTTCGCTGTTAAAGATACTTCAGCGTGGTTTTATCGACTGTTTCTATTTCACAAACATGGCGTGTCCCCAACAATCTCCGAAGAAAAAAAAGAAAAAGGAAGCCAATAGCGATTCTGAAAACAGTGATGAGGAAGAAAATATTCCAACAACGTACGAACTATGGCAGGATTTCTTGCACAGTCTCACGCTTCACGGGTTCCGTTTCATATTCGAAGATGGCCCTAAAATTCGCCGTCTCTTCTGGCTTGTTATTTTGGTACTTGCTGTTTTTATGTTGCTCCTGCAGGGCAAAAAAAGTATACAAAAATATTTTGACCGCCCGATCACCACCACCGTTCAAGTCGAATTTTTGGACGAGATTATTTTTCCCGCCGTTTCGATCTGCAATTTTAACTTGTTTCCTTATTATCTAATCAATGGAACAATAGGAGAAAAGGTAAGAGACTAAAAATTTTGCAGATCTGCTTGGGGTTCGTCGTTCGTATGTCTGAACTTTAACTAAAGTTTATAAGGCCCGGGTACATCCCATCCCAACCCTCCAGAGCAGTTTTTTTCTGTCAGCTCTCTTAGTGTATAAAATTATTAACCAAGAAATCATAAAGCTGCAATTAAATATTCCCCTATTGTAATTAATAGCTTTTTCGTGACACATTTTCAAAAACATTTAATAGATATCCCTTGCCAGAATCAGGAGAAACAAATAATTTCATGAGAGGTTCAGTGAATTTAGAGGGGCACACAACACTGAGAATCAATGTTTAGGAAAACGCTTGTAATGGCATCAGTTCCGTATTTCGGTAATGCTGTCGGAAATCTTCGCTTTCCAAGATTTCGCCGAAATCTTTTCTAACTTTCTTTTCTTTTCTATTCTAATTTTTTTATAAAAAGGTCTCCGATTATTGATTTTAAGCGTTCCGCAATAACAATTGTTTTTTTTTTATGTTTCACCGACCATGGAACAAATGATTTAAATTTATATAGTTTATTTGTCTCTAAAGCTGTGTTCACACTAGGTCGAAACATGATTAGTCTGATCACGAATGAAACATGTTTCATCATAAAAAGTGTTCACATCAGGCAGTGCATTGCGCGAATCATGATTGAAACATGATTAGTCTGATCATGATTGAAACTACCTCACTAGGTAGTTTCAATCATGATCAGACTGAACACATTCAAAATGGCGGATGGATGCGGAGAAGACACGAGTGTGCAAAAGAACCAAAATTGGAGCTTTTATGAAGCCAAATGTCTAGTCGAAGTATGGGCAGACGAGGAAATACAACGACAATTAGCGGTAATGGGAAGGAAACAAAACATATGGGAGAACATTGCCGCAAAACTGAATGAGAATGGTTTTAAGCGTACCGCATCGCAAAACAGCATAAAT